>VXBA01003012.1:65043-167406 GCA_013399895.1 Serilophus lunatus | reverse complement strand
CCCCGCGTTCCCCGGCAGCGCGACCCCCTCACCTGAGAGCCGCCCTCCCGGGTCGCGGCGGCGGGGCCGAAGTGCCCGGTGCCGGTAACGGGGGGCTGCAGGGCGGGGGCCGCGCTCGGGGCCGGGCGCGGTGCGGGTCGTGCGGGGCTGCGGCGCGTCCCCTCCGCCCCATCCCGCTCCGCTCCCTCAGCCGGGCGGGGCCGGGACACAACTCCAGGTGAGGGTGGAGCCGGGCCGTGTCCGGGGACGGCGGGGGTTTGCGGAAGGAAAATAACGGGATCCAAGGCAAACAAGTTGAGAAACGCAGGCATCTCCCTAGGCTGGAAAGCCAGTTCACCCGGAGTTCATTCTTTGCGAGCAGGAGCGGTATGAGGGGACACTTTTTCATTTCTGGAGTTACCTGTAGGGAACAGGGGGTGCTTTGGGCGCTGCTCTCTCGGAGCCAATCTCGGCACGGCCCGATTCTCCTGCCTCTGCTCGGCAGCTCGGACCTTGCAATGCCACTTTACACCTCGCCCGACCCTCCACAACGGGCATATTCAAACCACGGCAAACAGAGAGCAAAGAATAATTTGTACAAGTGTGTTAGTCCCAGTGTGCAAGTAATGGGCAACTGGACAGCCCAGGTTCCTCGCTGACATCTGAGATTCCCCTGTGTAGGCTGTGAAAGTAGCCAGGAATGATGTGATATCCTATGTTTGTAGCTGTGTGGTTTTTGGGGTTGTTTTAAGCTTTCTGAGGGATTAGGAAAGCCCCTTATTGTAACTGTGTTATAATGTTGCTTTCTCTCGGTAACTGACTTCTGTTGCGTGCAGGTTAACGTGGAAAAAAACCACAAATACAGTCTTTTTTAATGTTAGACACTTCCCCTGAAATGCTTGTATTTTACTGCAAGATTTGAAAGTTGCAGTTCTTTAGAGAATACCAGTGAGAGAGAGTGAATGGTAAACCTGAACCGTCTCAGAAGTGAAAATCGGAAATGCCGCCGCTAAACCCGTTTTGTTTATTAACAATGCTCACTATTTGACAAGAAAGCTATCCCCAGTTTATCCTGGGAAGATTTCGTTCTGTCAGATGCCTGGCGTCTCATCAATTCCTTTCGTGTCCCTGGGATTTGCTCTTTTTCAGGCTCAGGCCACAGCAGCTCTCTGTGTTGGGGATAACCGTTAAGCTCTTCTTTGGAATTCATGAGCTTTCAAATTAAACTTTTGCTGACACCTGCTACCTAGCCTGGTTGAGCAGAATGACAGTGTCACCCAGGCTACTGGAGGTCCTCTACCAAACGGAGTAAATCACAAACAAAAATAGGTGAAAAGTGCCTGGGGTAGGTCACACAGTGATTTGGGGGAGCTCTGGGAAACTCTGGCTACTGGAAATCCAATTAAGTCTGCTTCTGTTGGAGCAAACTTTCCAACAGCAATCGCAGGCAGAAATGAAATCCCTGGAGTAGATGGCAATAGATATTAATAATCATCATCAATTAGCTGATGGAATCAAGCAGAACAAAATGAGGGCAAACAAAACCCTGGGTCCCCCTCCCCTTCGAATCCAGTCCCCCCTTTATTTATTTATTTATTTTTTTATCAAGGATCTCTCCTGAACACTAATTTCAAGTGCCAAAAAATTTAGCAGGTGTCATAACATAAGGTCAAGACTTAATTATTTATATGGAGCCATCAATCATCGTGTGGGGATGATTTATTTATAAATCACCAGAGCTGTAACATAAGAATGAATTCTTATTTCCTCCTGCTCCTTCCTGAAGGGAACCAGAATGGTCCACACTGTGTCTGAGTGACCTCTGGAGCCTGCAGAAATTTTTGCCTGGCCCCACATGGAGGAGGCTTTTCTACACCTTTTAAGTTGTGCAACAAAAATGTCACCGGGGAGATCTCATGCATATTTGCTGCATCTCAGTAATGAACATTTACTGATTGTGGATTATCTAGAGAATTTAGCTTTTTAAACATTATTCAAATTTTTATGTTTATGTAAGCTAATAAGGCTGAGGAGATTCAGTAACTACTCTTTGCCTTATGGTATTTGAAAAGTGTGTCCGTTGGGCTTAACTCAGCATCTTCCAGAATCACTTTTTAAAGACTAAAATAGCATTTTTCTGCCTGAAAAAAATCCACCTCTCTGTACTCAGTATAATGTTCTTTGCACACAATTAATGCCAAAAATCAATTTTCTAGCATGCTTTTTATGTTTCTGCTGGTCACAAACAGGATGGCACAATAAAAGCTTTTATTGCCATCTGATTAGTCCACAGTGATGGTAAGTAGATAGCTTGGGCTGGTAGGGCTGCAAGATTGCTGTGCTGGAGGCAGCAAATACAGAGGGGGGCAGGAGGTGCTGAGCACTGGCCATAACCCTCCTCACAGGGTCATTCTGAGAAATTTTATCCACTATGTGGGCAGAAGCAGGATCAGGCCCATAGGTTTTCTGATAGATGAACAAAGTAATGAACACACACTTGGGATGTTCTTCAACCTCCTCTTCTAGGATTTTGATAAAGGGTTAATTACAGCCAGAGATTCTCAGAGATTTGCCCATTTATTTATCTGTTAAGAGAAATCCTGCTACAGCTTTTATTTACATGACTGTTTTTCAGACAGAGAGGTGATTAACTTTGAGTGAAACTGGTAAAAAAAAGCCAGAATACAGGAAGAGAGAGGTGGAAACAAAAGTTACATGAAAATAAGTTGAGCTAGGAGAGAAGGTTTCTTTTGCTTTTCTATCCCTCTCTTGTAAAACCGTGTAGCCCAAAACCATAAGTTTTACTATTTAAAAAGAGGAGCATTAGGAGTATCCAGGGCATCTCGTGATCCTTCTGAACTTCATGGCAGGACTCCATTTTGGCAAGAGCAAGTCAATAAGCTCTCCCGCACATCCATTATTCTGTTCCCACTGATTTAAAAGAAGACAGAAATACTAAAGTAATATTTCACTGGGTTTGTAAGAGCATGTAAGAAAGGGTGAATGAGCTGGCAATGTCTTCAAGGAACAATTAAGACATTAAGAGTGTGGGAAAATATTTTTAGACATTATCTAATCAGCAAGAATCTGGGAATTTAGGACCCAATTCAGTTATGAGATGTTCCTTGAGCACCCTCTGGATTTTGCCCAGAGCATGCGAAAAAATGAAAAATTCATAGTATTTCTTGTAGGCAAGACCAGTCATCTGCTTGTGTATTTTTATGGTATACTGGGTATATTTATAACATTTAGTAATGCCAGCAACATTCAATATAAAGAGTAACAGATGAATGTATTGTGAAACGAGGCAGTGGCAAGGCAGGTGGAAATGATTTCCAGAATATTGCAGCAACCAGGTTGGGAGAAATGTAGTAAAATGGTAAACATACTATAATAGACCTAGGCAGGTTTAACCAAAGCCTGGGCTAAAGCCTCAGGCTGAGTCAGGCTGAGCCCTGTGCACTTGTTCTATCCAGGAGGAAAGCCAGGACTGCCTGTGTGCAAGTCCCAGCAAAGATGGCTCCACACGTCTCCAGTCCCAGCACATCCAAAGGCAAAAGTGACGATAAAATCACAGTGGAGCGCAAAGAGAAGAAAGAAGGGAATGAAATTGTATTGGCTCAACTGCAAGAAACAAACCACAGATTTCCCTAATCAGACAGATGATGCCTAACTAGGGCACTATGGGAACCACAGAGGAAGGTGGCAGATTTCACAAATTAGTCATGGCAAAAATGGTGAATTTCACAGCTTGAAGTGAATTCATGTTATAGGATGAAACAGCACAAAGTGATTAAGAGCTGCAACTGATAGGAACAATAAGCATGTGAGACTTAGTCATCCCACAGCAGCCGACATTTCTCTCTGGCTTCAGCTGAGGCACAGGCTTCCAGCTTCTGATGCTGAATGGGAGATGTTGAGGACAACCACAAACAAACAAGGTCCCACAGATGTTTCCAGGAGTTTTCTGTTCCTATGAAGCACAACCATGGCAGTGCAATAGGAGCTGGAGCAGTCACTCTGTAGGGAGTGTTCTGCAGGTGCAGTTTCTGCTCCCAGTGCCACCAGTGAAACTGGAGCTGTGGCTCTAGTGGTGGAATACTCACAAGAGAAGGGCAAGTCAGTGGTCAGGAGGGCCTTGTCTTCACAATTTGACCCCACTGGTGAAGAGCAGAGAGGGAGGACAGCAGAGAAAGGCTAGAAGTAGGTGGGGATAGTGTTGCAGCAGACTCCCTGATGTGCTGGGGATTGAGCTTCCAGGTTTGACAGTGCCATTTTTGGAGCCATTAGATGCTGACATGTGCCACCTCATGGTAACCTCACCACAGCATGCATCCCTAATAGTAAGCCACTATTAAACAGTTCATTTAGTGGCTTTCTTTGGAAAGCCACCCAATTCCCATTCTTTCAGGGGATCAAAACCAATGTCACAAGCGTCTCTCACAGGTGGTGTTACGTGACTCGTACTGGCAAAACATTTCAATAGCTGTTACAGCACGTTTTCAAGGAAACATTTTACCCTACCACTTGTATCCCTGCTTAAATGAAAATAAAAATTCTGGAGAAAAATGTCACCATTCTATCTTCATTCTTTTGTTTCAATGTATGCTCTTCTATCATAGCTATTAAAAATCCATAGAGCTAAATGGAAGCAAAATGAGTTAATGACCAATAAGGCCACTCTGGAGAATTCTTCCTCTGGCAGCATAAGCTGCCTTCAAATTCTTCTCCTTTGTGGCAGGCTGTGGCCAGGCTCCGGCAGTGCCCCTGGAGCCGCCCCAGCGCAAAGAGGCTCCGCAGGCTGCCAGGAAGGTTAACAAACCCCGGCGCTGGCAGGCGGAGCCGGAGCTTCAACAGAGTCCTGAACCCTTCTGAGAGCTGAGCCTGGCAGTTTTCCTCTGTTTATTGAGGGTGTTCCAGCATCACCAGGTCCACTGAGCGCAGCTGTATTAACATCATGCAGGGAGAGGGGAAGCTGTTGAAGTTGCCAGGACTGAAGCCGTAGAGGAATGTAATGGGGCAGTGCCAGTTCCTTCAAATCCCGCCTGGGAGCTGTTAGCCAGGCGCTGGAGGCGGCGCAGCACCTGCATCCCAGAATGTCAAACACCGACTGCGCGGCCACGGCGCCGCTCTCCTGACCCAGCACGAGAGGATCTCAAATTGTACCCTGAAGAAAGATCCTGAGAGGAATCGATCATTCTTGAACGAGGATGGGAAAACAAAGTTTCAAAAGTATTTACGTTTCTAAAGCATTTCTCGAGGAATGCCCTTGGACTCCTCGTAAGGAGCTATAAAGGGCTTTAAGAAAAGCAGGGTGAGGGAGAGACCCTCTTCTCCTAAATTGATTTTGGAACCTGGCAGATTTTAGGAAACCTTTCAGTAACATTTCACAAATCAATGCTAATTTGATGTATCGGACCTCAGCGCTGTGCCAGTTCACTGTCAAACCAATATTAACTAGGCATTTTTGGAGGATGTTTATTGCTCAAGGTCCATTAAATATGCAAACCTGGCAATTATTTCACTTCCCTTAACACAATTACGTTGAAATGTGTATCAGCTTCCATAAATGGTCTTTCAGTCTTCATCAGAAGGAAGCCTCTCTCTTTTGGAAGTGCTGGTCCGTGCCCTGGGAGAGGGGGCTGCAGGCTGGGCCTGGGATGAAGACCAAAAGGCAGGAGGGGCCTGGTGCTGCCTGCAGTGCTGCCAAGGAGCAGCACAGCCACAGTAAAATCTCCCAGGGCCTGATGTGCCAACCCACATTCAGACAGCAACAAACCTTGGGAAAGTCAGGAAAGGTTAAGTAAATGGCATCCTTGGGAGAGCAGAAATTACTCACCTTGGGAAAGGTGGCAAGAATGTTACATAAACTTTCTGAGTGCCGTTTGAACTTGAGTGCCTGCGATCTGACATCCAGTTAAGGCTAGGAGCTAAAAGTTGCTAATGTGAGCTAAAGCTGCGGGAGATTCTGGTCTTTAAATTTGGGTTCTTTTAATACCTGTACAGAAATAGTTTGAAGGTTGGTTTCTTCAGTGTGGTCTACAAATGCAAACCTGATCCCCTTCTGAGTTGGAAGAATCACAGCAGTAGTTAGCTGGTGACCTGTATATTTAGATGACTGATTTTAGGCACCTACCTTTGGATAGATGATTCAATATGCCTTCATTTTTATATCCTGAAATGGAGAAACTACTTAGAAGATCAATTAATTTTTCTGGTTTTTAAGTTCTTTAATGGAAGATGTTACAAAAATAATTATTTAATATACTTTAACAGGTTTTTTTTTCATGAGGCGCTTGATCTGCTTAAAGCAGAAAAATCGGTATGAGCTGAATTAGTAAAATAAATTCAAAAATCTAAAAGGTACATCAGAAGTTAGACTAGTGCATAAGAAGGGATAAAAGCTAAGTTGCTCTTTCATTTGTCAAAAAAGCCCAGAGACTGTTGTTTTGCGAACCTCTGGACTTCTCATTGCTCAGGAATCACAAAATCCATTTGTAAAAAGACCTAGGAAATAAGGAAAGAAATTGTGCAAGTATCATCCTGGTCAGTAAAACACGAGTCTGCAGGCACATAGATGGGATGGAGCCATGAATCTCATCTTTGTGTTGCAGCTCAGAAGAGCGGCTGTTTTCTTCATTTTAGCAGACGCCAAAGGCTCAGAAAAGGGAATATGGACAGAATGCAGCCCCTTTCTTGAAGCAGAAATGTATCTGCCTGTATTTCTCAAGTAATAGGACTGGTAATCCTGTCCTAAACCACAATGATCAAAACCTTTTCATCTGGGGATTATCACAGCACTGTGATAAGGTGTAAGGACCAGCTATTTTTTCATCCTTCCATCTCCCAGTCCAGGACTGAGTCCATCCAACACAGATTTCCACATCCACCAGTTCTAGGGAAAGTTCATTCCTGCCATCTATATGATGCTTTACAAATACTTATATGCGCCTTTTTCCAGCTTTCACTGAAAGTATCACATTCATATCCAAAAACTTCCCTCTCTAACTACAGGAGCTAATTCATTACTTTTCTGGCTTTTCTTCTCAGCAGCTATTCACACTGTAAGTGTTTCTTTCCAATAGTACCTTCCTTGGTCACAAAGCCCTGTGATGATGTTTTAATGACTTACAACTTACCAGCAAAATAGTTCACATCTACCTGTTAGTCACAGCTGTATGATCCATCTGAGGAAGCTGCTTTCCAATAAATTACTGACCCATCTGCCTTTATGCAGTGCTCCCCAAACTCCAGCATCTCTTCACTGCTTTCCATCACCTACCTTAGGGCCAAGATGAAGGATGGCAGCTGTTTCAGCATTTAATGACAGTATTCTTCCTTTGCAGACTCGGGGGAGGGGATTTCCTTTCAAGCTGCTCCTCTTTCCACTGAGACTGGCAATGATATTATCTCACATCTTTAAATACCTGTCTCAGAGTTAAAGGTCTGACAGCCAGATGCAGAGGTTTTATGATACAGAAAATTTACGTGGATAATTTCTGCTTTTTGTACTTTTTCAATATTTAAAATCTAAAGTGACTTTTGCATCCTTGAAATGATTAAGTCATCCTTTTATCATAAAAACTGGAATAGCACTGCCCTTATTGTTTTGTGTATCCTGCCACTCCTAGAGGAGTCTGTATATCCCCGG
The DNA here is from genome assembly GCA_013399895.1 of Serilophus lunatus. Taxonomy (NCBI): domain Eukaryota; kingdom Metazoa; phylum Chordata; class Aves; order Passeriformes; family Eurylaimidae; genus Serilophus; species Serilophus lunatus. The sequence continues at coordinate 159,776 of VXBA01003012.1, read as the reverse complement.
AGCATTAGATATTGTATATGCACATAACACACGGTAGCTCACATAAAGCTCTTCTATTCTGTACCTTACACAGGAGGTCTAGAGCACTAATGGCAGTCTGTACATAGTATCTACAAATTATAAGTCATCACACTTGCCTGCACTGTTTTCTTCTAACTGCGTTGCTATTAACCTCTGTTGAGGCACTTTTACTTCAAAATCCTAGAATCAGCTAGTTGTTCTACCCTTGGTTTACACTGGGAGAAACCTCAGCTCACATTAATTTCAGGAGTTTATCTGAGGTCTCTGTTACAATAGCAGTGTATAATAACAGAAATTAATCTGGTTTTCATAAATATTTGATAGGGCTCTATCATCCTCATCATCATTTTGGGCTGGTTTGAAGAGGATCCCCCCATGATTCCAACCCATTTCTGAGTTGTCATGGAAAGTCACTGTGTGATATTTCAATCAGAGTTCTTACAACAAATTCCATTCAAATTCTGTCTGAAAGGGAGTTAAGGTTTCATCCTGCTGCTTAGAGAATGATATGCTAAATGCAGCTTCCCATGGGCTTGGCTGCAGTCCAGCACTTTGTAATTTAAAGTTCTCCTTCCCAGTTCTGGCTGTGACCTTGGGACCAAACTCTGGAGTTCCCCCAGCTGCCTGCACTCTGCAAAAACTTATCCTGGAGTCCTCACCACCTTCCCAGAGTCCTCTCCACCTTCCCAGCCAGCACATAGCAGCAGCAGGGCAGCTCCTGGAAAATCAGTGCTCTGGCACACAAGTAGGTGGGGGCAGCACCCCATGGGAGGGCTCATTTTCTCTTTTTTATTGTTAGGAGCATTGTACTTAAGTGACAGAAATTATTATCCAACTTCAAAGCATGAAATTCATTCACAGAAGAGGTTTAAATTATATTGGCCAAAGGCATTTTCTGTAGAGACAGCCACGAAACAGCTTTAATTGGAGCTCTCCAAACAGCTGTTGTGCCCTATATTGGAAAAAAAGTAACTTCAAAAATTATGTTAACATGATATTAAATAAATAAAAAAAGGTTTTAACATTATTTCTGATCTTATTGATAGCATACTGGGGGTACCTAAGATGCTTTACTGAGAAATGTGTGTCCATGGCCAGAGGAGCTGACAGCCCAGACTGTAACACATGCCACTTTTAACAGAAAAATTGTGTAATTAAGAGAAATTATTGCCCCTTGAGGAATACATTCACTATAGATTGTAGCAGAGATATGTCTTCAGAATGACTGCAGTTCCCTTCAGTTAAAGAGCTATTCAGAAATCCCAGTGTTTGAGCTCATGTATGTAACTGCAATTATTTTAACAAAGTTAGTGAAGGAAAGCAACATAGAGAAAAGTCCAGCAGACCCATGCAGCTCTTTTCTTCCTTTATTTTTTTCTAGATTTTTCAAGGACATACCTTCTGGAAATAATTGATTACACTTACCTATCTGGATTCCTTACAATGGGGAATAATTTTAAAATAAAGAGAGTGCCTTTTTAAATAATGATTTTTTTTTTTAATCATGATTCCAAAAGTCTTTTAGATTTGTTATTTCACCAGTAATTGCCATAGGTGTTCAGCAAAACAAGTGTTACAGATTTAGCTTTAAAACCAAAGAAAAACAACTTTTCGTTGCTTTTGGTGTTCCAAGTTTTGTGTCTGACATTTTCAGTCATCGGCATTTACCATAAATGAATCTCCTGTGTAACCCAGTCTTATCCTTGACTTTACATAGATCTCTTTTGAAATGGTGCTTCTATTACCTGTTGTGAAGATATCAGATAATCATTGTTAAGTAGTCATTTGTAAATAATAAACTAACAAAACCAAGAAATTCTCTTTTCTAAATGCTTATCACCAGGATACCACTGACAAAACATTCGTAAGCTCTCTGATCAGTCACAAAATGGTGACTCTCAACTGGAGAACTTCGGCATAGATTCACTAGGCTTTGTTGCTTCTCTTGTAACACAGCTTCAGTTAAACAGTTAGGGTTGTGGGCATTGCTTTGTGGAAAGGCCCTTGGACAGCAGTGGTGATACCTTTGCAGATACCTTTGCAGTGGGTCTCTGAAGGGAAAGGGCAACAGGCAGTATTTATGGCAGGATTCTGTACAAGAGGTTTCTGTGCTGCACACTGAGCATTTATTCTGGCAGTAGCTCTCTAATTGTGCTGTAAACCACCCTGGGTACTGATTGGTGTATACCCAGGAGTTTGACTAGATGGCAACCAACAGTGAGCTCTGTGATAATGGTGTATCATTTCACCAAAGGAGCCTCATGCCCGTGGGTAGCAACAGCCTTCCTGCTTCCTCCCATTCTCCTCTGAGCAACCACATCCCATCTCCAGGGTGTCTTCTGGACTATGAACTTGCTGTCATTTATTATTAGTACACCTTACTGAGCATGAGGTATGTGTTAGAAACACCTTTCTCTCATGCATTAGAGAATTAACATCAGCTGGTCTCCAACCTGGCTGACCCCATTCCCGTGCACTTCTAGGGCAGAGAAGTTGTGAGCAGAGCTTGCGCAGAGGGGACCCACCACCAGAGCTCATCATTTCCTCCAGGAAAGATTCGTCTTTGCAAAGTCCCACTCAGCCCTGGGAATCTCCTTATTCTTTCAATGGAGACTATTCAGTATTGGCTTGTGTGGTGCTCTGAACAGAGGCAGTGGTTTCATCCAACTTTTCAGTGTTGCAGAGTTTTTTGTGTGATTAATGGCATTATTCAGGCAAACCTCCAGCTCCTCATCCTTAAGTGACTTTGAGATTTCCTTCTATAATCCCATCACACCAGCAGCCCTCCTGGCTGGCCTTCCCTTAGTAACAGTGTAGTAACAACTGCTCCTTCTCTCTGCAGTTCTCCTGGCACCTCTGTCAGAGGGACAGAAAGCCAAACTCAGTAAGAGGAGACTACATGGAATTCATCCACATTTGGGTGGGAAGCTGGAGTGCATGATGGCTAAAGGAAGTCTGTAAGGGAGCAGCTGGGCTAGTTCAAAGAAGCAGTTCTGCCTTGTAGCTCCATGTGCACCGTGTGCCATTACCTGGAGCATAGCTTGTGAGACCACCTGAGCTGGCTCTTGTGTGTGTGCCTGAGGCCTCTCTCATTTTTCCAGGGGTATGCCATCTCATTGCTTGTACAAACCTGGCTGTTATGCCACACTTGGAGCTGTCTTTGTTCAACTGCCTTGTCACTTTCTTTTCTCAGGGCTTCTTTCTTAGCTTCAGGCCACTGCTCCCTGGCCTACAATTTTCTGAGACTGTGAATAATTTCTTCCCTTCATTTCTGTTGTTACCTTGAAGGTAGACTGTGGTCATGTTCACCCTGAGTTGTCTCTTTCACTGACCTCTCTGAATGTGGCTTTCTCAGCCTCTCCACATGTTGTGTACTCTAATTCACGTATCATTGCCCTCCTCTGTTTTCATATTCTTTTGAAGGTTGATTGCTAGAAATACACAGCATCATGGTTTTAGATGGCCAGTATTTATATTGATTTGCATGCACCTTCCCCAGTTAGCTGTATTTTCTTACCTGGAGGGGCTATTTTTCTTTATATTGCTTTGCTTTATGAAATTATCTCTCTCCTCTACAAATTTAATTTTGCAAGTGAAAATATACCAAATAACTCTCCATTTTGCTGGTGAGTTATCAACTGAAGGCAGTAAGACTAAGAAAGGCAGCTGCCAAGACTCCTTGGTCAGTTTTTGGTAAAGACTCCTAAGGCCAGATTTTGTTTGCTGCAAAAGCCTTGTATGAGTTCAGTGCAGCTTCTGCAAAGGTAACTGCTCACACAGGAGGCAGGACTGTCCACAGGATTATCCCTCTGCCATGTGTAAGGACTTCTTTGTCATCTTGGAAAGTACAATCAGCTACCTGCCCCACACCATTAAGTTTCTCCATGTGGCATAGTTTCCTCTGCTTTATCACCAAAATACAGCTTTCTGTCCTGTGGGAAATTTAAATTTGGGTTTTTTTGAGGTTAAAAACATTTCAATTTTAAAACTTGTCATCTAATACAAAATACTTGGAAGGACATTCAGCTTTGAGAAAGCAGAAACACTCCATCTAGACATTTTTTATCCAGCCTGGGTACTATGATTTGGCTGTGCTGATGTATCTCCCCTTTTAAGGTCTCTTCTCTGCACCACAGGACCTGCTGGTCCCAGTCTATGTCAGGCTGTCCCCAGCAAACCCCAGGGCTCAGACAGCCTCCACCACACAACACTGCCTCTTTTACCTGGCAGCTTTTTCTAGAGTTGGTAACAAATGTAAAAAGCACAAAGCCTGCCGGAAAGGTTGCATCCTGTCATGGAAAAGGAGATCATGCCTAGGAGTGAGATCTTTGTATGGTGTAAGAACTACAGCTCCCCTCATGCAACAGGGGGGTTGAGAAGAAGGCAGAAGTCAGAATCTAAATTTGTAAAATTAGGCCATATTAAGATTTCTAAAAATGTCAAAGTACTGGAAAATTGAAACAATCTACACTGCAGCACATGTGGCTCTGTGGACGTGGCCAGAAGTAGATGTCTGCCCATCTGCCATTCTGTGATACCTGTGTACAGCCTGACACTAATGGTGTCCCTTGTAAAACAGCACAATCTATCAAACAGTGCTTCTCCAGCTTCCTCCTCGTACTTCCCGATCAGTCTGTACCAGTCCTTTGGATTTTCTTACTTCTTTAGTGTTTGAAACAACTGAGTCCTTTTGTCCTGGGCTTGTAATGGGTTTGCAATGATGGTCTCAGCTCTGAAAAATTATGGGGAAAAGAATACCTGTAATAATAGTATTGTTTTTAAAACAAATTAGTTTAAAACAAATTCAATATTGGCTTGTTGAAAAACAACCTCACCAATAACTAATAATAGCAATGCATATGAGGACTGCTGAAATAAAGGACAGGACAAACTTTCTAAAATATCTCCTATCTTTGTACTCTTTAAATGTTTATTCTTAGCACTACTGCTGATTTCTCTGGCACTTCACTCTGTTTCAGCAGAGCCATGACAGGCTTCATGGGACAATACCAAGTGAACAAGTAGCATCTGCAGGGCTCATTCCTGCCAGAAGAATTAAGCTCTGAATAATTTTTTTTTCGTGGTTGAACTAAAATTAGTAGGGGAAAGAATTGCTTCAGGTATGTCCAAAATATAACTTGAGTATTTCATTTTTATCTTGAAAACTTGAAACTTATCTTGAAAATTAAGAATAGTTTCCAATACAAAGATTTATTACTGTTTTTACAAGTATCAAAATAAACCAACAAATAGTTCATAAAACATGAAAGATCCCAGCAAGCCTCAGCAAGAATTACAAGGAGTTAAAATCTTCTACCTTTCAGACAATCAGTGTTTTTAATGGACACTGAAACTCATTCTGGAAATGGGCTGTTGCTTCTGTCTTTCAGTTAATTATTCAATTCAAAATATTTGAAATATGTGTTGTAAGACAACTTTATTTTAATTTTCCCAGCAGAGATGTTGACAGCTCCTGGATGATACTACACCAAACTGTCCTCTTTAATGGCATTTTCTTTTTAATAATCATTGATCCACACAAATTTGTCAGTTCCTAATAGGAGCTCATCACTCACATTGCTTGTTAGAGCTCTGTCAAGGGCTGAACGTGGCACAGAGGATCTCTGGCTGTGCAAGTTTGCCATATAATCACATGACAGGTTAAATATGACTTGGATTCTAATATCTTGTGGCTGTTCTAAATACAACAGTGTACCAAAATACCACATCCTCTGTCCCTGTGTGCTGACAACATTCAGAAAGGAAAGGTAAAATCCTGTAGTGAATCATAAGCAAAATAAACTACTTTTGAAAGCAGTATTTCCTGTCTGTCCCCAAGAACAAGAGCCTCTCATCTCTCTCTCCACCTAGTTTGGGCTAAAATCTCACCTTTTTCTGAATTCATTGTTTAAAAGATTGGCCATCCCAGCTCAGTTGTTCATGCAATAGGAACACAAAGGTCTTTGCCATCCTGCAGTGTATGACAGGGATGGCTTAGCTGGGCCCCCAGAACGAGCCCCGGTTCCAAATCCAGGGAACAGGCTGTGCTCTTTGGTTATGGAACAGGAGGGAAAAGGCTGTGGTGAAGGAGGGCAGAGAGCCCCCAAGGAGGGCATGGGCTGTGGTCAGACATTGGTCCATTAACTGGTTCTGCTTTGCCTGACCTCTTGTCTCTCGATATTGCTCCCAGGATATCAGTCCCCAGCCCCCATGCTGCCTGCAAACTGCACTAAATAAAATCAGGCAAAGACAACACACAACTGCTAAAGGCAAGAAAAGAGGGGTCTGGGCTGTCCAGGGGCCCTAGTGAGGCAACAGACATGAGGCAAAGGGGGAAGAGGAATGCAAGAGGAAGGTGTAAATTCAAGACCAAGAGCTGAGGCTCAAATATAAGTGAGAAGGAGCCAGACGAGCTGAAAGACAAGCTGCCATCCATGCTCCAGGGGTTTCATGGAGAACAGGAGACAGCCTGGCTGTTGAAGTGTCCTTTCAAGGATGCCAAGAAGAACTGCAAAACAGTTTACAGCAATTCCTGGTGGCAGAGACAGGGTGAGTCTCCCACAGCCTGGACCTTGGATCAGTCAAAGCATTGCAAAGCCTTCCTTTTGCCTCTCACTACTCTAGGTCTTGTCCTTGAGTCACCTTGAATGTTATGAAAGGAAACAGCTGCTGGAAATGAAGTTGTAACTTGTGGTTTAAGAGGACATGTGAAGCCCTGAAAAGCCACTGACACGGGTTTTCATGTCTTAGTGGGTCTGGAGCTAAGGAGCAATCGTGGCTTCCAGCTGTTGCACAAAGCCTTGAAGGGCATCATCCTCTTTACAAGTTTAGGAAGAAAGGACATCATTGGACACTAGTGTGACCTCTTTCCTGAGTGCTACAGGGAAAAGAGAATCCCTTGGATTAGACAAGGAGAGTCCTTTAGGACCCCCCTTTTTCAGTGATTTCCAGCAATTCTCACAGATTAGCACCCCTTTAGGACAATACTGCCTGCAGATACATAATGCTCTGTTTTCTACTTCCCTCAGCATCTCCCCTGAACTGTCAGCCCTGCAAAGGAGAAAGGTTTACAGTTCTTCTCTCCTTTTCATCTTGTCAGCTATACCCTGATCTCATTCTCTGCTGCTACACAAACAATAAACCAGGCACTCAAGCAGGGTTTGTCTTTGCAATATTCCATTTCTCTGTCAGACTTTAGGTCAGGTGGTAATTTTGGGTGAGGTATTGTCTGCAAAGACAACGAATGCACAAACCATCTTTCTCCCAGCAAAGGAAAAACTAGATGATCCAAGTGTTTTTCTCTGTCACTACTATATCTGTTTCTATTATGGAATAAACTGCTGGACAAGGACAAGGATTTATTGCTTGGACTGTAGTGATGGATACTTCCAAAAATCTCAACTTGGGTTATTTCCTCACTGCCTCATAAGGGGCAGGATGTGTCCAGCAAAGCAGTGGTATTTCCCTGCTGTGCAGCATGAAGAGCACAGCATATTCTCCCTGAAGGGTGTCAGAGGTGGTAAAGATTCTTAGTGTGGATGGCTCAGGGGTGGAAGAGCCACAGGAACTTTAGAGGCAAATTTTGGCTTTCTTTCCTTATTTTCAGCCTTTCTGTGACATATTTCACTCTAGACAAATTCTTAGGACTTGTGTTCTAAGAAAGATGTGGAAGTACTAAAGTAGGGAGGAGAGTTCTGGGGAAATACATGGGTTACAGCATTTCTCTTGGAAGCCTGAAGCATGTTCATAGGATGTCCATTACCAACCTCAGGGCAGGGCTCCTAGTGCCAGCAGAACACTCCTCCATGAAACAGCCTGTTTCTAAGATCCTATTCATTATACAGGAAAGGTCTCACAGGTCAGTCTGTTGTTTTTCTTTTCAAACAAGAATGCCATTGTCCAGCTTGTACTAACGGCAACCCTCAGCCTTATATATTCATTTTTGCCAGCAATTCAAGTGGTTCCCATTTTCAAAGGGAACCAAAGATAAATACGTTTATAGTGTATAAATATGAAGGTGACTTGTGGATCCTTAATCTGCCCAGACTGAGAAATGTTGTTAAAGGGAACAGGATGACTCAATCCAATAGCATCCCATTTTTATTGTGAAGTAAAACTGTCGTACCACTGGGAGAATACTTTCCTTCTGCTGTTAGCCACTCAATTCTATTAAGAAATTCTTAAATATTCTTTCCCTTTCCCTTTCTTTCTTAAAATATTCTTTCTCTTTCCCTTTCTTAAATATTCTTTTCCTTTTTCCTAGTTTGGTTTTGTTTTGTTTTGTTTACCAGATAAAGAACTGCTTCCCTTAAAACTCTATTGTAGTCAATGAGTATCTGTAGCTGACACTGGATAACACTGTCATTGTGATTTAGGATTTCATTGATCATGCTTTATTGTTTTTATATATTGTAGAAGGTTTTTAACTCTCATTTTATGTGTTCATGGAATTGCTTAAAGTGAAGGGGCTCTCAGTCTCCAGTGCCATACTAAAAGGAAATCAAGGAGAGCCTGTTGTTATTACCATGCAAGCTAGACAGTCTGAGCAGTCTTTTAGCCAGATGTAAATCCACAATTATAAATCACCATGGGAAGGGGAATAACAATCACTGCATTTTGATCTATCACCACAATACTTTTCATATAAATGCACTGACCAAAATAGGGAATTTAGGTGTGTTTTCTATGTCTTTATGCAGTAAACATCTGTTGGAAGCACCATTTGTGCTAGAAATCAAGAGAGTATCTCTGAATAAGAACTACTCACAAAGAAGAGATGGTGCCAGGCTTGGGCACGACAGAAGAATTTAAAAAACACCCTCCTGCATGGCAGAACTGTGTGGGGCTGTATAATTTCTACAAATTGGGATGTACAGCATGTGTAGCTGTGTTCATGTAATGCATAAATAGTTCCCCCTACTTCAAAGAGAAAGGCTATGGGGCAATCTGAGTTTAGTTCCTACTTTTCCATGGACTTCTGTGATGTTTTCTGCAAGTCATTTAATTTCATTGTGCCTAAGTTTCTTCATCTGTAAAATAAATCCTTCAAATACAATTGGATCGGCTTCATACAGCAAATTACATCTGATGCTGAATCATGTCTTTTATCTCTCTATCTGCCTGCTTATTTTTATTGTGAGCTCCTCAGGGCAAAGACTATCACTTGAAGTCTCATATATAATAAAAGTGTCTTTGGCACCACAGTCTCATTCTTGGGGACTGGAAACTTAGTGTAATAAAAATAAACAAATGTGATCAGCCACGAGAATTAAAATAAAGTATCCATACCAAAGAACATCTATACTTATGACCCTCTGTCATGAATATACTGGCCCCCAAAACAGATATACTTCTTAGGTACATCCCTGGGCAGATGTAAAACACTGGCCACACTTCAGCCTTTGATCAATTGGAAGTGTTAAGAAAAGCTTTCTTGTCGCAGCACAGCCATTCAAGAATGAAATAAAGACCATCAGCTAGGAAGTGGGGCCCTCAGTGGTTCAGTGACCTTAACAAGAGACTGGAAAATAACATTAATATTCCTGAACCTCTCTTTTCATTTGTAGGAGCAGTTTGGCCCATTTAAACATACCTGAGATGCAGAAAAATCAGGAAAAAATAGGATTTTCCTGGTGACACAGACACATGGGGATGGGAGGGTATCTGGAAAAGAGAGATGAGAACACAAACAGGTCTGCCTGTTTCTAGAGCCAGGGCTACCAGCCAGGTTTTGTGGCATGCTCACATAGCATAGAAAGACTCATTAAAAGAGTTCTTTCTTACTGAAAATGCCATCACCTGATGCAGAATAAAGATACAACCTGAACAGAAGCATGACAGGAATTTGACCTGCTGAGCAGTTTCAGAGCATATTTACCATGCTTATTCCAGTCAAAAAGCTGAAGAATGGCAAAAGTGGAAATATTTTCTTTTTTTAATGACTAGATTTGATAGATTTGAGTATTAATTACAAATAAATACAGAGGAGATAATAGGCTTCTTATGCTGTAGAAACATTCTTGAAAACCGTGTGAGGGGGTGCTGTGTCACTGAGGTGAGTCCCTTTTGTTTAAGCAGGAGCTCTTTGGTCAGACAAAACTCAGTCTCTCCTCTCAGAATTGGTTGCAAGTCCCAAGCGCAGGGTTGTGTCCTAATGATAGGCTCATGATACATTGCTCATTATTTTTCATCCATATTAAACTCATTTTGTTCGCAGAAGGGCTCTCGGGGGTCAGCAAACGCCTTCTGATGCTCATTCCTTTCGATGGCATCAACACCTTCCCTGTGAGTTGTCTCAGCATTTTTGCTTGCTGTGCCTACACTTTAAAGAACATTATTTTCTTCCAGAAAAACATTTCGGTTCTTGCAATCAGTGCTTGTTTTTGTAAATTAAGGAATGAATTGTGCCAAATTGTTCTCCTCTTTTTCTCTCTTCTAGGGTTATTTGCAATGCAGCTTATGCTACTGTCAGTACATCTACTGTGTGCTTTACAGGAAAATGAAATCATTACACACCACACAAATTACTAGACCTCTTTCACAATCACACACTCTTAATTGGCATGTAAGCACCAAGATCACTTTAATACATGCATTAAAATGTCTCTGACTCATTTTTTTTCCCCAGGTCGAAAGGTCAATGAGAATATTTTTCTTTAATTTGACAGGCACGCAAGAAGTAATGCAAGACTCATTTATGGTCAGGTAATGCACAAAGAAATCTATAAATCAAGCTAAGGGGAATATTAGATCATGCTCATATCTGAACCCATCTGGCTTAGTTCACAAAAGAATCAATATGAGGCAGAGAGCTCAGTATTACTTGTGATTTATGCTCTTGCATCTGAGGGGAAAAACATTTGCAATTTTTAAGTCTCTTCCTCTGAAACAAAAGGGTATGAAAATGAAACTATGGTTGGTTCTTACAACACATGCATTAGGTAAGTAATCTGGAGACAGACTACAGCTGCCGAGGGAAGGGATGGTTCTAGTGGTTCATTCCACTTAATGACTCAACACATTGCTTTAGTATTTTAATCCTTGCCCCACCCCCAAGGTGTATTAGCACAGAGCTAAGAAAAAGAATCAGCGAGATTTTCACTTTTGATATTTGTAGATGAATTGCAATTAATAGTTCTTGGGCGTAGTAGTGTTAGAAAATACAACGTATCAGAATATACAGCTTTTCTTCACTGTCTTCTTTCAAATCCTACTTTTCATCAATAAACCCCACACCTAAAAACATATCATGGCTAAAGATTAATCCTGCCCCGTGCCATCGTACACACTTTGATCCTTTTGTGAACATCCAGGATTTACATGAAGGCTTTCTACCTATATAGTACATCTCTCAATTAAATAAAATCTCCAGTTGGCCTCAAGTTCAGCCTCCCCAAGAGGCAGGATGAGGAGTGTCAGACAGCACTGCTGAGCACTGTGTGAGTGCACGGGGGTGGGAGGCAGAGGGAGAGCGAGAGATCTCACAAAGCAATTAGGGTATGAAAAACAGACACTGCAGTGATGGGTGCCATAAAAGCATCAGGGGAACTGGGGCAAGGAGAACATCTATTTCAGCTTCAGTGATTTGTTTTACATACAGTGTTAATATCCTTCATACAAATACCAAATGCAGTTTAATTTAAATCTAGGAAGCCATTTAGACTAAAGTGAGAGCCTGACGTATTTTTTTCCCAGCCAATGTGTACAAGAAGAATCAATAATTTTCCCAGTATATGTTGATAAATTATTACATCAGACATTATTGATCCAGCCAAAGAAGAAGGAGGTCAAAATAATGGAAATCAGATGGTTGTGATTAGAAATGCTTGGGATATTCATTTGGAAAAGGTTGATAACTACGGGCTTTACACTTACTGATTTAATAAATAGAATAAGCCTTGCTGATCCAAAACAAGGTTACTTGTATCGGTGTTTCAGAGGGCTGCGATGCTGAAACCAGTCTATATGTGTTTGAATTATATTTTAATTCAGCCCACCGAAAGCATTCATTTTAAACATCTATTCCTTTCAGCCACAATTTTCTACTGCATTTTACTGCCGTTGAGAACCCTTAGACTTTATTCTGGTAGTAGGCTTAATACTCTTTCAAGTATTTACTTAAAAGTCTTTCATATGTTTGTGCCATTATTAGTAATGAATACGTTAATTAATTTATGCACACTTTACAAACACTGGGAAGGACCGAAGAGCCTCCTGTGCAAGGAGTGATTGTGTTGGAGCTACGCTATTGATTCTTCCTTATGTCCTTCTAGCAGAAGATAATACATCAGTGTTGCACCTTTCAATCCAAAGGACTCCAAAATGTTTTCAAAAACATAATAGGGCAGTGTGCCTGTTAGCTGAGATCACATCATCCCTCCCAGGAAGGCCCAGCCCTTGAGGCATTGCATTGCATGGCAGCAGCCTGGCAGTGCAGGGCCCTCGGGACTGCAAGGGCAGGGAGCAGAGGCTGCCAAGTCACTCACTATACACAACAGAGAGAAAACAAGGGGTAGAATGTCACTTATATGACTGGGACACGGTCAGGATACAATATCCACAGCTTTCTCTCTTCTTGTCTTCATACCACTGGAATCTCTTCTATTTTGAGAGTCCCACTGGTCATCGTTTCACCTAGAAACCATGAATTGGAAGGGATTCCTAAGGATCACCAAGTCCAGCTCTTAAGTGAATGGCCCATACAAGAATCAAACCCATGACTTTGGTATTATTAGCACCATGCTCTGACCAACTGAGCTCATCTCAGGGTCTTCCCTCACCACCTTTACTGTCCAGGCACTATCCCCCTACCTGAGGCTCAGTTTCCTATTTGCAATCTCAGCCTTCTACTTCCATGCTTTTGCTCTTAATACGGACTCCAGCTGCCTCTTCCCCATAACACTCCTGCACCACACATCCTCCTGCCCTCCCTGCGGCCTCTGGGACAAGCTGACCCTTTTGCAGTGCCACTCATCTGCCCCAGGCTGTGGGCACTGTCATGTGTCTGTGCTGCTGGCTCTGCCATAGGGCCTCAGCAAGAAAGTACAGAGGAAGGGCAACAGAGGGGCTGCAGCACAGACAAGAAAGCAGCTTCACCCTCCACCTTCCAAAGACTTTGAATGCTTTTGGTAAGAGCAGTACCTACCAGCTGAGGCTTGTAAGGAGGGAGTGGACTGGAGTGTGTTTCACCTGGTCCCTCACAGGAGGCATTTTTCCTGGTACCACAGTAGCAGGCCAGAGTGAGCAATGCCTCTGGGAAGGATAATTTAACTGAGCATACAATGAAAGTGTTATAACCATAGCCCTGAATGGCAAAAGTGTGTCAGAGCTCCATTACATCTCTGGGAATTGTCAGGGTTGGTCACATCCCATCCATGACAAAAGTCCTGAAATATTGCAACACAGGAAATATGTATGTGCAGGTACAGCTTGTTGAAAGTAAGAAATTTTTATCCCATCTTCTTTCCTCACTTGGAATTTTTCTCTCGAGCACAAGAAACCAAATATGCTTTCCTTAAGGTCTTTAGAAATTCCTTGCTCTGGTCCTGTTGCAATGAACACCAACTGAGTTGATAGTAGTTACAAAGCCTGGGCCACACGGGACAGCAGTATAGTATGAAAAAGTAAAACATTCACATGTACTGCTCATTTGCTCTGAGTAGAAGGAGTCCTGAAAATGAATTCTGTATTTCATCCCAATCATTCAACCATGGCCAATGCTTTAGGAGTTGTATGTTTTCCCTCCGCAGCAGCACATCTCACAGGCACAGCAGCTGCACAGGAGTTTTATCACCAGGGTGACAAGAGTCATCTCCCAGATAGGTAGAAAGTGATAAAAGCTCCATGACTGGATTGATCATACCTACTCTGTACCTATTTAAAGGTACAATATCAGAGCATAACAAGTTATACTGGCTGACTCAGTGTAGCAGCACCACGTTATCTCTACTGAGTTATACTTAGGAATCTCCTTTGTAAAGTACAATGCAACTGCTCCTTCTGGATAAGATCTGTATTTGTTACTTGCTCTGTAATAAGACACCTGGACCGTTGTTATCCCACACCAACTTTATAGGTTCTTTTGCCCACCCAGATTCTTTCATCCCAAAACTCAACAAAATGATCCACGGGGTGAAATGGGAGAGAAATACTAATTCCATGTTCCTGTAGGTGCTGCAAGATGAAGCAGATTTTTGTGAGTTATAGCAGTGGCACTTGGCAAAAGTTTCTGGTCATTTCTAAACAGCCCAGATTTCAGTGATATGAGGCTGGACTTTAAAGTATAAGGCAGAGGATGCTCAAAGGACCATTGCTAAACATTTCTTTTGCTTCCAAGACATCGATTCAGCTCTGGGCATTTACATGCAGTAGTAGTTTGGGATTAAATTAAGGAGTACTTCATGCCTGAGATTACATCCAACTTCAGGGAAGTCGTTTCAGATCTCTGAGGAGCAGTCACAGCCTAAAGCAGAAAGGCAGCTGTCCTGTGCGTGGTGAGGTGCTGAGCACTGAGCTCTTACAAGGCACCAGAGAGTAATTTGGTGTCCCTCACCTGAAATGAGGTATGATTTCCCCAGTGGGGAGCCTGGTATTTCTACTATAGTCAGGTGATAGTGCCTGTGTATCTCTGTTAAAATGGCATATTATTCCCAGTGCTGGTATCTTTGGGGCCACAGAGGCTAAATCAATATTTCTTACTCATACTTCACTTTTTTTTTCCATGCAAAGCTTCACTTCTTTAACATTTCTTATTTAGAAGTTTTGAGTTAATGTAAATATGATATGTGACTTTTGCCTTTCCAGAGACTGGAGCTAAGTTAATGTAGAACAGTGCCAAGGAGCAAACAGGGTTAGAGCATATTTTTAAATGCCATTTTCTTGCTTGTAATTTATTCTTTCTATCTCTAGCATTCCTCTGCAGAGATATTTATAAAAATAGGTGTTCCACGCAGTGTATATCACAGGTTTATTTAGGACTCCTTTTGAAGATTTACACTGCTCAAAAGAGCAGTCATAGCAGATAATTCCATTTGTAAGCTTCAACAAAATGTGCTGGGGAAAGTGCTGTTATCACTGTGGAGAATTTTAATGATGGCAGAGTTTAGAGACAACTTATTTGGCAA
The DNA here is from genome assembly GCA_013399895.1 of Serilophus lunatus. Lineage (NCBI taxonomy): Eukaryota > Metazoa > Chordata > Aves > Passeriformes > Eurylaimidae > Serilophus > Serilophus lunatus. Next base: position 144,633 of record VXBA01003012.1, on the reverse strand, counting down.
ACAGGGTTGTGGCAAGACAACTCAGCAAGTTCCTTTGCCAGTGGTGGTTTTGTGATTTTTGCTGCTGCCTGCAGCCTGTGAAACACACCTTACATCTACCTTCCAACCCTCTCTAAGACCTTCAGGACCATGTCTCTCCTACAGTGCTCACCTTGCTCCTCATAAAATATCTCTTAGGACCTCACCTAAAGGAGTTGCTGAGCACCTCAGAGATCCATCACTGCTTCTTCTGTTAGGTAAATATGTTTTGGCTTTGCCATTACAATGAGGACAATAATAACTTTACTAATAAGAGAATATGATGCAAGGTGATTGTGGGAGAGGATGAGTTAAGGTACTTCTTGCTTTCTGGGAGGTTCCTCATCAATTCACATCTCGCTGACCACAAGTTTCACTATTGCAATAAATTAATACTGTGTTTATTGATCCATTACCAGCTGTTGGAGGGATGAGGAAGGGAGGAGCTTGCAGGCTAGTAACTCCCCTCACCTCATAGTCCTCACTGAACCAGAGAGCTCTGCACATTTACATCTGCCGGGACACTCCAGGGGAACATCAGTGATATTTTTGCTATATATTGCATGTAATATATAATTATATGGGTCATATTTTGCACATAATATGTAGTGATAGTCTAGTGCTATATATTGCTATATATTAGCCAGCTTAGATTCCCTGCCACAGCCTTGGCAACCCCTGAGAACCTGCTCACTTGCCCACCTCATGGTCACAGAACATGGTGAGCAGGCCATACCTCTGCTAAAAGGGAGAGATGGACTCAGTGTCTTCCCTTCACAACCGTTCCCTGCTTTCTGGAAAAGAGAATTGGAGCTACTGCTTCTCATATTGTTCCTTTTCAGCAAATACATCAGATTTTGGTATTGTCAGTCTGACGCTCCTTCATTAGCACTAGAAAAGCTCATCAGTGTAATCCTTGCATATTGCACTGGAAACCTTGCAAGACACCACAGAACTCCCCAGTGATTTTTTTTCCTTTCTCTAATTGCTTTTATGTTGTTGGCCAGAACAAAAGGAGTTTCAGTTAATTATCTGTGTATTTGCTGAAACCACTAACCTACATCCTAGCTAGTGCAAAACAGTTGCTTGACTGAAGCTCTTGGCAGATTTATACACCTTCTGGTGGTAAGTTTAAAAAAAATCTTTTGCTCGTTTTCAAATTTGCATATTCAATTTCTGTGGAAGGTCCAAACTCAGCCTCTTCTCATCCACAGATTTCCCACTTCTCTATGCAAGTTCTTCAGGTTTCTCTGCCTCAGCTCTGTATTTGTAAAATGCAAACAGCAGCACTGTTTTCACAACTATAGATTGTGAAAATCTCAGCTATTACAGGGACAGGGATGGTGTAGGTGACTAAATTGTAAATGTATTACAAGATCAGAACATGGAGGAATTTAATCTGATTTAGTGCTTTGGAAATGTATTTGTCTCCATGAATATGAGAATATGACTTTCAATGCCATTCTGTTTTGGTGGACTATTTCTTAGCTAAATCAGTTTCCCCAGTTTACTCCACTGCCCAGCTCACAGACGTTATGCCAATGTCATGCAGCAGGCAGGATGAGAGGTCTTGAACTATTAACTGCTTGAGTTGAACCACCACCAGACACCAGACCATAGCCCTGGAGTTTCAGGAATCATTTGCACAGTGGCACATGACATAGCTGAAACTCAATTAATGTTTCCACTGATTTTGTGCATAGATCTGTGACCTCGCACCCAATATCCAAACAGATCACATGCAAAGTCATAGCCACCTCACTGACAGACACAAACCAAATGTCACCTTCTATGCCCCTACCATGTTGTCCTCACCCTGGATAGTAATTAAGTGTGAGTTTTCCTCCTCCTGGGCAAAAATTAAACATCTGCAAGATGTGGAGATTTTATCATGGGTGTGGAGGGAGAGGGCTCAGATGTCTTTCTTCTGGCAGATAATTGCTTAATATAATGAGGACGTTTTGCAGTATTTTTAACCATTGCTTCTGTGCCTTGTTTAATTATTTGCATATGGCATCATCAAACTAAAAAGAGTGTGCACACACAGCACTTCTTCTCAGTCTTGTATTAGACATTAATGAAAGGAAGCATAAGGATAGGTTTCTCACTAATGATGATGGAAAATTAGTTTCAAAACCCCAGAGGTGTCTTGCAAGATACACCAATGATATATAAAGGTCCAAGGAGAGAAATTCAGAACAAAATATTGCCTAGACCCTCTTTGGCTGTCTCTCCAAGAGATCCTTTTCCATTTAATTTTGTAGTTATGAGGGAAGATGGCAAAGAGTAAACACAGGAGGTTCTCAGAGACTGCAGTCCTCACAGCGAGCGAGCGAGCGAGGCTGATAAACACGGCGCAGACGAGACAGGGAATGCCAGCACGGCACATACAGCAAAGGTTACACGCCTGGAGACCTGCAGCAACAGACACACTCATGGCTTGTTTTTCAGGGCTTGAGCTAGAGAAAAGTTGAGTGTCTGGAGAGGAGCAGTGCTTTATGCATTAGTCATAACATTCTGAAGAGCAGCAAATCCACAGGCAGGAGCAGAGGTAGGAGGAGAACAGCTCTCTTCCTTTCTCATTCTGCAAGATGCAGTTTCCAGTTACTGACAGGCATCTCAGCCAAGCGACAAGAAGCCAGGTTAGGGAGGATCATGCTCTGTCCTACTGTATGCTTCAACATCTCATTTGCAATCTTGTGTATTTCTTCTTTGCAGTGTGAAGGGAAGAGACAGTGTTGCTCATTAGGTTTAGTCAGTGGTAAGCAGTCATGCAAGTGTCATACAGGCCACACTTAACTGTAAGGGATCTGTTTGCCCAACTTCAGCTTTTCCTGCAGCTAAATTGGGAAGAGCTGCAGGAGAAAGGCTCAGGTGAAGCTGGTGATATGGCTCAAGCATTTCAGCACATCAGATAGGTCATCAGCCTAGGGGGTTGTTTGTTTTCCTGAACGATAGGCTTCTGATTTTTTGCTTTTTGTGAATTCCTACAGATAAATAAGTGCATGACAATAAGGTTGCTTTTTTAGCTCTTTTTTCAGAGCAGTTTAGAAATCGCCCATGGACACACTGATCTTGAGAATTCCTCCACCACACAGCTGCTGCTCACTGCCTACAGTTGCTGTTTGCATTGTCTCACAAGTCCCCTGGGTTATCCCTTTAATGGCTTTGACATTAAACACCTGAACAGTTGCTCAATATACAGAATAGGAAAAAAAGGTGAGGCAAGACAGATAAAAGATAAATAGAGGTGGCAAAGAAGGTACCATTATTGGTTCAAGCCAAAACAGCTTTTTTTTATGTTTCAGTAGGTCTCTGAGACACAAATACAGCACAACCATTAGCTATAAGATGCACAGTTTACTTTTGTTAGTCAGTGCTCTCAGTCAATTCTGGGGTTTTTTTCTGATCTCAAATATTTTATACACAATTATGATTTTGTAGATACAGTTTATTTACATGGGAAAGAAGCTCTGAAGTGTTTGCTTCACACAATGTGTGTTGGAGAAGTGTTTAAACTAATAGTTTGAAGAGGTCTCAGGTCCTCCCTGTGTTACAGTTTGACATGTAGTGATAATACAGTCACGATGCTCCTGAAAAAGTGTGCAAAAATCATCTGTAAAAACGAACAATAAAATATATTAACAATTTGAGGGAAAAGTAATGGACTGGAAACTGGGGAAGCCCAGATTTAAATCTACAATGACACACTTAACTTCTCTGTTAAACTGAGTATTTGGGGGATCTGGCACTGGTCCTGCCACAGCAAGACAGTACTTGGGCAGAGCTGTCATTTTCCCTGTGGTGCACCTGCATACACTCTAGTCACTGTTAGCCCTGAAGGGGGCTGCAGAGCTGCAACAGTGCAGTCTGGAACCACAGGAGTTCCTCTACTGGCCTCTGCAGCTTGTTAAATTCAGCTTTTACAGCAGTTTTGGTTCTAACCATAACTTACTACTAGTTATGAGCCACACACTGCTCATTAGTGGGGTACAGTGTGCATTCTGACTTGACTTTAAAAAAATGTGTTCTCCTCAAATCCTGCACTGTTTGTCCTCTCTTGGAGTCACACAACCATGAGGTGTCATCTGATTGATAAGTCAGCAGAACATACAGTGACTACCAAAAGGTAGATTCAGGCTGTGGCTATTTCCATCTTTCCAGGGTTAGTAGAGGCATCAAACTGAAAAGCAAGTTGCTAAGGAGCCAGAAGTTGCTTTCAGTGAACTTGAGCAAAACCAGGAGGGTGAAAGAATTCCTTGAAATACACCCCAGTAAATCCAGGCTATGTTGCTATCAGCAGCACACCTCTCTGGTGTGAACAGAGCCCCCCCACCTGAGAGCTCACACACTCCCTCCTCTTGGAACAGCCACCTGGGGAGGTGCTGTCAGGCAGCACAGAATTCACTCTATGAGCTACACTTGTTGAGATCAGAAGGCACAAAATCTGTTGTTACCTTAATCTAGCTAAAAGGTATGGCATGACTGAGCAGGATCTTGATCAACCTAAGGAAAAAGTAACAGGAAGGATACTCTTGGTTCTTAAAAACCAGATTTCCTTCTGCTGAGAAGTTTTATAGTGTTCATTTACTGCAGCAACATAATACAACTCCATGATTTTTCCTGCAGGCTGGAGTCCCTAGAAGTGTTTTGTATCAGTATATTTCTGGAGTCCATAAGGGTATTTTGTATCAATATATTTACCATGCAACGTGTATGTATTGTCAAATTATGAGAGTATTCACAATATTAGATTTGGCAATATAAGACACAGAACTTTGTCAAGAAAATCAGCACTTACATCAATTATGACCAAAGAATACATTTTTAGAATGGTATCATTTTGTTTAAAAGCCATTTTGACAAAGAAAATTGACTGACTAATCAAAACCACAACACTCTTACAATGTGAAATATATATATATATATATTGTGGGCATTTAAGCTAAAATGGTGAAACAAGATTACCTGTGAAATGAAGGAACATAAGGGCACTTGCTGTCACCTACGTACTGCTCTACCCATGGAAAGGAGAAAACACACTAGAGAGCACCTGGGTCAGGTAAAGAAAAATCATGCATGGTTTCATTTTTCTGTTCTGATTTCAAGGGTTCAAAATTCTTGAATGATGCTCTCCAAAATAATGAGGTTTAAAAATAGTAAATGTCATAAATGCTTTCTGGATTTTATTTCATAATCAAGGTAATTGCAACACTGTTCAATGTTAAGTGCCTTAATATTATTAATCATTCATTACCTATGATTGAATTAAGGGCCAGCAGCATTCAAACCAATCCTGCAGATACTTGCTAGCTGGCTACTACCCCTTTCCTAATAAAAGTAGCACAACTCTGCTGTCTCCAGGGACTGTGGCAAAACATCAGCTTTTTTAACATGACTGGAAAGTTACCAAGTTTAGGTTATTTTCAATCTGTAGGAGTAAGTTCCAGAAAAAAGAGCTGTTTGGGGAATTCTCCAGCAGAAGGTTTTTCAGTAAGAAAGTGCCCTTTTCTCGGAACCAAAGTTTTCTTTGTGGAAAAAAAAAAAAATTTGGAAAAATATATTTTTCCCTGGGAGAATCCAAACAAAGGCTGGCCCAGCTGCTGTCTGCTACACGTTCCTGAGTTCCACTTACAGCAAAAAGTGAGTTTAACAGCTGCTTGCCAGGCTGGGGCTGCAGGTTAACAGTCCCCAGCTCTCTGTCCTCCTGGATGTGAGGCTGCAAAGGGAGAGGAAGAAGATGAAGTGGGAAGGATTAGAGTCACCCATGTGCCTGGAGAACCCTTGCCAGTTCCCAAGCTTGCTGCACAGCTCTCACAGTGGTTTGCAGCCAGACACAATGGAAACACCACTTCAGGGCCCAAGAGATTAAATTTTTCTGAAAATCAATTTCTACAAAAATGTCTCTTTGCTATTTTGTCCTGACTCAATACACCTTTTTTCCCTGGGGAGAAGGGTTTCTGGTTTTGAGGCAGTTCTGCCCATGTATCGCAGGCTCTCGGGAGGCCCCGGGCACCACTCCTGTGTTAATGGGGTCACTCTGCTGTGACCTTGCTGGCCACTGTCACTGTCCCTTCCTTTGGGGAAGGGCTGTCCCTGGGGTGAGGCCTCTGGGGTGTCTGAGTAAGCAATTAACAAACAGGACTTGAAATTATAGTTGAGATCAGAAGAAAAGCTCAGAACACTCTACCAACAGAACTAGGAAATGTTTATTCTAGCCACAGCATAAGAAACATAGATTTAATGGCACTTAAATATATTGGTGTCTTACAGTATTCTAGTACATGAATATATTCATCTCTTTGCTTAGTTGCAGGAAATTGCAATGATGGATTGACATCATTTTATAATTGCATGCGATGCACAACCAACACAGAGCTCAGGGGGTGAGCTGCATTCTAACTAAATTCTCAGTATTTGTTAATAATGGAAGTTCAGCTAGCATGATATAAGTACTGCATGTATAGCATGAAATATTAATTTACTATGCTTCAACTGAGGTTTTTAAGGTAGCCTGATTTTCCTTGAGTGCATGGTTTTATCATTATCAGCCTAAACACAACTAGCTCTCTTCAAGGTTTCTTGCTGAAAAGAAATTGAGCGTGCAAATACTCTTTCATCATAATCACACTGACTGTGCAGGGTAATTCATAAAAGAGCCAAAAATATATTGAAATTCAATATTGGTTTAGTCCAAATCAATATTAATAATTGTGTACATTTTTGAAGTGCAATTTACAATTGAAAAATGTTCAGAGATCAACCCATAGTTGCAAACACATCAAATTTTCCTATTAAACTTAAAGGCACAGTAATTTTACTTCAAAATATTTGTTATAAAGCAAGAGAAGGCATTGATCTGTGAAAACAGCTATCTATTATTTATATGAACAACACTAGAACAGGTTTTAATTATAAATGAGCTAAAAGGTCAGTCACTATTTTATTTTTAGGTCTTGTTTTTTAATTTGGGTAGCTTAATAACAATATTTACATGGGACAGCTCCCAGTGGAACGTGCACAGAGGGATTAGGCACACAGCACAGTATCTATTGGTACCTTTTACAGAACCATTAAATGTGAGTGATTATGGAAAACTAATCATAATTTCACTGTGTTTTCAGTCATAGCATCATAGAATGGTTTGGGTTGGAAGGGACTTAAAGATCATCTAATTCCAACCATGTTTCAATTTAGGTCCTTCCAGGTTCCAGTCTAGTTCCTTCCAGGTTCCTTTGAATGTGAATGCCTCAATGTCAGTACCAAATGCAGATAGTTGTGTTTGCAGTAATGTCCAAGCCCTCAGCCAGAGCTCAGTCAGTGTCAGCCCTCGGGGGGGGGATGGTGCAGGCACAGGGAGGGGACTGTAACACCCACCCTGAGAGCCATCCCGTGTTCCAGTAACCCTGCCTGGTACAGGGCTGGCCACAACAAATGGGAGAAGATCCCTGATTTGTATTATATTTGCTGCTTCAATGTCTGGGCCCAGTTCACCAACATGCTGGTAGGTGTCTCAGCAGTTCAACCAGAGCAGTGGAGTGGGGGACAGGGATACCAGAACAGCCTTTTTCCTCCCCAGGAAGATTCCTCTGTGTCACAGATACTTCTACAGTTTTTCCATTTCCTGCAGCAGCCACCATTCTGCCTGTCCACCTTACAGCAAAAAGAGGGAGGAAAGGATTGAAGCTTTTAGGCTGTGTCTACCTTCCCTTCACTGAATGCACAAGCTGAGAAGAGATGGAGCTACAAACCAAGTCTGATGTAAAATGCATCGAGTCAATGGAGTATATCCATTCCTACAGAATATCAATGGAACAACAGGAAATTTCCCAGTGACATTTAATGATCTCCAATATTTGCAGCACACAAGTATGCCTACCAGCTACTTGCCTTATCTGTTCTTATTGCAAATCACACAAAAGGTGCTTAAAAATAATTGAATAACAGCAAAACAGAAAGTAATATTCTCCCACTGTAGCAGCATTATAAAACAGATTTTAAAGAGATTTCATGCCTATTCAGTATTCTTGTTACAGCTCAATATTGAAAATTGTATTCTGTTTAAAAGGCTGAGTAGTTGCTCTGAAATGCACGTATTTCCTCTTGCTGCTCTGGAATTTGGAGTATCTGAAATTTTGGTGCAGAGTAGCTTATAGAAGAGGAAGAACTAGAAGTGTATCACATGTAGAGGTCCACATTCCTCGTGCAGTGTCAATCATATGGTATTTCTGCTCATGTGTAAATGGGATCAGTAGTTCTTTGCCAGACAACCTTGCACCTCCTTCCTCACCCAGTCTTACAGTTACTGCAACCACCTCTTAATAGAGCAGCCACATTTCTGAACACAGCCTGTGTCCATCTCCTTCGTGGCTCTGTGGGCTCTTATGCAGGTGGTATTGCACCCCTTCTCCAAAGCTGACCTTGCCAAAATGGAAAACTGGAAACCAAAGAATACAAGGGTAGGGCAAATGCTCACCACCCTGTGCAAGCAGTGCTTCAGTATAACACCAACAAACATTCCCTTTCAGCATTCTCCTTAAGAGATGGCAAAGCCTCCAGATATTTCTCTTCCCTAATACACACCTAGGGGATCTTCCAGTTTGCAGATCTTCCCTTTGGTCCCACAAGGCATGTGAGCAGGAGGGGCTGTCCATGCAGTTTCCCTTTATATGCTGCAGTGACATGATAAGTGCATTAAAAATAAAAATCCTATCTCCTACTGTTCAGAAATTGCACTTAAAAATAAAATGCAAGTATTTGTTTCAGTTTGCTTTGCGATATATTCTCAGGTAAATGTCTCATTTGAAATCAAAATATAAAAGGCATTTTAAAGAACACAAAAACTTGTTTCCCAAGCAGATCTACTTATAGAATATGTCCTTTCAACTCGCTGCTGTTTTTTAACTGCTCAAATCAAGAACAATAGGACATAACTTAGCTCTGACATACAGGCATGGCCTACATGAAAAAGCACCTTGACTAAACAGATGGTGATCTTTCATTAGGGGGAATGCAAATTTCAATAAGAAATAAATTAGTCATCATGGCTAGAAGGATTAAGAGGCAGTATTAGCTGAAACAGTCAAATGTATGCTGTGACAAAAGTTGCTAGGGCCAATAAAGGAACCTTCTCCACTGCCACAGCAAAATGTGCATTTCCAAGGTTTCCTATATTAACCATAGTGGCATCACTATGAACCCACACAGCGTGAGCCAAGAGTTTGTGTTGTTTCCACTTTTGCAGAAGTTTTGCTATGTTTTGCTTCCTCTGGTGCAGAATTAAAACTTACTTGTGACAAAGGTTATTAATTCCAAGGTTACAGGGACCATTTCACAATTTTCCTGGTTTTCTTCCTAACTTATGACTCTCAGACACAGAATCTCCATTTCAGATACTTTTATGTTTTAGGAAAAGGAAATACCATTGAGGAATCACAAACCTCCACACTGGATTACATGAACTATATTACATCTGGCACACTAAAGCCATAATGTTGAAGGAGAGGGCACCATACATATATCTACATAAAGCCAGTCAAAATTAATGTTATAAGACCTATCTAAAAACTCATGATATCAAGCAGTTTGGCATGGCAACAAAACTTTTACCCAGTGATTTGGTGTTGCATACGTACATATATATATAAAAAAATGTATGTATATGTAAAATATATATTTTTTATATATTTATATATATATAAGCAGCTTATAAAATCTTTGTGTTTTGTCTTTTTCTCCTTATCATAACACATCTAAAACTGCACAGAAAAGTTAATTTAAAAAGGGAAACATCCAAATTACATTTGCTTTATACTGACATAAAGGAGGAAAGATGTCCAGGGTAATTACTTGTTTGGTACTTCTGGAAATCCAGCTTACTCCAGGTGCTGAGAGAAAGCATTTCTGAAAGAAGGCATTTTCATTTGGAATTCCCAGGAAACCTGTGGAAGACACAATTGAAGAAGAGTATAACCATAGTCATATGAAGGTGCAATCATCTAAAAACATGCCCCTGAAAATTTGAGAGTTGCTTTAAATAGAGGAGAGATTAAGACAAGTGGAAAAGGAGAGAAGCATTTTAAGCCAGACTTTAACAAGATCCAGATGGGCATCTGAACAACCAGGAACCTTTCTGCTGTATTTTACAAGAGAGTTCATTGCTTTCTGCACAGTTGTCTGTATGTAACATTGCACATCGGACAGCATCACTAGAAATTCTGCTGCCAGGCAGTGCCTGGGAAAACTGGGCTGGCAATGTGTGGGATCTGCCATGCAAATTGTGCCTTTTTTTACTGATGGAAAAACACCGGACAAGTTCATTATTGACATCACTGTTTACACTGTCGCTGTACAGCTCCCGTGAGATGGTAATTGGAAACAAAATTTAAAAAAAACTTTTTTCATTTCAAATGCCAACTGCTTTGGAGATGCCGTTTTAGTTTCAGAGTAGGATTATAACCCCCCAAGGATCGTGGAGAGGTGTGGACTGACTTGCTAAGGCCCTGCTGCAGTGCTGAGGAGATTAGTAACACATGACGCCTACTACGATTTGCACCCAGAAAGATAGGAAAGAAATCTTCTCGACTTTGAAAGGATTATTTTGGTTGTTTACTGAGTGCTGTTCCTTTTGGTCCTAAATTGTAAATGAAAATGGAAACCAGAAATGCCTGCTTCCTCTTGCAGCGTGATGGAAGGGAGAGGAGCAGCTTTAGCAACTTTGCCAGGGGTTTTGAAATGGGAAAAGAGGTCATACACTATCACTGACTTCAGCCACAAAAAACCAATATCACAGCTTCTTGCAGTCATGTTGAAATTCAGCTTTGGCACACTATATGGGCTTCATATACCTTCTAGCAGTGTGCAGGTCCAAAAGACTAAACTGGTATTTATGAGAGAGTAGAGCTGGACCCACTAATATCTGGCAAAACAAGTTTCCACCAGAGTAAGGGAGTAAGAGAAAGCCTTTAAGTCCCCACCTTCCTCACTCCTTTTGGTATATGGTGTAATGTATGCATGAGCAAAAGAGGATCCTGTAATTTTCGGGATTCTCTTCGTGTCAAGAAATCCCCATTTTGCATAATTAGAGGAGATGCTGAAAGCTGAGACATGTAATGACACCAGTGAATGGAGAAAAGAGCTCTTAATAGGCAATAAGTTCTGCCTAATTTCCTGCCACACTGCTGGTGTGCACTGGTGGCACATAACAGTGGTCAGCTCAGCATGTTCACTCAGGATTGCTGGGATGCAGGAGAGACTAATTAGGCTGAAGGAAGGAAGAGGTGTCAGCTTATCAGGCAGGTCAGTAGATCCAATTCACCTGAGTGCCAGCTCCTGCCTCTGCAAGTGGTTCTTCAAAAACAGAGAGCACAAAGTAGTACTGCATAAAGTCACACAAGGCAGGTGTGCTTTCCCTTCTTGAGTTCAAACTGCTAAACTGGTCTGTACATCTGGTGCTGCTGATGGGCAGCTTGGGAGACACCCATTGGAGCTCCTGGGGTGAGGGTTCACCAGCATCCTTTGGACACTGGCTGCTCTAAGGCTGATCCCCCTTTCTCCACTCTAGTATTTCACTTCCGATTTCAAGGATTTCAGAGTCAAAGGAATCTTTAACTTCACTGGTGAGTTCATTGAACCAGGCTTAATTCCTTTCCCCATATGAAGGGAAAATAAGAATCCAGATCTTTTCAGGAAATAATTTTGGGGACATTTCAGGGGCAGGACATTTTGAACAAATTCAACTCTAAATTTCATATTTCATCCTTTTTCAAAGTATTTCTTCTCTGTTATTACACAAAGAAGCACATGAGTATATATAAGGTTGATATAAGCCAGATAATTTTTTTAATTTATTTTAAATACCTGGAATAATCTGGAAACAAATTTATCCTTTCCAATTCTCAGAAAAGCAAACCTTTTGTTCTGTTGATACATGAGCAAGAATACAGTGACAAAACCCAGCACCTGATTAAGCATTTGATACATTAAAACAGCCATAGGATTAATAGTTTCCTACTTTTTTCTATGCTAAAGAAGCTAGAAGATTTGGGGCATAATACCTGGGATTCATTTGCATTTCCTATTTCCAAGGAGAAGTGCTGACAGGTGCAGAATAATATGACTTTTAGTATCTCCACCTATAGTACAGTGCCTGCTTTTGAAAAACTGCTATAAGAAGTTAGTATTACTGGTGAATATGAATAATGTTTATAAATCCTTTTCTCTTCTGTGAATGTTACAGGCCTGATCTAGAAGTCAGAGGTAAAACAGAGTGGACACTGGAGTGATGGGAAAAAGTGGCCTATGTTTGAAGGCCTTTTGTCTCTCTGAAGTGCCTTGAAGCAAGGAAACACATGCTTGGCTCAGCTGCTGAGTGAGAAGCAGGTGTTATTCACACACCTCATAGAAACAGCTTGGACCCCTGTCCCTCCTGCTTTCTGCTCACGAGCAAGCTCTTGTTAAGCAATTGTTGGTAATTTTGTGAAAGCCACATACCCTGACACCATGCTTTCGTGAGACAGCCAGTCTCAGATATGCTACCCTCATAAAAACCATAAAAGCCTTTGTCTAAAGATCAACAGACCTTTTCCCAGGGGCACTTTGCTCTACAGGGTTTTCTTTTACTTTCATGCATCAATGTGGCTACTAATCTGGTTCTAGATGGACTAAAGGCAAGCTCTAAAGGCAAGCTCCCGAGTTTCTACCTAAGAATTACACCATGCCCTTGGATTGTATCTTATCAATGCCATTCTTCACACAGCCTTGTTAGCAGCAGAGAAGGGTGAGAACGTCACGTCCATAAAACTCGTGAATGAACAAACAGCCATGTGCTGTCAGACACAACCCTGAGTGCAGCGTGGCTGACCCACCTCAGATTAGGAGTCACACAACAGCGGCGTTGGTAGGAAAATGTCCTGTTATATTTACTGGACTTTCCTGTATCACAGCATCAAATTGCTCACAGTGAAAGTGTTTGGTCATTAGGCTTCCACACAGTGATTGCCAAAAAAACAGACCTACAATAGCACTACCTTCAGAGCCGCTCTTGTCAGAAGATTTAAATAAATCTTTGCAGGGTCTGTCAATGCCGCTTGGGAGCCGAGGGGAATTAGTTCTGCTTCTATGTTTGTAAAGAAAAGATTCGGGGCCTGAAAATTTTACTGTAATATTCAAGTCTTTTCCACAAGCGTATTTGGATTTTTTTACCTAAAATGGTACATATTGTTCCTTGAAAGGCTTGCTTTAATGATGCAACACCTATTCTCCTACCCGATGCTAATACTTCCTCAGCTCACAATTCATAGGAGTACTGTGGTGATTAATGAATGTCTTTGAACTGGAAAGTGCTATCTGAGTGCTAATTACTATCCTGCTTACTCATACTTCTGCTGCTTTCAAGGGCAGAGCGTTCACATACCATGGTAATGGGAAAGCTTAGGAAAACAGATATTGATACCTAGGAGTTTTATCCTCCATATAAATGTATAAAGGAAGAAAAAATTAGAAGTTAGATGTTTCAATTCATTATTACATGTTCTAATGAACCTCTCTCCATCTGTTTAATAGGTTCAGGGCAGCTGAAAATGGAGTTTAGATTGGAAGCTGCCTGCAAGCTTATCTGCTTGCACTCTCGATAATGCTAAGAATTATAAAAATATGTTATTGCCCATTGTGAGGAGCACAGTTGAAGTATGTGACCTCAAATCCAAAGTGCAAGTTGAAGACTATGGAGTCATCCAAATTCTGCCTCCCAGATGCCAGGGCTCTGCATGGATCAATCCAAAGCTCCCACATAAAGCATCTCTCTCCCTCACATGCCTCAGGAAGTATTGCCTGTTAGCTTAAGCTGCACTTAGGGTTTTCGCAGATTTTTTCTCTCATCCATCTTTAAAATGATGTGATTTGAGTGTAAATGATATTTTCAAATGTTTCCTTAATGAGAATACTTTGTTCACATTTATCGGAGAGTGCTAACTGCTTTCAAAGTTCCTTTGCTCCTGTAACTCAACGACCAGCCTGGGAGGGCTCAGGAAGTGCATGCTCAGCATCTAAAACCAGCCATTGCATTCACCCACTTTGCTCTCAGAGGATATGTTAATTAAAGTCAACTGATTGAAAAAATAATTACAGGAGAATAGGGAGGGGAAAAGATTAGACCCATAATTTAAAGATCTTTGACGTTTGAGTTTTGTTGAGAGGTAGTAATTTTGTTGAGAGGAAAGAAGTTCTCTTTCCTTTTTGGACTCCTTCTGTACACACTGCTTGCAGAGACTTGCAATGGCTACGGGCAACAACATATGGCCTTTTCTTCTTTTAAGTATGTGCTTTCATCTAGCTTTTGTTACTGTTGTATCTTGAGGTGTCCTGAAGTGACTGTAATGTCTAAACTAAAAGGTTATGTGTTTCTGGACATAGTTGTCCTGTAGGATGTGGAATAATATAAAAAGTCTAACTGTTAAAAACTGCTGCTGTAGCATTTCTTGCACTAACTTAAAGCTGGCTAGGGATCTTCTTTCTTGATGTTGCCTCTACTTCACATACAAAACTTTCAACAAATCAAATCCAGGGAAACCAGTTTCACATTTTAAGCTAATAACAATCATTGTTTTGGGAACCTATATTTGCTCAAGGGTATAATTAATTTTTTAAAAATGACCTTAAGACACAGCATTAAGAAAACCCCTTTTTCCACTGTAGGAGTGGATGTTTTTCAGCTACTGTCTCTCAAATGATTATGTGTTTCTCGCCCACTCTCTGTCCCACCAGCTTCTGGGACATTCCCAGCAGAAAAGGGCAGTGCCACTGACACCTGCCCAGGGCTAGGTCACCCTTCAGCTCCCTGGGGCATCACAGCCTGGCTGTATAACCTTGGGCAAGACACCTACCCTGCCTGTCCTGTAAAGGTGCAGCCATAGCATCCTCCTCCCCATGGGCGTGCAGAGACCATAAATAGGCTACAAAAAGGAAAACCTTTAGGTTGGGACGTCAAATACAATTCTCAGAAAGCTCTGACTGGACAGATTTACAAAATGATGGTGTGATTTTGGTGCTGTTCCAGCAGCTGTATTTGTCTGCAGTACCCATTTATCCAAACCACTGCCTATGTAGCCAAATAAATACCCCAGTCAACCAAAGAGAAGGTGGGTTGTATTCACTGATTGTTTGGTTATAACAACAGCAGTGTTTGGATCTGTAACATAGGTGCTTTGAAGGCTAACCTGACTTCCCTAGGGCTTTAGACTTATTCTTTGACATTTAAAAATAAATATATTTTAAAAATGCATGTTCCAAATGTCCATCCATACTACATGCACATGCACACAACAGACACAGATGCATCTGCACAAGGACTTAGAACAATTTGGCTTTGCTAGTGCTGAAAAACTTAATGATGTTTTCTTTTAGTTTTACTTTGAGAGGTGTAAGAAAAGTTTAAGGTGAAAAAAAATAGACAGTTAATGTCTGCCATAATTTTAACAGAAAATAAAGCTGAATTTGCCTATGTATAGAGAGAAATTAGTGCTCTATACTCCTTTAAGATACAAGCATCCACCAATGTTCCTGGCCTGGAGCTCTGGCTGCTTAACTCACTGAATAAATATAGTTGCTACTAAATAATCCTCATAACCTTATCAGTCAGAGTTACAGAAACAACTTCATCAGGACTGCACAGCTCATGTTCTTCTTTTGTGCATTTAAGAAATTTAGAATGCCACTACACTGCAGAAAATTAAAAACCTGCTATGGAAACCATGAAAAGCAAACAAGTTGCCCCAACACCAGATGTTCCAGGTACATTAAGAAAATAAGTCTTTAAAGGCTTCTCCTGACATAACTATTTTGAATCACCATCTCTCCACAACCCACCCTCCCTGCAAACTAATGTTCCACAGTCTTTCCCTACTTAAAACCTCCTTTGTAAACAAAGGCCGGCTTCAATTTGCAATAAGACATATGAGTAAAACACCCCTGCAAGCTGTTGCTCACCTCCAGCTGAGCCCCCTGTGTTCAATAATTTGCTGGTAAGAAATCCTGTTACATTCTGGGAAGCAGTTCCACTGCCTGTGCTTTAATGCACCTTTCATTGTGGTACTGAAAAATGCAGGATTGTCATAGCTGTGTGGCAAAAGCATTTATTTTAATTAATAAAGCCACGTGGCACTGGTTCCCATTCTTGCATTTTTTCCCTGCTTAGTATCGTAGCAGAACAGACGTCAGTTCCAGCAGGACTGTTCAGGGGCTTAGAGCCTCAGGGCTGCGCTCAGCCAGGGGTTTATGATGACGTGCCCATCTGGGACCAGGGCTGCTGCTGTTTCTGTAGGACTGCCAAGAGTCGGAGCCAGCAGGGAGGATTTCCAGAACCGAGCCTGGAAGCTGGCCGGGAGTTCCCAGGGGAGGAGAGGCAGCCGTGCCCGTGGCTCCTGCAGAGGCAGCCTGCTTGCTGCCTACACTCTTTCCTCAAGTTTCCTGCAAGCCAGTAAAACAAGGCCAAGCCCTGTGACCAGGATTTCCCTTGGAAATCACTGTGGATGCAGAGCTTTTGCAATGGGTGGCCTGTGGTGTGTCATTTGAATGACAGGTGAAACAGGCAGCTGCCAGTTGTTCGTAACATCTCTCTCCATGTTTGGCATGCAAGGTGCAGCTTTCAGGATCATTTCCTGCACATTATCTCACTTTATGGTTTTCATATTGTTTAATCAGTGAAAAATAAAAGCAAAAAATGACACATGCTTCATTTGCAGCAAGCAAACTATTGAGAGGGGTTTCTCTGCAAATTGCAGACATGGCATGGCCATTTTCCCCAAAATGCACTTTTCAACTATATACTACATTGTCTTTTCAACATGTTAAAAACAGGGATGTGTGATTAAAGACAAACTGATGGGGCAGAAATGGACTGGGTGACTGCAATTAACTGTACAGAAGAATCACAGAATCACTAGGTTGGAAGAGACCTCCAAGATCATCTAGTCCAACCCTTACCCTAAAACCTCAACTAGACCAGACCATGTCACCAAGTGCCACGTCCAGCCTTTTTTTTAAACACATCCAGGGATGGTGACTCCACCACCCCCCCGCGCAGACTATTCCAATACTTTATTATTCTTTCTGTAAAAAACTTCCTTCTAATATCTAGCCTGTACCTCCCTTGACGCAGCCTGAGACTGTGTCCTCTCCTTCTGTCAGTTGCCGCCCGGTGGAAGAGACCAACCCCCACCTGACTACAACCTCCTTTCAGGAAGTTGTAGAGAGCGATAAGGTCACCTCTGAGCCTCCTTTTCTCCAGGCTAAACAGTTCCAACTCCCTCAATCGTTCCTCATAGGGCTTATGCTCCATACCCTCCACCAGCCTTGTTGCTCTCCTCTGGACACGCTCAATCATCTCCACGTCCTTCCTAAACTGAGGGGCCCAGAACTGGACACAGTGCTCCAGGTGTGGTCTCACCAGTGCCGAGTACAGAGGCAGAATAACCACCCTGCTCCTGCTGGCCACACCGTTCCTAATGCAGGCCAGGATGCCGTTGGCCTTCTTGGCCACCAGAGCACACTGCTGGCTCGTGTTGAGCTGGCTGTCTATCAGCACCCCCAGGTCCCTTTCCACCTGGGCAATGTCCAGCCACTCTGCCCCCAGCTTGTAACACTGCAGGGGGTTTTTGCGGCCAAAATGCAGGACTTGGCACTTAGACTAGAGAAATTGGTTATTTGGTCCAAACAAGAACTTAAGTCTACTTATCTGCATTGGAAAAATAATTGCTCAATATGTTAAGTTTTATGGGTTTGGTTTTTTACCTCTTGTAGACATGTTACACCAGACTTCCAGATGAGAGAACGAGACTATGAGTGAAGAGTGCCCTGGAGATCGTGTGCAGTTCCTTTCCTGGGCCAGAACTGGATTGATCTGAGAACAGTAATTATGAGGCTGACATGTATGTTCTCCTTCATCTTGCTGTTTGGAGCAGTTGGGCTTGTTGTCTTCATTCACCTCCAGGATCCAGAAGAAATAGTTCATCAGCAGACACCAGGTTAGCCTTCCTATTTCTATGTGGATTGCCTGCCCTGTCATGTTCAACATTTTATATGAGGGTGTATTATACTTTTAATGTGTTTTACATATTTCACAGGGGTTGCTTCAAAAAAGGTATGTAGTTCTTAATGAAAGCTATCTTGAAAAAAAAAAAAAGGCATTTGCTGAAAAAACAGTTCCAAGAACCAATGAACTGATTGATTATACAGGGATCTTTGCCAAGGTGCACAGAGTCCTGCTGGAGGGAGTTAAGTTTCTGCTAAAGTTGAGACCAACTTCTGCTACCAGCTATGCCACTGTAAGTATGAAAATGAGAGATTTCACCGAAACTTCTATTAGCTGCAAATGCACATCTCTGAATCTACCTCTGCCTCCATATGGTATTCAATGTGTCATGAAATGCGAACTAAGAGATGCATAGATGAGTCACATCAGAAACATTAAATACTGTGGGATGCACTCATTTAATTTGCCTAACTTAATTAAATCTGTCTTAACTGTCATTCATATACAAGCCACAAAGACCACAGCAATGGGAGAACTAGAAAACTGTGAGCTGAAATAGTTATTTCCTGAGGGGCTCACAAAAAGTATGAAAAGGTGCAAGATTTCTTGATTTACTTACAGTCCCTTTCTCTTTGACCACGGCTGTAGTGAAGGCTGGTTTCGAGCCCAGACAAATGCCAGTGCAGTCCCTCCAGTTCGGAATAATGCCAGTATGTGCTGAAGTTCAGTCCCTGTGTTTGCTCTTATATGCACTGAAATTGTCCCTTCATTAAACAAGTGCTTTATAAAAGGTCTATTTATGTGACACCTTCATCATACAATGAACACAACTGTGTATATTTAAAAATATTACTAACATTTTTAAAGCAGCTGAACTGTGCCACAGAGAACTCTTAAATAATTACATTAATTGCTAATTTCTGTGTCTAGGTTTATTAAGTGGTTATTTCCATGTCACTACACAATCTGTACTTTAATATGTTTATTATTTAGTCCAACTGCACACCCATTTTGAAAGCAGCCACTCAGCTGAAACTATAGAAATAATGAACCTTTCGTGTTGTGCAAACCAGAGAATTAACTAGTCCCTTCAGTGTTTTTGCAGTTTATTTTTGTATGCTTAGGTGCAAAAGAGTTTACAGATTAAAACCAGAAGTACTGGCCATATTCAGCTGAAACTGGCCAATAGTTTGGGAGTGAGGGGAAAAATGTACAGAGAGCAAATGCAGACAATACTGCAATGTACCTAAGAATGTGTAACTTTGCATTGCAAAGTTAATTCTTTGCTCCTGAAGGAGAAAGATTTTCTAGTGTTATCCCAAAACCAATGCAATTTCTTTTCCTTTTTTTTTGTTATTGGCCCCTCATCTTGACCTGTTATACCTCTGTTCTCTGCCACAAACCTCTTGAATACTGACTGCTGATTGCAGTACACTATGAAGTGATTTTTGAGAGCAGCGTAACTGGAGAAGGGGACATACAAGCACATTTAAACAAAAGCAAGTTTGAACAGAGCTCCTTCCCCCGGCAGAAAAACTCATTCTGTGAAGTACTCGATTGCTGTGGATACCTAAAACATGAGCATCCAAATGATGCTGTTAATGCCAAGGGTGTGTAATCAATTCCTCGATTCTCACATTCAATTACTATTTATGTTAATAGGAGCCAGGCTATACCCCTGAGTAAAAGGTGCTCAACACAATTACTCTTATTTCTGTTTGGCTGATTTCCATGTGTGTTAAGTGCTTTCAATTCCCAGTGGACTCAGAAACTCCTCATATCCAACTGCTTTTCAAAATGATACCAGTAATCACTAAAACATATTAGGTGGCTTAAAGGGCACAGGAAAAAATATCCATTCATTTCATTAAAAAGAGAGGTGGGCATATTTCATTTCTTGACAGTTTCCTATGAAAATCTGTCAATCACAGACAACATTCTGAGAAGAGTCCTTCCCTTTCTCTGTTCAGTGTGTTCCTCCTTAAAGGGGCCTAGTTCTAATGGAGGTGGGATGTTGGTATAATTTTCTTGCCTGATTGTTCTCTCAATAGAATTGAACAAATCCATGTGTCATTAAGCTACTCAGAACAACAGATTCTCTGTGGCAAAGCTTTACTGGATTAGCCTTTACTTTTGTATTTCCTATGTAGTAAAACACATTTGCCAGAAGCTGGAATCTCATCAGCAAGGCTGGAGAAAAGTTGGTAATGTTTATTTTCCACTGAAAATCCACATAGAAAAATTTTGCATTGTCCACAAGGACATTTTTCATTGTTAGTACATTCAGTCATCTTTAATTTAAGATAGTACAACTTATGAAACAATGTTAATAAAAATACTTGAGTACTTTAGTTTTATCGTCTGTTCCGGAAATTGTTCTTGATTGGTTTGGTCCTAGCAAGCATGATGGTGAGACCTTGATGTAGTACTTAAACCAGTATAAAATCCACAGTCATAAAACTTTAAGTAATGCTTACATTACTTTCACTGTGCAAACTACTCCTGACAGTAGCTGTTTGTGTTGATTTGTTACTATTCATTTATTCTTTCCCTGTGCTTCACATTGCTACCTAATTGTGATGCTGTACTGAGAAAGCAATATCAAAGTAATTTTCCACAACATTAGTTACAATTTTCTTCTGATCTTTCAAGTGAAAAAATCCCATCCTGTTGGCTTCTGTGAGCATATAAACCTTGATTACATTTATCTGTTGGAAACCAATTCTTACGAAGTACATGTGCCCGGGATAGCGGGTGTAGAGCCTTTTTGCTGATTGACAAACATGCTCTCTGTGTAGTTTGATTCATATAACAAGCATCACTCTGAGCAGATATATTTAAGACAGACAGCCATTTAGGGTGGGCAAAAGAGATTTCCCAAGTCAATAAATTAAATTCAGTAGATATTCCTGTGGTCGTTAAAGAGAATACCTTCACTTAGACAGTTGGTTTCTTGGCATTGGTGAAGAGTGCTTGTACTAGGGAGAAGGCAGGATAAAACAGAGGTGTGGACTGGGAAGTGTTATGAGTGATAGTCATACCCTGTGCAGAAATGCAATGTTATTTTAAGAACTCTCATAATTATATATACCCCAATCCCAAGCACAAATACAGGCTGGGCAGGGAGTGGATCGAGAGCAGACGGACTTGGGGGTGTGGATGGACAAGAAGCTCAACATGAGCTGGCCATGTGTGCTGGCAGCCCAGAAAGCCAACCTCGTCCTGGGCTTCATCAAAAGCAGCGTGGGCAGCAGGTGAGGAAGGTGATTCTGCTCCTCTGCTCCACTCAGGTGAGGCTCCACTCAGGTGAGATTCCACCTGCAGTGCTGCTTCCAGCTCTGGGATCCCAGCACAGGAAGGATGTGCTGGAGCGTGTGCAGAGGGGGCCACAGAGATGCTCTGAGAGCTGGAGCCCCTCTGCTCTGCAGACAAGCTGGGAGAGCTGGAGATTGTCCAGCCTGGAGAAGAGAAGTCTCCATGGAGAACTTGGAGTTCCTTCCAACACCTAAAGGGGCTCCAGGAGAGCTGGAGAGGGACTTTTTATGAGGGCCTGGAGTGATAGAACAAGAAGAAATGGCTTCAAAATAAAAGAAGGTGGATTTGGATCAGATACAAGGAAGAAATTCTTCCCTGTGAGGGTGGTGAGGCCCTGGCATAGGTTGCCCAAAGAAGCTGTGGATGCTCTCTATCACTGGAAATGTTCAAGGCCAGATTGAATGGAGTTTTGAGCAACCTGAACTAGTGGAAGGTGTAATGGAGTTGGAACTGGATGATTTTCATGGTTCCTTCCAACCCAAATCATTGTATGACTCTGAGATTTTATGATGTAAAATTTGACTTCTGCATTAATCATACCTTCAGTCTTAAATGCACACACCAAAGGATTTGTTTTGAGTAAGTCAAGAACATTTGCACATGGTCAACAAGAAACAGTTAATACTTATACCCCATTGTAATGCTGATGACTCTTGGATGCATAAATCTTCTGTCTGTGACAGGTTATTAAACATGAAAAAACTTAGTAGTAACTAAATGTGCAGCCACTCCACCACTGTGTTTGTCCTGGGACTATGAAAGAGAAGGGGTGTGCCCAGCCTTGTGGTCATAAGGAGGCTTCTTCAGCATAAGAGGCTGAACCTTCTCTCTCAGAGGAGAGTCAATAGGGCTAACAAGCACCTTCACAGTCTTGTCCAGGGCCACTGGAGTTTGTGAGATCACTGTGAACTTGGACTTGTGAGAGCTGCATTTGGGTGGTACAAGAAAGAGCAGCTTGGACAAACAATATCAGTGAGGGACTCTAGGAGATGCGACCCATCCTGGCAGCTCTCAGATGGATTTCAAACACCTACACAAATTTCTGAGCTGCAGACCAGCCAGGCCATGGGCTAGAGACAGGACTGTGGTCATGAATAGCAGGTGGTCAGGTGAGGTCAGGAATTCCAGGAAGGACCACTGCTTCCAAGTCCCACCAGGGACACAGCATCCATAGCTGTACTGCAATACCTACAGCTGTACTACAGACCCTGTGCTCTGTGGACTGTAGTCAGAAGAGATGGAATATTCTAAAATGGTATAGACTTTTCTAATAGGATAATTTGCTATGTAAAACTAGGGAAGTATTAATATTCCTCTACATCTACATTCCTGGAGCAGATTTCTCTATATGGTGAATCAGTCTGTAGGAAAAAAAAATATTGCATTTTTGCCATATTGCTGTTGAATTCACAAACCTGTAAGTCTTTTCAGTGGGAACTTTTAACATGAATACATATGGTCACATGCTCCTCTGGGAGCTGATATGAGGTGGAAAATACATCTCAAAGGATCCATGTTGTGAAAGATCCAAAAGGGTAAAAACAGGGAGTAGAATGGAAATGGCTTTGGACTCTGACTGTATTAGAATTTGAAAGTCAAATACGAATATAACCAAGCCTGAAACTCATCTGACTGAGATTCTGCAGTGATTGCTGTCCTTACCTCATCGACCAGTTTCTAACATTATTCTGTCATCCTCTTTATTTTCTGCTTTACTAAGGGTGTGATGGGGAGGAGAGGGAGGAAGGAGAGACTGCATGTAGATGATCTTGTCCCTGATGGCACAGGGGAACTGCAGGGAATATTGCAGTAGTCTTAGAGCAAATACCAATATTATAGCTGTACGGAAAGTTACTTATTCAGAGCACACACACCTTGTTACTCACAAATTACAATCCTGTGCACATCTCTGTGCTCACTGTACATTTCCATAATACTGTCCCAGTGCACAATGTACCGCTTGTTTGTCAGACTGGAAACTTTTTGTAAACACAATTGAAAATGAACTAGCGTCAGTATATAATTTCAGAAGTAATTTTCTTGCAGTTTGCAACTTCCTGCTCTTGATAAGATAGAAGACATTTAATCTGCTTCTCAACTGACAGTATCAGCAGAAATCATGAGCAAAGATTCTGGTGACTGTGGCAGAGGCAAGTGGGCTCACCTATGCTCTTTTGAAGCAAAAGCAATGTCTGTTATGTTTGTAAGGGCAATTCCACCAACTCAAGAGTGGATGAACCTTCTGCAGTCATGTGCTCTGAGTCTTCTTTAGCTGAACTTCCCCAAACAAAGAACTTCCCTGCAGACTAATTCCCAATGGTTCTGCCATTCTTGGGATGAAGAGAAAAAGATCTATTTCCTTGTCTGCTGAGGCAGAAATGTGGTCTTATGAGTATGATATTCCCTTTTCTGCTACTTGAAATGGTTGTGGTTTAGACTGTGAATGTGAACCTGGTTGTTTTTCACATTGGAAAGAAGTGCTGGCAATGATTTCATCAGCCTGCTGCTACAGGGGATCAAACACTGGCCAGGTGGTCTGAAAAGAAACCCTACAGCACAACACCAGTGCAAACCTGGTCAAAAGAAAGGTAGTCTATTGCTGAAAGCAACCACAAATAAGCTATTCTGTCACAAGTGATAAAGAGATTGTCTGCTGCAACATTTCTCCATGCTTTCGTGACTCTTCCATATTCTTGGCAGTCTTATTAAAAATACAGCATTTATTTATTATATGGTATGGAGAAAGTGCCAGGTTTCTTTTCTTTCTCTGTTTTGTTGTTTTACAGCTTCTGTTAATATGTTTTAGCCCAAACCCCAGTAAAGCAGATACAGCTCTTATGCTGTAGCATGGCATGCCAGCATTTATTTGACCAGTATTTCCTGTCAACCATCAGCAAGTGCTTCACAGGTGTCACAGCATTTAGGTGTTAAGGCTGTAGAATTGGGATCCAAAGCTGCAGTGGCTTGATCTTGTTCTACCCTACTTATCCCCAACTCCAGTGCATTATCAGCAGCAGTTATAATCCCACTGCAGTGGTGCACACACACATCAGGTGACTGAACCAGATCCACTGCCCATTTATTTGATGGCATAAAGACCATGTCACCTAATCCCATATGTATTTATCAGCATAAAACTAGAGTAATGTAGTGCTAAATCACTCCCATAATGCAGCTCCTACTTCCACAAATTTTCCTATCCTGTCTCTTTCTGTGAGTATTTCTTTTCTGATACTGACTGGTTAAAAAAATAGTTTGATATTTCCTTTAAAGTCTATGTTTAAAAACTGTCAGAGGTTGACACTTCTTTCTTGTGTCTGGCAAAATAAAAAGTGACCTGCCATCTCAGAGCTGCCTTCATTTATGGTGCTTGGCAACATATCACAGGCAAAACTCAGCTGCACTCTGATATGCCAGTGGACTCTCAGAGTGGCAGCTTTATGAAAGTGTATTCCCAGGAAATGAGCCTGGATGCTTCTCAGATTCCCCTGGAAATTTGCAGAGGCATTACAGAAATGTGCAAAAGTTGATCAGCAGACTTTCATTTCACCTCAAAACATTTATTCTAAATATAAGGCTATATTGAATTTTTCATGGAAAATGTGTCAGTACCAGAAAGCTTCCTTCCATATGTCAGCTGTCACTCAGTTTGCACCATTTTTAAGACTTGATAACATATTGAGGAGCTTAGGTCAGTTTAAAATACTTTCTAGATTTTCTGCAGTTTATGCCATTTTAAACATGTTTTATAATGCGTGTTTCTATTTCTGAAGGTTATTAATGTTCCCCTAAAAGCTTAACAAAAACTTCCTCTCTCCAGCAATATCATCCTTTTGCATTTAGCAAACATTAATTTTCTTTTCATGATTCTATTGGAGCTTGAAATTAAAGATGGCTTTTTTCTCTATTATGGCTTTCTTTTGGGTATCAGCATCAAAATTGCCAGTTTACCCTTAGCACCAGTCAAGAGAGCATAAAAACCCAAATAATTGATCTTGTGTAGACCCTACACAAGAGCAACTTCTTGTGGACTTTGTTTTTCTCCAAATGAGTAATCAATCTATTTTGAAAGTAAATGACTGGGTTTGGATCTGTCACCACTTGACGTACACAAGGTGGTTAACTAATCCTAACCTTATTCTGTGCAAGCCCTCTCCTACTGGACTCTAGTTCATAGTATTAGTGCAGAAAAGTACCTGACTCTCAGCTGAGTGGCTTGACTACCCTGCTTTGATGCCTGAAGGTCTCTGCTGCCCAAGGGTACCCTGAAACCAGCTCACAGTGGTTAGAGCAGGATGTTAATTACCAAGGTCACAGCTTTTATCCCTGTGTGGACCATTCACTTAGGAGTTGGACTTCATCCTTACGGTTCCCTTCCAATTCAGAATATTCTTGTGAAATTACATCCCATCTTTGTCCCTTTTTGGTCTCAGCCACTTCAGAGGACCTATGTGGTGATGAAGTAGCAAAATGCTCCAGCCAGGCTCATCCTCCACTGCCCCTTTTTGCACATCAGGGCAATTCAGACATGCTCTTCCCCTGTTGTTTTTTTTTCAGAATCACTATCCATGCGTACAGAAATGGAGTCTCCTGGTGGTTCTGTTCCTGAGTTTGGTTGGAAACTACACATATTCTTATACAGCTCTTTACAGGGACTGTATGTCTGATGTTTTGCTCTTGGTGGCACATTAGCCAAGACATCCCTGTTTACAGACTTTAGCATCCCTAAATGATGAAAGCTGTGCCACTGAGAATGTGTGTGCACACACACAGAGTTACATGGACCCAGAGGAAGTCAGGGACATCAAGTTCCCTTGATGGAGCAGTGGGAACTGAACAGACTCAGGAGGAAAAAAAGGCAGAGTGTGAATGAAATTCCTCATTCTTCAAGAAGGCCGTTTTCCCTTTCTATTCTAATTCATTTACCTTTCTCCTTCCATTTAGCATCATGATTGGCAGTGCTGAGCTTTTTGTAATGATGGCACAGATAATGCATAGGACAAACAGAGATGTATTTGCTTTAGAATTACTTTAGGCTTGAACTCATGGGAGTCTTTGGGTGGCTGCACCTGCTGCAGTCAAGTGGCTGACATGGAAGCAGAGGAAACACACAAGTACTTATTCTTGTGGCCAAGAGGACAGAAAGCACAAGCGTGAACTGTGGCTATTTGAAAGGAGTGGATGGGGAGGCTCCTTTTCTGAAGTTAGTGCACAAGGACCAGGATCCTGCATACCAGTTTCCAGCTTGTTGCATTTTATTCTTGACTTGTTTGACTTGACTTTATTTGTTAATAAAGTCCTCTACAACTTGATACCAACCATAAGTCAATCCACAGGAGAAATTACAGACAGCAATCACTGCTGCTCTGTGTGAACTGAATGCAGCTTTAATTGGGCCCTCCTAATTGTGCATGCAGCTGCTTTGGAAAACATGATGATGCTTATCCTATACAGGAAAACAAACTCCTCTCATTACTTCACTGTAAACAAATGAAAAGATATGTATTCAAATAGTCACTAAAGTAAATGTAAAATTACAGGAATTTTATGTCATATTTTCAGTGCTGTACTCATTGAGACTTCATGTAATTCACTGTAATAGTTTAAAACTCATCCTACAGACTGTGTTGAGAACATGAGCAAGCCTGGGATACCATTCACATGCCCAAAACAAACATCAGCACCTCAGCCACCAAATTCACTTTGATACTGTGAACAGCCAAGACTAATAATGGAAACCAATAATGTTTTTTTCCATAAGATGTTAAGTTGAAACCTGCCCTCCCCTCCACCCCTTCATTTAGCTCAGGAGATGCTATTACCTTGTAAACAGGAGGCATCCTTAAGTCACTGTCTAATTAAAATTCCAACTATTCTGTATTTATGAACTGCTCATTCTCATACTGTTGAAGAGAATTTAGTTTCTCAAGAGTGTGCCAAGTCAGATATTGTTTAATATTACACATTGATGATGTGTTCAGTGCTGCACATTAAACCAGCCACATCCCTGCCTGGTCCGGTGGCATATTCCAGCAATACCTGCAGAATGCTTCTTAAAATGATTTACATTTTGTAGGAGAAAATCAAAATGAACAGCCCTTAGCAAACCACTGGACCAACATGTTAGGAACAAAAGGCATATAACCTCTCCATGTCTCTCCCATATAAAAGGAGAGAATCAGGAAAAAAAGGATGTGTGCAGCAGAATGAAGGTGGGAAAGGAGATCTGAGAAACATCAGCTGAGATAACTTCCTTTCTGTTCTTCACATTTGAAATTGTCTAATGAATGGAGCTTTGTGGGGGTTTTGTAGGAAAACATCCACAAAGGCTAGTTCTTCTGGATACTTTAACAGATTTTTCAAAAGGAAAAAAATGTATTAAAACAAAAAAGTTTAATTAAATTAGAACATAACAGAAAATTTACTGCAGTTTTATAATGCATGTTAATAGGCAATAGGCCCAGAATCAGTATGACTGAAGTTCTCAGGAGTGCTACAGTGGAGACAAGGGAAGTAGTAAGAAAAATGTGTATTTACTACAGTTAATTTACAATAGTTAACAAAGAAAGAACACCTGGAATTTTTAAAAGCACCACATATTTCTAATGAACAATAATGATCTAATTATATTATACTTCCATGTACACATCTTTGAGACATAACACATTCTTAATGTCTACACATTTGCTCACCATATCTTTCCTCTTGCTTATTTCCAGAGATCAAATTATATATTCAGTATACACTGATTGTTCTCTGCCTTTTTCTCTAAAGGCACTGGCTTCACTTCTTAATTGCGACCCAGTGGAGATAAGTTCAACAAAACATAATTTAATGAACTATGGAATTTACCTCTTTCTGCCTGAAGTATCAAGCTGCATGTCAGAGAAAGTGTATCTCCTAGGTGATGTTTCAGTAGATAATAATTAACTAAGACATTTCCTAAAATAATACCACCCATGCACAAATGCAGCCCTTCCCCCACAAAATTGGACAACACATAAAGCAAGTTAATAAGCCAAGGACACGGTTCCTAAAAAAAATTCAGTCACACAATTTCTTTCCTCCATGAAATCACAGATTAGAATCAAAAACCTGCAGTACAGACAAGTGAATTTTCTTCTTTTTCCCCTTCAGCTTCAAAGGCTGGATTGTACTTGATTTTCCCTTCACATCAGTCTTGGATGTGCCATCACCTCAGTGCCTTCCAAGTGTAGAGACTCCTTTTTGCTCTGAATGATTCTGGGCAGAGCAGCAGCAGCACTCTCAGCACACCCAGCCCAGCACCCCCTGCCCCCTTCACTTCAAGGCTTTGGGAAGAGGTTTCTGCAGCATCAGCCTCGCTGTATTTGCTGGTTATTTATATTTTTGGATAGGGGAAAAAAACTCAGACTTTTAAACACCCCACATGATGCGGCCTGGGGAGCAGGACTGGGGTGCCCACAGTCCCCCTGCCAGGGACATGGCAGGCAGCACCCTGCCATCCTTTTTCACCTCCCTCATCCACATGTGCTTCTTCCAGCGCCGTCCCTACCATGAGCAGCGAAGGCATCCTCCTGTCCCTTGATCTTTGTGTATTTTTTGTTGCAATTTAATGTTAATTAGATTTTAAATTTCTCAAATTAGAGAATGCAAGTCAAGTGCTGGCTCCTACTGAGTTGAGAAGGGTGTGTGTATTTACAGGCATTTTTACAACGTTCAGCCACTTTGATCGCACACTCCACGGCACCACCCAGAGATAGTCACGTGATTAAAATGAAAGGTATTTCACAAAGAACTGCTGAGACAGCATTTCAACAATTCTAAATATTATAATTTATCTGTTCTTTTAGCAACCAGCTACTCATGCTGTTAAAGCAATTCAAATGAATGACTAATTATTAATATTCCAAGAGAAACCCTATTTGCTATGACAGCAGCTGCAATTAGCAAGGCAAACTATCTTGTAGTCACTTAGAGGAATTAGAAGCAAGCACAGCAGCACTGGTCATGATAGTGGCAAAGTATTTACCATCTCCTTCTCCATGGAGAAGGTGCCCAGAGTTAGAGGCTTACCTTGGGAAAAGGCAGTGCTGCTTTCTGGCTGTGACTTTGCTTCCTAAACAAGCATATATTCAACCTGTTATATGTAATGACTGTGTTTTCCTAGCTTAATTGCATGAATCTGTCTCAATTTTTTTCATTTAGCTAGCTGAACCATTCTTTGTCAGGAATTTCACAAACAAAGGTTTCTTGAATGCACAGTTGCATTTGGGTTGCTGTGTCCATTCTGCTCCACAGCTCTGTCTTCGCTGTGGGGCAACTGGAAAACAGGAATCCAGGTGCAAGTGGTTGAGCAGGTTTTTCAGACACTGAATGGGACAATCCACAAGTTGTTTCTCTGGTAATATCCCTTCACAAGGAAAAGAGTGGAAGAGACTAATAAATGCTTCACAGTCAAAGCAGGCTCCTGCTAAATATCAGTCCTGGAGTAGGAATGACCATCAGCTCCTGCTAGAGCTGAACAGCTTCCAGCTGCTGTAACACACACTCACATTGCCATGGTGTTTGATGTTTTGTCCTGGGCAGCACACACGATGCCATGATGTAAGGCCATGAAGGCCTGTCCAGCCAAAGCCAGACCCAATGGCTCAGACCCACCAAGGTCAGGCAGAAAATGGATATGCAAAATTTCTGGGAGTCACTCTACACTACATTTCCAAGCCGTGGATTGCTTTTAAGGTAATTAAAAGGTACAAACAAAGGGAGGAAAAGTAAGCTTATGCCTAGAAAACCTCAATATAAAGAGGTCCATACATCCACAGAATAATTTTGGTGGCTCACAGACTTAATGCATGTTGAAGCTAATTTTTAAGGGCATAGTCAGAAATGTGTGTAAAGCTGTGCATTTGGTTTGAACTACAAACCAGAAATGATCTCTTCAAAGGAAGACTGAAGTAAAATACATTAGGAGTGCTCCAAACCAGACACGAATAACCATACAGTTGAAAAGTTGCACTTTCTCACTGGGCCAGTGCAGGAGCACAGTCAGCAGTAAAAGTGCCTGTGCTTAATGGCCCCTTTTTGCAGCCTCACTCAGCTTTAAAGGGGAAAAAGCTCAGCCTCATGTTTCTTCAGAAACCACATTTGTTTTGTCCCTATTCAGAGAACGTTTGGGGATGACTCACTGAGGATGCAGTGCTCTGTTTCCCTCCGTGTGGTTCCCTGTACTGCTTATCCCTCACATCAGGAGTAAGCAGCACTGCACAGTTCCAGGGGACAGACAGAGAAGCAGCACATTACACTACCACTGTTTACAGCAACTACATTTTAACCCTCCTTGCAAACGTATGTATTTCAGATCTCTTCTTCTAACATTTCTTTCTATATCTGAAACAACAGGAAAGGAAAGCTATATCTGGGGAAATAGCCAAAGGTTCAGAACAGCTAGTTTGGTTTAAAATTCAACTTCCCAAAAACAAGGATGCAGAAGTGATGTAGCTTTTAGACTCCAGTTCCATTTAGTCACTGTCCCTCTGCCCAGACAACAGTGCAAGCCCTGGAAGTGAGCAGGACTTGATGGGAACAGTATCCAGCAATCCTACAGGCAAGTTAGAATGCAAAGGCAAGGGCCTAAAGCACCAGTGCTCAGTCTCAGCAGGTTCCAATGGCAGCTCTGCTTTCAACTTTCTAGTGCACTGGGCTCATGGATCTTTCTTGGACTGGTTTAGCCACTCCTACACATAAATAGCTAATTTGCACAATGACTGGTAGCTCCTAAAGCAGGTGGAGGTTCGTGTACTTTAAAAATAGCTTTAGAAAACCTGATACAAAGACCGTTGAAGACACTAGTGACTTTTCTATTAACTTGCTTTGGACTGTGTGCCAAGCACTTATCAGTTCCTGCAGCCCATGCTTCAGTAGAGTTGGACTCAGCTTACTCAAGATAATACTCTACTTTTTTCTTATTACTGGTTAAAATTCATATTCACAGTGCAGCACTTCGAATCAGAGTTTTTTTCTCAGATGCTTCTGATGCTTATCCTCCTTTGTTACAGAGAATGCTACTTCATCTCGCAGAGCTGGTGGCCTCTATTCAAAATGTACCATGCTGCAAAGAATGATGTTGTCACACAGACTGATCTTTCTCCAATAGCTTTTGCAGCACTTTTGTTATAAAGATGTTAAAGATAACATAGAAGAGAAAAGGAACGGATTTAGAGCCTTGGGATAACAAAATACAAAACATGATAAAGAATCATAATACTGATACTTGTAATTGAAAGATCTACTGAGGCAGTGTGTCCTCAGCTTTGGGGAATAATACAGGAAAGAAGTAGTGTAGACTGCTAAAAATAATAAATAGATCTATGTGGAAAAGGGTAATTATTCACTTTAAGGACTGCTCATGGCCTTGTTTCATTGTTGTAACTGATATTTAAGTGCTAACTGGAAAGAGCATCAGTCCAAGACAACACACCTTCAGGAGTCTGAGCCTCCAACTCACAGTTAAGTTAATCCAGAGAACAATACAATAAAAGATTAAGAATAGCACATGCATCATGGGAACAGAGAGTCACAGCAGTTATTCCAGCTCTGTGAAACAGAAATTATAAAGAACAGATTTTAAAATGCATAAATATTGAGAATCCTTACTAACATTAAGCTAAATTAATGTTATGGCCCAGCCTTTGAGGCTTAGGTCTGCTCACATGGTCAGAGTGTGTATATAGGCTGTTACATGACAACAATAAGATCTCAATCACCCACCATTCAACTTTAACTGGTAACTCTACAGGTAGCAGATTTATACTAATGCTAAATATTTTGTAAAATCTCAGATACTGGGGTAGAAAGCCCCATATAGAAGAGCAATTTAAATCTACAGGGGGAAAAGCACAAGGTTTATTATTCAAACTACACACATCCAAAGACAGCTTATGCAAGAGTGAAAGAGATTCTTCAAACACATATCTTCATCCTTCATGGTACTTGTTCTATCCTCCAACTAAACAGAAAGTACAGGTCTCCCTGGACTGATTTTGGTTAGATTCCTATTTCTTGGAGTTAGCCCTTTTCACATTAGAAAGAAATAAAGCCTAGACAAAAAAGAAGCCCTAAGACAGTACCTACTGCTAAGTAAAACCTGGATCTCCTCATTTCTGAGGAACTGCCCCACACTTCAGCATGGGCAGAGCTGCAACACCCGGGGGGCTCTTGGAGAAGAGCAGTGGCCTGTTCCTTGGCCAAATGCAACTGGTGTGAAGCCAGGAGCTCTTGCATTCACTCCTTCAGTGTTTCTCTCTCTTTGCTGAACCTAATGAACAAGGTAAAAAGGATCAAACCACCAAATGGATAATGGTAGGCTCTCTCCCAGTATCTTTTTCTTGCTTTGTAAACAAGTTAAAAATGCAGCAGAGAGGAAAATTGCTAGTGACACTTCAGACCTTGCTGGCTCTTCTACGTTACCACAAATTGTAAAAAGCCACTCCAAACAGCACAGAAAAGTAGTTAAACCAATTAAAAGGGTTGGAGTAATAATTTTGAAGTAGCAGATGTCTGACTTGTCATTTTTAAGTGAAGTCGTCTAACACAATTTCTGTATTTTCTGAATTTTTTGCACAAAGTATTGTAGCCTGCACAAGTCTTATAATTAAAAACCTATCATAGTGAATAGCTTGTACCAGAGTTGAGGATTAGGTGATCTTATTCCTGTAATAGGATTTGCCTGCTAATTGTCACTGAAATGACAGCAGCCTCTGTTAATAGGAGCATAGGAATTGCCAAGGTGGCTCAGATCAGCAGCCCTTCTATCCATTAAAACACCCTGTCTATGGCACCAAGCAGTTTGGTATGATTTAGTAGAAAATGCAAGGTATTCTGCTATGGAATAAACTACTGTCATGTAAAGGTTCTTCAATATTCTCATTAGTAAAAGACAGGTTATGCCCTGACCCAGGAGTACTCATATTTCTTACAAAACTGCTTTTACCTTGGCAAAGAAGCCAAATCTTTTTCATTTCTTTTCATAAAATTCACTTTCTGTGACTCCTAGACAATCACATAATTCATAATATGTACAATATGACGGCTCTTCTTGTTCTTCATCTGAATTTGTTTGTGGCATCATGGTCATGCCCATTAGCAGCTCATGATTATTGTATGATTGGAACCTCGTGGGAGAAAGAGACTACAGGCTGAGGGGGTCACACAGAAATGTATGACGTGGTCTTGCAAAAAATAAGTTGTGTAGGGAAGACTCTTTCCTACAGGCTGTTCCTGAAACTACCAACCTTCAGGATCAATTCCATAAATTTTCTTGGAATTTACAAGGCAATGGCAGTGGTAGTGGTAATTACAACTGAAATCAATGGTAACTCCTACTGACTTTTGGAGAATAAATTCAGGACTTTAGGTGAGGCTGCCAGGAAAGATGAGAGTGACAGCAGCCTCCTTGAGCAGCTTCCCAGTGCCCAGGGATCCAGAGGACCAAAGAACCACCTTTGCTGCATCAGCACAGTCCTGCACCTGTCACCCTACACATACAATGTGCCAGGAAAGAGGATGATGAGGAGGGAGAGGAATGGAGGTGGATGATGTGATAAGAGCATCTGTGAGTATTTGTCTTATTAAGACTCTAAATAATATCTCCCATGGGTCAGGTCACAGATCAGTCTGGCTCTGACTTCACTTGTAAGCTGCAATCATGTAATAATTTGGGATTCTTCTTTCTTTGTACCCCCCAAACCAAATCATTGTTCAGAAAACTTACACAAGGACTTCTGCATTATTGTTTCTACTGCAAAAATAAGACAAAAACAAGCTCTGAAAGCAGTACACTGCAGTGTCTGGTAATTATATCACAAAACACTCAACTCTCAAATCATTCATTAGTCAAACATCTACTGCAGATTAATTTGGGGCCAAACTTGTCTATACGGTTATTCAGTGGACTTCAGCAAGTCCCATTCCCATTTAAGCAAGGGGAAATCCGTTCCAACACATGTACTGTCTGTAGATTGCTCTGATTTAGAGCTTCTTCCTTGCACTGCTCTAGCTTGAAATCCTCTTGCAGTGCAGTTGCTATTTACTAGCTTGTGCTGACACATCCACTTTTTCTGGCTTAACTCGAGAAAATTCAAAATGCGCACACTGCCAACGAAAATGAATTTATTCAATAAGCCCTGCAAAGTCAACTCCTAGTAATTCTGTAATGCTGGAGTAAACAAAGTCAGAAATTATGCTTGAGTTTCTAGCCATCAATAAAACCTCATAAATCTGTAAGGACTCATAAATTTCACTATACAAAACCTGATATTAAGGCAACTCTTAACTTGGAAAATTCATATTGCATTTTAACTGAACAACAAATGAAGCTAATATGTATTGACTGCATTAACAATTCATAAATGCACAGAAAAGAAATAAACAGTCTTTGTAGTGTTGCCATGTCTTTGAGGCATTGATTAAACTCTGTAGATGCTGGTCTGTCACTCCAGCAGCTATTCAATAAGTCCAGTGTTTGTCCATCAAAGTCTTTCTGTCATTGGTCTGACTGTCCTGCTCCTGCCCAGGTTGGCAGCTATTTCAAAAAATTAACTGTCACCATGGGATAATCAATTAATCAAGCGTGAATTGCTTGACTGAATCTTCTAATGAGTGTTAACATGTAAACGCTTGTCAGACACTCGCAGACCAGAGGGTTTGTGTGGCTGTGTTCGTGTCTGGGAAGCTGACTGGCAGCACAGCCCATGAGCACACACCTGTCTCACTGTGTTAATAGTGCACATGGCTTACAAGGATTTCTTTAAAATAGATTAGCTGCATTGTATTGATTTTATTGATTTTACAGTCTTTTCTCTTTCTATGGAAATTGAGATGAATCTTTGCAGGAAGAAGTTGGTCCCCTATGCAAAGGAGATGAGTTTACATGGTGATGCATTTTCATGAGCCATTTCAAGAGCAGTTTATAGCCAATCCCTATAATTACAATACTGCTTAGCAACACCCCAAAAATCCTATTGCTGTTCCAATGATAAGCCTCATTCTTAGGGATTCCATTTGTTAAATTTATATTAAAACTACACAACAGTTCTCTGTGAAGATGTATATTATAATTATTTTGAATAAAT
This sequence comes from Serilophus lunatus, assembly GCA_013399895.1. Taxonomy (NCBI): domain Eukaryota; kingdom Metazoa; phylum Chordata; class Aves; order Passeriformes; family Eurylaimidae; genus Serilophus; species Serilophus lunatus. The sequence goes on along the minus strand of VXBA01003012.1, from coordinate 109,161 downwards.
ACGATGGCTTGAATCACTGTGGCTGTGATTAGCAGAAGAGTGGAGGGTACCTATTTCAGTACTAATTGTCTGCTATGCTGTGTGGGATCCTGAGGCACACCAAAGTAGCAAAATTTTTGTCTAAAGTTATTCTTGAACCGTTAAATAAATAATTTTATTATCTAAACTGGTCAACAGGATGAGTTAAAGAATATTTTAGATAAAAGCATTGTATTTCTAAGGTAACTGAATTTCAACAACCGAACATTAGATTTTGTCTCTCAGAAGTTTTGTTTCTTTTTTGTTTCCAACAAAACTCACAAAAGAAAAAAATCATTGTGTTGTTTTTCTACACTCAAACCTAACACTTTTACATATAAACACAATTTTTTGGAAGCATTTCCCCTCCTGAACAATCCCCACTGAACAAAACTGGACTTTTTAAAACGAGACCACTTACTCAGATGAAGGATTACAGATTTAGGAGTCCAACTCTAATCAGGCTGGTTGTAAATTCAGAGCCTCTAGTCGTGCATCTATAATTATGAGCTCCACTGTGCCAGTTCATAAGCAGAACTCCTCTCTGGTTTACATGGGAAGGTGTGTTGGAGACTGGCTGGATGACGCAGCCAAGCAGTGTAAGGCTTTGTGTGCAGAAATGATTTTACAATATGCCCTTTTTAAAATTCAAAATCACAATTTATTGTCGGGGACTATCTTTGAAGTGCTTCTTTTTGAACACTGCCTCTGCACTGAGCACATTTTTGAAACTACATGAAGCTAATTTAAACATGCAAAATGTCATTCTGTGCCCCTCTGCCACACGTCAGCGTGTGCCTGTCTGTGGAAAGGGCACCCGCTCGGTGCAGAACACACAGGATGGGCTCCCTTCTGGTGCTGGCACATGAGAGCCAGGCATATGGGAATGTGTGCAACCACAGGATGCATGTTAATTTGGAAGATCTGACATTTATGAACTTGGATTAAACTGCCTCTCGTGATTACAGAGTCGTATTTCTGGATGACTTTACCAAGAGCATCTTGGATGGAACACTAGGGCTGTTTCAGGAGGCACCCAAATGGCAGCAGCTCATCTGGGCAACCTCAGATTTCTCTGATTTGTCTGAGTATAAACAACACACAGCAATCCTGTTAGGCAAATGTCATTTTAATTAGAATAATTCTTATTGAGTGAGTTCTGTTTATGCAAATGGCACACAGTCCTGTGGACTCACATGCACTGGGCTCTTTCAACTACTATGGACTAGAGCAATGGAGGTAAAAATAAGGTTGTTTATAGGTACAGACATTTACAGCCTAATTTAATAACTTCAGAAGAACTCTAACTATAGAAATGGCCATACAGGCAAGTTTACTTAGCCACATGTTTGGTAAATTGGAGGGGAAATGAAGTCATCTACAATTTAAAAAAAAAAAAATTAAATTAAAACGTTGTTTCTACCTCGTAATCTTACACTTGTTTGTTACTGACCAAATATTTTTAATAACTTTGTGAAAATAATGTACTTTGCAAGAATAGATCTAAGACCAAGGCTGGAGTTCCTTTTCAGCAGCTAATCCTGTTGAGTGCCATGCTTCTGCTCTCTACCAGAGATCACTGTTCCCACATTTTGGCTGGCCAAAAAACCTTCACAAATTTTATTTTTCAATGCAAAGTCCTACTGTTATTTACTAAAGAGTTATGAAAGAAAAATAACTTTTTCCCTGGCTTATCACAAGCCCAACTCAGTTTCTCCAGCTGTTTCCCCCTCCCAGGTGTATCATTTTGTCACCAAGGTCAGCTGCTGGAACCAACCCAGGTTCTGATCACAGAATTATGCACCAAAACTAAGGGAACGGCAGTCTGGACCCAGCCCAACCATGCCTTAATTTCACCAGAAAAGGTGCTTTTTGCTGAGATTACCTATTTAACATGGAAATCTCTGACACAGTTAAGCACAACCAAATTTATAATAAACAATAAATTAGCAGCATCTGAAAATGCCACAGTCTCTACTACTTACTATCTGGTAACTCACATTCCGGAGGTTGTAGAGATAAAACACTACTGTGAGTACATTGATTTGTACATGGAAATACGGACTCCATTCTGGAAGGAAGCCGTATGTTATTTTATGCCTTCCAAATCACACAATGTTATTAATCTCCTATAAAAAGCATCAAAGAATGAAAGTGGCATCTAAGTGAGTATATATCACTATATACATGCTTTTCCAAGCATATAAAAGCATGAAAATATGTTTCCAGTGGTTTAATGTGAGTTACACTATATATTTCTTGGCTTTCTAGAATCATTAAGGTTGGAAAAGATCTCTAAGGTCACCAAGTCCAACCATCAAACTACAAGGCCCAATCTTTTTGTTGTATTATTGTACTAGAATATTTACTTAAATTTACTTACATTATTTCCTTCATTGAAACATATGAAGTCAGTTTCCAGAAAGTGATTAAACTTATAGACCTTGGGCTTTGTCAGTTTTCAGGTTTCTAAAGCTTGAATCAGCTTAGATCAGCCAATGTGCAGCTATTCTGTGATTTATTTTAGTCAAAATTGATTTTTTAATATTATTGCTACTTCTCTTGCTTTTCTGGAACCACAGGAGTGATGGAGCAGAGCAGCGTGTTCCATTCACTCCTTTCATTGGAGTTTGCAATATAAGTGCTTCTTCTGAATATCCATGAAATTAAAATTTATGTGAAATGGTGGTTATTTTCTCAAGAAAAGAGAAATACCTTAGGAGGCGAGGCAAGCAAGAAAATCCCACCCAGGCTGCAAAAAAATACTCTCTATCTGTGGCCTCTTGATTCTTATCTTAAAAGTAAAATGACAAAGGAAAGGCAATGTTCAAGTGTAACAAAAACATATCAGTTAATAGAGGTATGAAGTTTAGTTTGCTTATCCTTAGTTTGCAGAGTCTGATTCTCATTTGTTCTTTTCCACTATAATTTATATTCTGGGAATGTCCATATAAATTTGTAGAAAGTACAGAGGGGAGTTAATGTAATTAAAAATAAGGTTCACGTAAGGACTATATATATATGTATAAGATCAACATAAAAGTAAAGGATGGAAAAGCCATTTCCTACATTCATGTTGCCCAGACTCTTCCTACATGAGTTTCTGAATACTTTTAAATTCCATGATGGCAACTTTGGGCTGATAATAACTATTCTGCAATATTGTACATGCTTTGTTTCCAAGCCCATTTAAGCTTGCTTATCTTTATAGGTGCCAAAACCCAGAAATCAAACAGAAAGGCACGTTGTAGCAAATACGTAAATGTGTGACTTCAGCGGAACCATACTGCTGTACATTAGCACATCATTTAGCCCAGTGCCTCTGCCGCTTGCTCTGACCAGGCACCACCACATGATTTCCTGTCCCCTTGCAGGTTTACTCATTTCCAAAAGGCTCTCAGCCTGCACACATGTATTCAGCAAACCCGGTCTAGCAGGTTGTAATGAAAGATGGCCAGATGAACTGTGCTTGGAAACAACATTGCAGCAGTACCTGAGAGTCCCATCTATTTTCAGCAGCACTCGCTTCCCTCTCTGGAGCAGCAGTGACGTTTCTGACACATGTTCTGTGGCTGTCAGAACATTTTTTCTTAACCTTTTGCCAAAAGCACCTGCGGCTGGAAGCTCCCCGCTACCTGCCACAGACAAGTCTGCTCCAAAAACACTGGATGAGCAATTTCACATCACCCTTGAAGCATCAACCCACCAAGAGCTGCCTGGGAAGTTGCAGCCTGTCAGCCTCCTGCATTTTCTTGTTCAACAAAAACTTGACTTTGGGGAATTTGTGAAGTGTATTTCATATGGTTTCAAATCCATTTCCATACCTTCTAAGTGCTTTATCCACAGCACATCTATGATTATCTAACACCACATTGCAGGGACCTTTTTGGAAAGACTTTGCCTGAAGCACTGATTTTGCAAATGCACGATAAACCCTAATCATGTGCCTACTCCCATGGAAAGCAGTGACACAATGTGAATATTTGCTTTACACTTAATACACTATGGAGTGATACTAGTACGGACAGAAAAGCTTCTCTGTGTAAACAGACTAGGGATTGTGAGACACTGAAGCAAGGAAACAACACCAACACTTTTCCCTTCTTCCCTTATTGCAAAAGTTTTTTTCTCTCTCAGTGGTATTTCTCTATATTTCAGCTTCTGCACTTCTAAAGCTGTTTTTAATTCAGTGTTTTAATTTTAAAATGCTGGTTGAATATATAAAGAACCTATAGCATCAGTATTTTGAAGGCTAACAGTATCAATTTACCAGGTTTTTTAATTATTTTGTATTTATTTGGTTAATTCTTTTTTCCTGCAGTCATCTCTAATATTTTTCTGTTAAGATGAGGGCAGAACACTTATTTCATGAAACATAAAATGAGAACTACTCACATAATCACTTGATTGAAGGAACAAGGGATTTGGGAAAAACCTCAGACTTCTAAATAAATTTTTTAAATCATGAATGTATTATTTTTGTTATTATTATTATTTTCACTTTTGCCTAAGGCCAGCTTGAGGTCTGTCATGGAGCACAGTTTGCTCAAGCCTGGAGCACAGAGAGCAGCAGCAGGTGCTGCACAGTGCAGGAGTGTCAGGGTTAGTTCCCCCCAGGGAGGGGGCAGAAGGCTGCACCAGTCCTTAAACATTTGGGACTCCCCTGCTGATGCTGAGACAAAACATCTTGGTTTGTCCAGGAGCAAGGGCTGGGTTTCAAGGGCATGTGATGGCCCAGGGTGTCGGGTGGGATGAGTACACCAATGCCAGCAGCAATTGCAGTGAAATACTGTCCCTCCAGCATCAGACCGGTGGCTCATGACGACTTAGGCAGGAGAAATATCCTTGGACTGCAGTAGCACAGGAGACTTCAATGTCAACTTTCTCCTACTGCTCTTTGAAATAAATACAGCATGCTCCTTAATCCTACCAGTGGCTTAGCTGTGCTCTTGCACTACCTACAGCTTACAGGATCAAGCCTGGAGTTGTTAAATGATCCAGGAGAAATGTGTTTCAGGATTTTCCTATCTTCAAGCTTTACAAAAAGGCTATTGATTAAAAACAGAGTGAATAATCATATTTGTTCTTCTATCAAATGGCAAAATATAAATGAAACATTACCTGAAGCAGATCAACTCAAAATGTTTCTGCTGCTGCTGAATGCTGTGTGAATATTGCTGGGTAGATCAGTTGAAAGATGGAATTCACCTCAAGTTCAGAGTTGGATGTACAAGCTGCACATGATATGCACATGGTTAATCCACAGAAACCAGCAAAATACACAGGCAAAAGCAGAGTCTGGAACCTCCCAACAGCACAGCAGCACCAACTTAGACCTGCAGATGTACTGCTGACACTCATCTCTAGCAGGAATTATTTACCTTTTACTGGGGAGCAGTGAATTTTCTTTAAGAAATGCAAGATTCCTGCCCAGCTAGTGAGACATACAGCATTACAACTAACCCTCCCCTCTTAGAAGTTCATCCCAACCCTTACTCAGTGGCAAACCATGTTAGACAGCTGCCTTTTTCAGTAACTGTTTACCCAGGAATGTCTTTTGGGCTGCTGTTTAGCAGAACAGGCATTCCTGTCTGAACATATGTTGAAAGATTTAGTTTACAATTTACCTGACACATTACAGAGAATAGGATCAGATCTTCAGTTACTGTAAATCCATCAAAGAAATCCTTGAGGAAAGCTAAGGAGAGCTAATTACCTGCTGGATTTCTTTGGCTAATTATGTCATCTACACCAAGTATGGTTTTGCAGACAGCATTGCTCACATGCTGAAAGAGTTAATAAACTGATAGAGCTGTTTCTGTTAAGTGTTTGTACTGCTTGTACTTTGTTAAAAAATTGTAAATCTATTTGGAAGAGGAATCCTTGCTATCATACAGGAAATTAGCTCAAAGATAGCTTATTTCTCAACTAAATATATACCTGCATCTTTCTCCCCACATACAGATATAAAAGGATTAAAATAATTTTCTTTGGGTTTTATCTGTTCTTGCTCTAAGTTAACACCTCTGTGCCTAAATGGAATGCCTGGCACAGCTGATGGGCTGGTCTGAGCTGGTCCCATGAACCTCAAGGATGTTGCTGCTTTTCCACTGCAGAAATGCAATCCTTGCTACACAGACCTCTTAATAAATGAGCAATTCCAAATGCAACACAGATTATAGCACTGGCTGATCTGTTTTGCTGGTTTTGTTTCAGCAGTTAAATCCTTGCACAAATGCAATCTGAAGTACTAGACAGGCTCAATTCTTTCCTAGCAAATGGGCTCAAGGCCCAAGGAAGAAATCCCTTGATAACAATGTCTTTCTGATTTAAAACTTTAGATAGAAGATGCAAGCACCCATAATGCAGAAGGTCTATCAGCATTAGAAGACCTTCTAAAAGCCTAAAATTAATTTAACTAGGGACCCTAATTTTCATAGATGTCTCAAGAGACATAAAAGAAAGGCTTTCTGCTATATTTAACAAACAGCACATGTAGACATGCTGCCAGCCTTCGCATGGGTCAAGGGACACACAGTAAATTCCTGCAGCTTCAGTGTTTACTTCACAGCTCCTTGGAAGACAACAGTGGCTAACTGTGTTGATGGAAGTCTTGCCTGAGGTCCCCAAACAGTCATTAAACCCTTAGCCTTCTGTTCAATATGAAATGACATGCTCATTCTGCATTTCTTTCTCTGAGCTGCTATGGAGGAGCCATGATTCGATTGATATGCCTGGCTCAAGCCCAGAAATGATTGCATTGCACTTTGCTGTAGCAGGCTGTCAGCTCACATTCACAAAGCCATACACGATGCAATTGTCTGGTCACCGAAAAGTGCTTTGGTGCATATTTAAGCCATTTCAGTGTGGCAGTAAGGGAACTAATTCTCTCTTCTCCTCCTGGAGATTTATCATTTGCATGACAGTGCAGTTCAGTGTGCACGGAATCATCACATCCCACAACATATTAATATTTTAGTTTGTTATCTCTTCAGTTATTTTTAGCAGCCCGCTGTCCTTGCGTGAGGCTCAAAGCTGCAGCAAGATGCTGAGGCTTGTTGTGTGCCTGGTCAAGGACGGATCGTCGCAGCTGCTCAGCAGGCAGCAGCTTTGTCTATTATTAAAGTCATCTCCAAACTACCACTGTAACACATGTAATCATCAGACACAGGATGTCTTTTCCCACCTGCTCACTGTTTATTACCCTGTTATCCTACAAGTTTGAACAGTAACTTGCATTTCCGCTGATAAACACCTAGAACTGAGACTGAGCATTTTGTGATCAGTTTATTTTGAGTGACTAGAGCATGTCCTCAGTTTTTCAGTGTGCATTTCTATTTTTAGCATTAGTTTAAGGATTGAGAAATTTATAATGATCAAACTTGATTAAATACTAATAATCTAGAATTAGAGGCAAGAATCATTCTTCATAAACCAAGTGGGTAATAGATTCTATTGCTTTGTCCTTTTTGAAAATGCACAGGCTTTCTATAGGACCTGAAGCATTAAAATATCAGTTTGGAAATGGATTTATGTCACATTTTATATGCTGGAAAGATCGTTGAAACCTTTGCTGCTTTTCTGTGACGTAGTAAAAGCTCAACAAGATCTATGATGTGTTAGCTGCATATACACCTCTGCAACCTATTAACTATCTAATTTTTCTACTCCTGGAGAGCAGAACTTTTTGCATTTTGGCAAATTTAGCACAGTGTACATAGGTATTAAGGGATGAATTAATGTTATTAATTCCCCATTGCCAATACAGAAAGTGAGAATACGGGAAGTTGAACCATCATTAAACATTAATGTTACAGCTTTTGAACTTACTAGGCAGAAAACAAGGAAAATATCTATGTTACTGGAGGTGCCTTGCAGGCTCTCAACCTCCCAGGCTTCACCTTCAGGAACCAGCCTTTCTGAAATTATGATTTTATTCCTTTTGCAAGCCTGTCCTCCTCAAGTAAGCACATTACACCAGGCCGGGAACAAAAAAAAAAAAAAGGGAGAGAAGAATCCAACTCATATTCACCTTCAAAATTGAAACAAAGAAGAGTGGAGGACTCTTTCATGGTTTTGCTACAATTCTAGTGCTTTGTAGTTGCCATCATTGAGAAGAGGAAACTTTCCAGAAAGCACAAATGCTGAGCTGGAGCCACCCCCTCCCATCCGACCACAGCACCTGTGCAAGCACAACCACTCCTTGTTTGTTCCTGCACAGAAGCTTGTGGGAGACGCATCACCACCTCCACATCTCACCTTCCCTCCTGTTGTTTCATCCCTCCTTCTGCAGCCTCTGCTGCCCAAACACCTGGTCCTGACAAACCAGCCTGAAGGAATATGGTTGGAATTTTCATCCTTAGACAGAGGTGAGCCCAGTGACAACTGGCTGCTGGAGTAGCAGAACGAGAAATATTTGCTCACTGCAGAGTTATTCTCTGCTCCAAGCCAAGCAGATTTGCATCACCACTAAACCAGGGGTACAGCACGTGTTTCTATTGTTGTGTTTAAACAGTACTAAAGGGCAGGCAATGAGAAAACAAGACGTAGAAAACAAATAATTTCTGATTCATATATTTCACAAAACAGCTTTTTTTCACTATAGGAGAACAAAAGCAGTGGATCCTACGGTTTTTATATGCAGTAGAGATTGTTATATGCAGTAGAAGTTAGGTTAATATTGTACAGAAATGCTAATGAAGTATTGCTTACTCAGCTATTGCAATTCTTTTCCAGCCAATTTCAGTGGTTTTTTTATTTTTCTTTCTTCAAGCCCTGCTTATAGATATATACTCATGTTCACCCTCTCACATGGCATATGATACCTGAACTTTTAAAAACTATGTATTTTAGCAGAAAAAAAATAGGTTGTCTTAGGTCTGTAGTCATGATAATATACAACAAGTACTACAGAACTGGTATAGAAGAAATTTAAAATCTTAATTCATACTTTGTAACTCAAATAATATTACAGCTCTTCTGAGCAAATCATACTCTCAAGGAAAGAGACACAGGTCTGTACTATTTCTTAACAGTTATTCTAAAATCATTCTGTAATAGATTACAAAAATTCAGAGGCTCAGTATCTAACTATCAGAATATAAGAAGCATATGATAGGGAGGATATGAAAAACATAATTAATTGGTTCATAATTCATTAATAAAAAGTAAGGAGATGGAAAGGGTGGCTTTGTTTAAAACACCTAGACTTACACTGTAACCACATGTTAAAATCTCAGCAGGACTGCTTTTAGGAGGAAATGGGATAAAAATCAGACAATTAATTAACTTATAATTTATTCATTAAAAAGGAGTTGGAAGAGACAGACTTGTCTAAAACACCTCGACTCCATTGCCACCAAATATTACAATCTCAGTAAGACAATCAAGTCCTTCATTCTACCCAACATAAAAACCAAGGACTGCACCAGTTCCTGTGCCCCCATCTGGGGGGTGTGGAGTGTGTGTGCATGCACAGGCTCTTTGTACACAACTGCTTAGCAATAATAGTCTTGACTCTGTTTAAATGGCAGAAAAGAGCACAGCCCAGAAAATAAAGAATGTGATATGGCACAAGTACAGGCAGACCGTTCTCTCCTTCTACTGAAATTCTCAGATTGCAAAAAACCTTTTATGGATACTTGATCATTAAGATATCGACATATCAGCTGCCACAGGAGCCTTTGGGCTGAAAAACTGGGGATGAGTGCTTAAGCCTAGATAAAAAAGCTTAGCTTTTGGTGATTACAGTTGATAATAGTTGACTATGGGTCTCTATCAAGCAAAGCCCTTCCATGCATGCTAAGTTTGAAGTAATTAGTTTTGCTTACACATTTAAAAAAAGGCAGGTGAATGACTTTTCATTCAAGTAGGTAGCAGCAGCTCTAGAAAACTAAGCTGAGGCTCACTATGAAAAGACAGATTTCTAAAAGCAAGTGAAACTATGCAGTTTCACTTCCCTCCCTTTCTACATCCCTCATATTTCATCCTTGTCTTACAAGGTCTTACAAGGTAGATAATTAGATAATACAACACTGTGCCCAAACACATTTGTTCACTGCTTAAAGTCACTGCATGTCCTAAACAACCCAATAAACAAAAGGTCTCAGGTGCTCAGCAGTACTTCTCGGGATAAAGCTTGTAATGAGAAGCAACTCCTTGTAGGTTCTGGTTGCTTGGTAATGAAAGATAAAAGATGAGGACTATTGCTTGTATCATCTACAGTAAAAATACTCCTGGCTGCAGCCTCCAGATAACTGCAAACATCGGGTTCTGTCGTTGTAAGCAGGTAAGAAAGCGCTACAGCCCCATCAGAGAGAGCTCTCTGTCATTTCTTTCCTCTCTTCTCTTCAGACAGCACAGAAGTATGACATGGCTGAGTACTGTAGTAGCCTGGAGTAATTCGATCAGTATGAGCTCTTTTGTTTGAGTATGTTCTTGGGAGCAGCTCTACAAGCTACAGAAAATGTCCTGTGAAAAATAGGCAGTATTTAACAGTGGCTCACAAGGAAAGGGGTCATGACTGCTGAGCAGCACTTCACACAGGTATCATCTGCACCTCCCTACAACATCTGCACATGCCAGAAAAGTGTTGAATACATATTTAATAGACTTGTTCTGTAAACACATACTAATGGAAACAGTATTTGCTAACAAGAGCAATCCTGTCCATGGCTTTTAGTGGCAATACTCTGTGAGTAAAGTGATTGTGTGCTTTCCTGAGGTAGACAGCTGGACCTCATCACTGCACAGCAGAGCCTGTGCTCACATTCATGTTGGAAGTAAAAGTACACTGAGGCTTGTTTCCATACCAAACTGCAAAGGCAAATGGCAGAGTTAACACGTGTCCCAGTGCAGGAAAATTCGAAAGAGTCAACAAAACCTCTGTATGATCTCAAGGAGCTTTTCTAAGCTTCAATGTCACAGCCTTAACAGTGTATCTATAATTAATGAAATAATTAAATTAGACTTATGTAGGCAATCCAAGACACTGGTCCCAGATAAATGGGTGATTCATTTAGAATGACTAATCATAACCACAGTGGAATGATTGCAGACTAAACCAGCTACCTCACTATGCCTGTGCTGTACAGAAAAAGGGCCATGCAGACTCTGAGTAGGGAGACAGCACTCTTCAAAAGACTTGGGAAAAAATTTAGGTTAACTGGAAGAAACTGCTCTAATTTCATTCACCTATTACAGCTATTTTACTTTTTTTTTCCATGTAACAAACTCCGCAGCCCTAACTAAACACTCCTGAAATCTGGCATCCTAGTGTAGTTGCTGAGGCATATATATTTGTGATGGAGCACAGCTTTATATCAGGTTTGACTTTCTCATGGAGATTCATTTCCACCGTCTTTTATTTCCCTTTGACTGTAACAATTCACAGCCACAGCACCTCATGGTATCATGTGATAAACTTGCAGAGCTTTGCAGCAGGAGCTAAACGAAGCAGCATCACCAATGCGTGTTAGAGCAGGGCCATCAGTACCACTTCTATTAAACAACTGGATATTAAAGTTCCTCTCATCTTAATAACTGTGAGACAAATCTAATACTGCATAAATCACATTGGTATCAGGGGGTGAGCATGCAGACAGATGCTGTATTAGGAGCTATACCTCAAAACAGCCAAGTTAAACCCACTAGAGGAGGTCTTTACTGTTTAGAAAACACCAACAATTGGCAATAGTATCTTCTAAAATAATAAGTTTCTTTCAAAACTAGGAAGCAGAAAGCTAAAGGGAAGTAGACTTATAAAAACAAATCTTTTCATATCTTCTGATCTAAAGGATAAAAGCTGCCTGACAAGAGGATCCAGGTTGCCTGAGAAATGGATCATTCCGAAGGATAACATAAACCTCTTCCCTACTCTGTGCTGCTTGTGGTAACAGGGGAATCAGGCCCCTGTGCTTAATTTCCCCAGACAGCTGTGCAGATCCAAACAGTGCCAAAGACACTGCTTTAGACAGTGCTGCATACGTGGCAGTTTACTAAGCTAAGTGCCTCTGCTATTTTCCACAGCAACCTGACCCTTCCCTTGGATTTTTCATTAAAGCATAACACGAGTACAGTGAGACAATAAAGGGTTAAAAATAAAATCTGGTCTTCATACTTTTTTGATTTTGTGAGCATGAATCTCTTTCACGGAACAGCTGTCAAGTCAGCCAACGAAACAGGTCTGCTTAGGTCTCCTGATAATACCAACTGCTGTTGTTCATGTATCCTCAGTGACAGCAGCAAGATGAAAATCGAAATGAATCGCTCTACAAATGAGACACTTTTCTGCTTTGACTTTCCAAATGTGACAGTGTTGTTTGTTTTTTCAGTCAACAACATTTAGAGATGTTAGAAGGCTCTAGTGTCAGAAAGTTGCTCAGGGGGCAGTTTCAAAAAGAAAAAAGGAGAAATCTGCATAATAGTTGCTTGCACAATAATGTTTGAATTTCTGTCCATTAGTACTGCTGCCACAAAACTGAACAGCAGAACATTCACAGCAAAACAAACTACTGCAGGCCTTAAACAACTGTGAACATTTCATTTCTCTCTACAAAGTATTTACTCATTATCCTTATTGTGCTATGAGTTCAAAATGTTGGTTCTTGCAACACAAGCTACTGCTCAGCCTCAGCTCCCACTGAGGGGCTGCAGAGCACAAATACATTCCCTTCCATGTCTGCTTAGGAGAAAAGTGTTTCTCAACAGATCAAAAATTACAGAAAAAAAAAATTGTTGGAAGTGTTCTTCAATGAAATTTGAAATGGGAATATTTGCCCTTCTCTTCAAATTGCTGGAAACACCTTCCAAACATAAATGAATTAAGCATCTACAGTATATGTGAAATAAATAGTTTCTCCAGCTTGCACCAGAAGAATCTAAGGCACTGGATATCCACTGAAATGCATCAGCTCTCTCTTGTTTGGGGCAATATGTAGCAAGAGACAGAAATTAAAGTTGTAAAAGATTGATTTTTTTAAAAAACACATTTTTTTAACACATTAAAACTCATGAGCCATATTGAAAAAAACACCAAAATATATTTTTATACACCCAAATGAAACCTTCCTTTTAAAATACACCTTCGTTTTTTAATTCTCTTTCTTATTAATTTTTCTTACACCAATACAACAATACCTATTACAAGAAGAACAATCCAGCTTTCAGATGTCCTAACTTTTGAAATTAGAAAAAAATTTAATACATGTAACAAAAAAAAAGACATAAAAAAGAGAAGGCTTTTAAAAATGCATTATGCATTTAAGTTCATTTGGCTTCAAAGGAACATAGACCTTACAGAGTTATCTCCATGATGGTTACAGACATGCCTGTTAGAACAGATCAGCTCAGGGCAGTACTGCAATAACACACAAAAAAATGTCTCTCACATCAGTACTATCTCAGTTACATACTGATATCCCAAATCTCTAGAATCTTTTGGAAGTTTTACTCTAAATCCACTAAAAAAAAAAATCTGATCTCAGTCCATGAACATATCTCCAAGCCCAGCCTTGCCAAACAGTCAACTTTAAAAATTCCTATTCTGTCAAGCAAGCTTTCATTCAGGGGACAGCCATCCAAAATCCCTGGGTTTGCAGGTACCAGCTACAAGACATCCACAAAACCCCATTATGATTCAATAATTAATATCAGTACTATGTGCTAACAGCACTTCCAGTGTGAGGGGCTCAAAGGGATTTGAGAATACGAGTTAAGCCTCCAAACATGCCCCCATATTACCAAATGTGACATATGGAATAAAGTAACAAGCAATCCTGAAGTGCTGGCACAGGCATTTGGTGCTGATCAATCATTTCCCATCCCTTCCCAAAGGAAACAAAACTGGTGCCACCCAGCACAATAAGAGCACTCCCACCTGGCAGCAGAACTCACCTGGGGATTCCTCAGCCCTGAGGCTGCGGGGAAGGCTGGCAGCACAACACAGGGTTGGGGCTCCAGCAGTGCCAGTCCCCCCTCCCTTAGCCAGAGGCCACAGCACTGGGATCACCACAGGCACTTCAACAACAGGCAGCATAGGAAATTCCAGTAGGAAACTGGTTCACGCGTAATGCAACAGAATTTAATTGTGGGACCTTTGGCATCACTAAGCCAAAAAGAAAAAACTTTAAAAGGGAACTTCCTGGTAGCAACAGAACCTGTCCCTCCTCCATAGCAAACCCTGCCACAGGGACACATCAAATGAGCATTTAAGCCACTACAGCTTTCAACCTCTTCATATCCCTTGTGATATTTTCCATGTCCTTTCTTCTCCTTCCTAATTCTTCCACAGCAGTAGCCTCTGTTTTTTGTAAGACTCCAGTATTCTCCGCTTGTGCACCTGGTCTATTTTGATGTGACCACTCCACCCGAAAAGTAGTTCCAGCTTTGGAATATCTGCACTCCCACAACAGCTAGGGCAGCAGGACCAGAAATTATAAATTACTCTATTGTGCCCCAAAACTAGCAGCTCAGGCTGCTTGCTGATGCATTGATCTATAGAGAATACTTTTGTCCAGGCCATCCATGTGCCAGACTGGAGCTGGCCAAAGCCAGGGTTTTATTAGGCTCAGTGTGGGCATGCCAAAGGGACCACCCCAAGGACATCGGAATTGTCATCTTGCCCTACTCTAAGATATCAGTGGGGTTTTTCGTAGCATTTAAAATGTAAAAAGAAGCTGCTGCTGCATAACTGATCTGGGTTTGGGGCTACAAAAAGGAAGAAATTTTCACATCTGTCAGATTAATTTAAATAAGGTTGGTTAGTCAGAGCAGTTCAGTGGTTTGGAAAGTAAAAATAAGTCCTTAAGGGATAAGTGGGGCCTCAAGGAAATTGAGGATAAACAGACTTACCAGTAGGCTCTGCAATTTACTAGAATGTATTATATCCATGTGAAAGCCATGTGTGTGTCTGTAACTCACATGTGCACACACACATTCACAAATCAAACTCTAACGAAAGAGTGAGAGGTCTTTTGTCCCTTAAAGTATTAGAGTTGAATGGATTTAATCAGCAGGTTGAGAAATGATAACGCCTACTTAATTTGCTCAATTGCCAGGGCACAGACTTTGTGCAGCCCAGTGTCCTGTGCAGTGGATGACTGGCAGCCCCACAGCCATGGCAGTGGCATGCCAGACCCTATCAACAAGCAGACAACAGGCATGCACTGGCAGTTGCTATCCTGAATTTCAAGCTCTGTGGTCCTTTGTTCATTGTGGATTCCTCTGTGCTCCAGTGCAGCCTCTAAGTCATTCTCACCTTAACAGTTTTCACACCAACTTCATGTCTTGAGCTAGGTATATGTTTGAAGAATCCATATCATAAATGTAATATTTATGTTGTTGTGTTTGGTTTGAGGTACACCAGAAAGATGCGATGCTGACTATTTCCCAGCATTGTAGAGCATGCTTTGGAAGCCCAAGAAATCCAGAATGATCTCCTTTTCCTTCGAGCTGAGCATTTCTTTTTCAATCCAAGTGCTCATTTGAATGGCTTTTCTGAGTGTAACACCGTAAAGAAGCAAATATTTCCAGGATTCCAGGTACACTTCAGAGTTCAAGCATAAGCTGTTCATCTTTGCTTTTATACTTTGTTACAGTAAATAACATATGACTGAATTGTCTATCTGAAAACATACCATTTGGACAGATTCTCTGTGACAAATACAGGAGTATCCAAATTATTGGGTAATTCAGTTTGTCCTACAAAGAGAGGACTACTACACAGAGTAGATCAAGCCACCAGATTGTGGTATTTTTTAGACCAGTGTAAATAACTAGATAAAAACAGGTCTAACAGGGATCAGAAGCTGATCCACTGAGTACACACAGCTATCCCTGTACATTTTCTCTGCATTAAGGGTGAGACAAGATCCTCTGAGGCAGAGTGTGCTACTGGACCAACTGTCCATCCCCCAGCTGGATAAACACATCATGTGGTGGGTGAGCAATTGGCTCATGGGTCGAGCACAGAGGGTGACAGTGACTGGGGTGACATCGGACTGGCACCTGTCACCAGTGGGGTTCCACAGGGCTCCATCTTGGGCCCTGTGCTCTTCAACATCTTCATCAACGACTTGGACACTGCACTGGAAGGGATTCTGGGCAAGTTTTCAGATAACATGAAATTGGGGAGAGCTGTTGACTCCCTTAAAGGCAGGGAGGCCCTGAAGAGAAACCTTGTGAGATCAGGGGGCTGGGCAATCACACACCATGTGAAGTTCAACAAGGGCAAGCTCTGGGTTCTGCCCCTGGGATGGGGTAACCCTGGATGTTTGTACAGACTTGGGAACGAGATGGTGGAAAGCAGTGCCAGGGAAGGGCCCTGGGGGTCCTGGTCCAGGGCCAGTCGGCCACGAGTCAACAGAGCCCTGGAGCCACAAGAGCCAACCGTGTCCTGGGGGGCATCAGGAACAGCAACACTGAGCCAGGGAGGGGATTGTTCTGCTCTGCTCTGACCTGGGGCACCTGAACCTCCAATACTGGGCACCACAATATGGGAAAGATCAAACTCTTAGAGAGCATCCAAAGGATGGCACAAGGATGAGGAAGGATGTGAGGAGCAGCTGAGGGCACTGGGTGTGTTCAGGGGGAGAAGAGGAGACTGAGGGGAGAGCTCCTGGCAGGGACAACTTGCTGGGCAGGGGCAGAGGAGGGGCAGGGCCTGAGCTCTGCTCTGTGGGGCCCAGGGCCAGGAGCCCAGGGAATGGGCTGGAGCTGTGTCAGGGCAGGGGCAGGGGGGATCTCAGGCCAAGGCTCTCCTTTGCCCAGAGGGGGGTTGGGCACTGCCCAGGCTCCCCAGGGCAGTGGGCACAGCCCCAAGGCTGCCAGAGCTGCAGGAGGGGTGGGATGATCCTCTGGGGACAGGGGGGACTCTTGGGGGTGGGTTGGACTCCATGACCCTTGGGGGTCCCTTCCAGCTCAGGATATTCTGGGATTCTGTGAAATGTGCTAGGGAAGGGTTCCAGCCACCAGCCAGGCTATAGGACAACTCTAAATGGGCCTTTCTTCAGATTATTAGAGTCTGACAAGGGCTAAAACTGCCCACAAAGAATTAAATTTGAAAGACTTAGGGAATGTGGTTGCAAAATTGGTTACAGAAAATCAAACAGCACACAGAATAGGTGAATCTTTTATTATTTGGAAGTAAAATGCACCAGAAGGTCAGACTGGCCAGCACATCAGGACATTCTAATGTATCTTGTGCAATCTGTCCCTCTATGCTCGGTGAAGGTGGAACCTCACTTCACAGGAAAGACTCCCATACTGCTTTTGTTGAGGATACATGAAAGACTTAACAAATTCAAAGAACTTCTTGCAGACATTTTGGTGATATATTTCAGGTATGATTCAATTTAAAAAATGGAGTCTTTAATGGCATAGACAGAATATATAGTGCAAAAAAGTTTATGACAGTGCAAGGAGCAGAGATTTGAATTTACAAATCAGGAATCATTACTTTTTTTGTTATTCTCCTGATTTGATTTTGCTGTTTTCTTTTACTTTGCTTTTGACATAGACCACGTAAACTGAGTTGTAGTGGGAAAGTTTGAAATTATCTCCTCCCTCTCCAGCACGCTGGAATACATCGTGCTTGTAGTCCCTACCTCCTTCACTAAAGAGATTTTTCTGGGAAGCTTTGTTTCTCCTGCTTTCTGCTTCCACCACTCTGTTGATGCTGCAAAGGAGTTGTTTAGAAGTTGTTCTACTGGGAAGCTGGCTTTTAGCAACACGCTGCACACAACATTTTTCACACAATAAATTTAAGAAAGGTAACCTCATTATGGAATCATTCTTGTGAGCATTAGGAAAGCTTGAAATGAAATTGGATGTGATCATTTATCACAGGCGTAGTTATTACAAATACTAATACAACAGATGTGATTAGTTTACAAGTCAGTGCTACATGGAAGGATGAGATGCTGGCAACTTTTTGTCACACTTGGCTTAGAATTCATTCATATTAAATAATACTTTCCATGCATCATTTTGGTTTTTTCCACTGTAGTCCTGGATGGATGTTTTTCTTCTAATAAGCTCACTGTTTCAGTTCTATCAGTAGTTGTAACTTCTAATGTTAAAATGGGTAAATTAGCAAATAATGCAAAATATTGCTGCTTCACATGTAAATCACAGTTTGATAAAAGAATTGGTTGTGCATTTTTCAGAGTACAGGGCACATAGTATAAGTCAACCAGCTTTTACAAAGAAGTGTTTCTTCTGGCTTGATACTAGGAATTATTTCTTCTGAAAAGGAATTATTCTTTTTTTTTTATTTGCAACAGAAAAAACAGCAGTCCTTCCATATGGTTTCATTTCAGATGTGCCATGTCAGTCAGGCATGCTCTGTTAGCCAAGAACATTCGCCTGCCCTGTGTCATCTATACAAATTTCTGTGTTTATATTTTAGACCATTTATTTTAGACATACATATTTCCTAATATCAAAATGCTAAATAAGTCAATAATATGTCAGACTTTGTGCAAACAGGAATAGAAGATGGGATGTCCCAGCAACAAGCTGTGACACGATTGACAGTTAATAATTTATAATGATCTATAGATAAGCTCATTTTTTGCTAAATACCAGAGTATATGCAGATGGTGTCAGAAATATCTTTTTTACAAGTCATTTATATCGACACTTTCACTCAGCGAATCTAATATCTTCCATTCATCAGATACTATCAAAAAAAGGCCCTACTGTTACTTTTAATTAACTATAGAAGCAGAAACTTTATCACCATCAAATATAGGCTAATCCATTAAATTTAGGATTTTTAATCCTTGGTGATACCTATAACTCCAGCATTTTCCAAAAATTGTTGCAATGTGCAAAACATGGAGGATCTTTAAAACCAGGCAAATGGAAAATTAAGGTTATATGAAAATACCCGTCTTTGATTTGCTAGGATTAAATGGAACAGATTCCTCTCAGTATGGAGCTGTCTTTGAGAGTAGCTGAATTCATTGCAGAGCAATTTATCAGAAGTCTAAAACTCTGTTTTCATCCTGCTGCTCTCCACTTACACAGAAAAAAACACGAGTTGTTTAGAGAAACCAGAGGTAGGATTACCTCCAGATTTGCAGGGAGAGGAACAAAACCGGGCTGTGGACTCACCCCTGACACCAGGGCTCCCAGTGCTCCAGTTCTGCCCAGGCTCCCTGCCCTACCAGCCCTCCCTGCCAGCTCCTGCTGGGGCTCAATCTGATGGTCACCATCACACCTCCCAGAGCTAAGCTCTGAGTGTGGTGAATGTTAACGTGCTGTAATCCACGAAGCAAAAAGAGAGGTAAATCTGGGCCTCCCCATAGTTTTTGTGAAAACAAAACAGTTTTCAGGATTTATACCTTAGATCAGTTTTGCATTTTTAGCCAAGTGTTTTTCTAATTTTAGTTAGAACTAGCATAGATAAGCTGCTGCTTTCACTTAGCATGGATAAACATGGGAAAAAACACTTTTTTATTCTGCCCCAAATGGCAATTTTAGGAGAAGAGAGAGCCAGGAGGCTCTATGGCTTGACAAGCATGGCATTCACTTGGGATACAGGTGACCTCAGATCCTGTCGTTGCACCAAATTAAACACAACAGGAGGTTCAGCCTGAATTTTGCACATGCCTATCTGACTCAACAGGTATTTAATTCTTTCTGTAAGAGTGAAACTGTTGCAGTAGATGAATTTGTGAACTGGAGTCTGCACTCTATGGACCTTGGAAGGCAATTTCAGCCTGAATATTCACACCCTTAAAAACCAGACAGGAGGACGCTTGAGAAGCTGAGCTTCTGACTGGCTGATCTTTTGTGAAGGTATCATTCATTCCCACAGACATTAAAATATGTTCTCTCAGCCATCTAGAGCAGATGAGGGAGTTGACAGCAAAGTACACAACACACTTCCCTAGAAAAGGCCACAAACACAATTAAAATTGTACTAATTTCCAACTGGCTGTTCTTCAGCCAGTTACTCATGTGTGCAGCTCGAGGACAACACCATTTTGGCCACCAGCCACACCTACCCACTTTCCCTTCTCCCAGTTGCCTCCTTCTGCATTCCCTGCAGTGGCTCCCCAGTCACCGCAGGGCCAGCCAGGGCCACAGCCAGCAGGGCTGGGTGTCTTTCTCGCGCACTGAACACCCTTCCCTGTGTCTCAGGCGATTGCCGAGGCAGATCTCTCCTTCACCTGCCTTTGGTACAGCTAATAGAGCCTGTCTGCTTTGAAATGCAGGAGGCGGAGGCAGGATGAATGGAATGCTTCAGCTTTACGGAAATGTTATTAAAAGCCTTTTCAAAAGTTGCTTCTGGGGTAAAAAAAAAGAAAGGGGAAGCAAATTCTGTTAACAAAACAAAGCCCCTTGAGATTTATTTTATTTGCCAAGCAATGTACACAAAAACGTGATTAATTTAAAGTTACATTCATATGTTGTAAACAGCCTTAAATTATTCATTTCCATTTCAAAAATATATCCAAGCACAGTTTCTTCAGCAATAAATTTTTAAGGTGGGACATTTTACATCATGGTGTTCTCCAGGGATTTTTCCTTGCATCTTCGTTGCTCATTAAGCCAGCAATAGTGGAATAGGAAGGACTGGACAATACGAAACAAAACATTTCCAGGTCTGGACTCACTGGGCACAAACACTGGAAGTGGTTAAAGCAGAAACGGGGAATTGGAGGCCCTGTGCACTGCTGAGCTGGCACACACTTCAGGAAGGACGGCCAGTGTTGAGTGCTGTACCACAGGGATGCTCACAGCATGTTGGCTTCCACAGGCAGCTGCTGCAGGCATTGTCTATGTAGAGTGAAGGAGCTCAACACAAAGTTTATTGTCAAAGCAGAGAATTCAAATTCTCCTCCTCTGCTGCTATGACCTCTGATTGAGCCTTCCAAACCCAGGCATGGAGCCTGCTCTTCCCCCTGCAGATCACGTCCCCACTACTGCTTCCCTTAGAAACTGTTTACACTATGCTAGTGCTGAAAAGAACTTCCCTGCTTAACCAAGAGGCAACTGCTACATACAGATTTCCTACCATTTTTGTGGACAAATCAAGTCACCCTTTCACAGAACAGCATCTCTTACCCTTCTAAAAGTGTCCAAAGGAAGTGGTTTAGTAGACCAGTAAGCTATAAATTTGCACAGAATTTTTAATACAATGCTTTACTTTTCAAACTGCAATTCCAGTGAAGTTTTGTACACAGTGATATACAAATAAGTCTTCATATGCTGGGATTTAAGTCGGCAAGTTCTTGCAATTTGTTCTCAAAGACTGGGACAATAAAAAGCATCTAACCTTCCTCTCCCCAACTCCACAGAGTGTGCAGAACGCTCAGTGAAGCACTGTCTGAATTGGTGCTTGATAAGAACAGCTGAAACTCATGAGCTTGTGACAATTGCAGCTCTACCCTGCCATCCTTCAGTGAAGCTGATGGGAGTTTTGTCTGAAATTGGTTCTGTGAAGCCAACAATGTGAGACTGCCATGAGTATTTTAAAGTCAAGGAGTTGGAATACTCTAATGATCGTATGTAAATCTAGTCCAAGAATTTCATTGGTAATTTTTTTGAATGGGTCTTTAAGCAGGGGAGAAAAGATTGGAAAGCAGCCTGAGGAGGAGAACATTCTCAAAAGCCAAAATACTCCCCAGATTCTTCAGAGCCATCCAATTAATCTAATTTGGGGAAGCTAAAGGAGAACAAAGTGACAGAGCATTAAGTAACTGTAGGCAGATGCTTCAGTTTGTCAGGAGACTGCAGAAAGTCAGTAATGTGTAGTTACCATGTTTAATTGCTGAATTTGAACCTTATATGCATTTATAAATACCCGTGATTCAGCATTTTTCTCCTTTTCATTAGTGCTAAAAACAGAAGTCCTGGAAAAATTCGAGATTAAGCAGCACTAAGAAGCCTGGTGGTGCTACCACTGGTGAGAGTGCAATGGCACCTGGCTCACCACTGCAGTCTGGTGCAGGACACTTGTTGGATTAGC
This sequence comes from Serilophus lunatus, assembly GCA_013399895.1. Lineage (NCBI taxonomy): Eukaryota > Metazoa > Chordata > Aves > Passeriformes > Eurylaimidae > Serilophus > Serilophus lunatus. The sequence goes on along the minus strand of VXBA01003012.1, from coordinate 87,164 downwards.
TCTTCAACTAATTCCTTTTTTGTTGTTGCTGTTGTAAAGTAGCACAAATATTTTCTATGGAATTGCTTTTTTAAAAAACAAAACAAAACCAAAAACAACAACAACAAAAAAACCCAAACAAAAAAACACTTGCCCTTGGCAGCTGAAGGACTTTTCATGCCTAATTTCCTTATTCTTTATATGAATGCATAGCATTATTTGTAATGTGGGAAGAGAATATTTATTAATATTATTGGTGAAGAAGTGATTAGGATAAAGCTATGTATGCACAATGGGCGAACAGCTTTACAGTCTGTTTCTAGTACAGCTTACTCATTAAATCTCACCAGTTTTCTGTTAACTTTTCTCTTGAAGATTTATTCCAGAAGCAGCACTACGTCAGCAGCACCTATACTGCATTGGCAATTACTTATATGTATTGGGAATGTTGCAATAAATAATTACTTTCTCAGTGCATGCTCAAGGAAAGGATTATTCTTCGATGTAAGGTCTGTACTCAGAACCATAAATGCTGTCCAGCCCTGCTCCTTTTGAGGAGAGATGCTGTAGTAGGTTCTCTTTTAGGTTGATGATTTTCTTAAGTATGGATGGCACCATGTGACCAGTTTTCATTTTGATTGGCACGACTGTTTTTTCAGGGAGACAGAAGGCATCAGTAACAGAAGGCATCAGGACACATTTAGAACATTCTCACATATTCCCATAAGGCAATGTTTTTCTCTAATTCCTGCTGAAAAAGTTCTCTTCCTATCTAACCCTCATGACTGTACAATGACCACGTTCCTGACAACCTGCCAGATGCCACTTTTTTACCTCTGTGAGGTAAAAAAGAGCCATTATCTTGGCTGCATTATCAAGGCTGCAGTGACAGCAGGCAGTGGGTGCCAGTGAACACTCAGGCCACGTTTGGCTCGTTAAGCAGCAGTCACACAACCGTTGGAAAAGAGGCAGTACTGGTGCACAGATTTAGGAGCCCTTCTTCTATATTCCTAAGATTTGGCAAATTTCTCAATGCAGCACTTATCTGAAACACTTGGATCACTAGAATGGATGAGCTATTACACACGCAAATACCTGAACTAGCTTCAAAGTGGTACATGTCTTTGGCAAAATGATGCTACTATAAAGATCAAATTATTTTTTACAAGGAGAAAAATCAGGTTTTTGCAGTTTTACGTAGAGGTAGTGCTGATGGCAGTGATTCTGGTAAAAGAAAAGTTTGGGTTTATGTGACAAGCAAATCTTCACAAAGTACTCAGGTTCTTTTGCTAAAAAATGGTGACCTGATGAAATTATTCATGCCATACACAGGTAAGATCTGGGGTCATTTCAGTGATTTAATAAGACAAGGACAATGCCAAGTACAAACAGAAATAAAATTTGAAAAAAAACATAGCAGTCAAGCCTGCTGCAAATAGCTAATCCAGATAATTCAACCAGAAATCCATTAAGATAGATATTATCCCTAGTTACATAATTAAGAGAGTTCACAAAGAACTCAGAAGATGGCATTTATGTGTGCTAGAGAAAGGGTTGATATTCAAAGATGTGCTCATTGTAGACAAAAGTGTTTAGACTACTTTCAGTGAGAATTAAAAGATCTGGACCACTCAGAAGGGTGAGTAAAAAAACTATTTCAATGGTATGTTGTGAAGAATAACTAAAATAGATCAGAAGAGTTTTACTGAAATCACTGGTTACAGGTCAGACAGTTGGGAAAGTCAATCTCTGTGCTTGTCATGGAGGAACCCAAATTCTTGTTTTTCTTGCTGACAGCATGTGTCTGCTTTGGCCTCTAACAGAATAATGCTCTTGTCTAAATGAGGCTCATAAAGCAAAATAACCCTTCCATGCATCATCCAACCCTTCCACATATCAAACAATTAATTTGTAACAAGAGCTGGTAGCTAAGTACAAAATTACTTGGTGTAAAGACATCTCATATGTTCCCTACATAAACACTATGCTTGAAAGTACCAGACTAATGAGAAGTTCATAGCTTTGCATGTCATGAAGCATCAGAAACTTGCTTTCATTCTTGTTAGGAATTAAGAAGTAGAAAATAATCCTCTACACTGTTAACAGAGATGAAAACTGTTGCCAATATTTAGGCATTACAATAGTCTCCCTTTCACAACCCTTGAAATACGTCAGGTGTGTTGGATATTTTTAAACTGGTTCATCAGTTGATTGCTTCTTCCTTCTCTCTCATATCAAGTTACCCAAAGAATGAAAAGGAGCATGAAAATTCACCTAGGGCCAAGGTATTATTGATCATAATCATAACATTGTAATGTCAGCTCCTTATATTTACTGCTGTACTAAATTTTAATAAGAGTTAACTCTAAGTTATTGGCATTATTACAAAAAGAAATTGGATACCATATTTCTCTGTAAATTCCACCTTTTCATCCTGTAAATATCAGTGCATGTTAAATATTTGAATTTTCACTGCATTAAAGTTCTGAAGTTCAATGGTAATTAGTGCAATCAGGTGCCAAATGATTCAATACTCAGGAGAGCAGTATTATAGAAGGAACTATGGCAAAATTCCAGGGACTGAATCTATAGTATAATTAGTATAAAACTCACATTTTTAGCATAATAATTGCATAATTTGTACTGTGGACTTTACAAAGCACTACCTATAAAAAAATGTAAAGTACCTTAATATGAGGAAAAATAAGACTTACATAATCTTTTCATGTTGATATTAATGTTTGGCAGAGAATGCAAATTACCTTAGGAAAAAGGTTAGTTGGGTAGATGCTACTGCAGTATAATTCAGAAATCAAAATTACATAAATCTAAGTGCTGTCTAATATTCCTTAATATTTACTCTGTCTTACTATCCTCCCACCAGAATTGTTTCTGTTTCACAGGTTTGATAATGAACTCACTGTCTTGAGAGGTGGTATCTCAGAAAGGAGACTATACATGTGCAACCAAAGGAAAATAACTAAGTTGTACACAGTAATTAGCAGCTATCAATTCAAAATCTAATTTTAGATTCTTGATTCTGGAAAGCCTGACATTGTGATCTAACTCACATGAACGGCACAAAAGGACCACTGAGACAACACAGTTAAGACCTTGTGTATAAGAACTTATACCTTTCTGGACACCATTTGATTCTAAAGGTAAATTCAAAGATCCCCAGGGCTTATGCAAAAAAAAAAAAATCTTCGAAGACATTATTTTAATTAAAGTGATATAATTTCCTTGAATACACAATAGGTGCTTCTCTCACAGTCCATTCAGCCTGGCTTACATAGCAGTGGCAGTTTTGTGAGCAGCAGCATTAATGAAACCCTTGTTTCTTACAGATTTGTATTGTTGACTGAAGAACTGAGCTGCTCACGCAGAAGCTTTTCTAGCAACTGGGGCATTTATTAAGTGTTTTTGCCTTGCAAATTCATGCACACTGGCATGAGAGCTCACACTGATACCTCCTCTTAGCAGGGACATTTGCAGTGCTTTCTTACCCTGGCGCCCCTTTCCATGAAGCTGGAAAGAATGTAATTATTGCCAAGATCCCTCATGCTCCTTTTGCCTGATACTGGCTGGTTCAACAGATGTAACAGGCAGGAAAACACTCATGGACACATATACACTTGTGTAAGTCTTTTCTGCATATAAAATAACTTGTTTTTAAAAGAACTCTATGGCCTGTGCAGGGAGATTGCATAGGGTACTCTGTCTTGGTGAGTATAAATACTGTGCAGCTCAGCTGTCAGTGCTATGACTGGAAACACAAAACTCTTCCTTCTGCCCTACTCTCATTAAGCATCTTTCAACTTTGTGATGGTTGTTCCCCATCATTGTGGCACCTCTGAATCCTCTCCACTGCAAAGCACTTTAGAGTTCAGCCATTCTCCCCAGGTAGCCTCAAAGGCTTCATGATAAACAATCCAGCGATAAAAGTTGTTTTCATCATTTTATATTGTTGGACCCATTCTTCTAACATTTCTCAGGAGAAGCTTATGTGACAGGATGTTAAATAATCACCTAATCTAAATGACACTGCAACAGCCACATACTCAGTGTACCACGTAGGTGTTTTCCCCACTGAAGGAAATTGACTGTGCAAGGCTGATTAGTACTTAAAGCAAACTACCCTGAACGTATTAGGTCTGTCAAGAGATGCAGTTTCTATGACTAAGTGTCACAAAATATTCATGAAATTATAGAATATGTTGAGCTGGAAGGGACCCATCAGGATCATCAAGTCCAACTGCTGGTCCTGCACAGGCCACCCCAAGAATCACACCATGTGCTTGAAAGCTTTGTGGAAATGCTTCTTGAGGCTGTGACCACTTCCCTGGGGAGTCTGTTCTGATGCTCAACCACCCTTTCTCAATCAGCCTCTGGGGGAAAAACCTTTACTGATATCCAATCTAAACCTCCACTGACTCAGCTTCAGCTGTTTCCTTCAATCTTGTCACTGGTTACAGCGAGCAGAGAGTAGAGATCAGTACATGCCCCTCCACTGCCCTTCGTGAGAATTTTGAAGACCATAATGAGATCTGACCTCAGTGTCCTCTTCTCCAGGATGAACAAACCAAGTGCCCTTTGCTGCTCCTCATACAGCTTCCACTCCAGACCCTTCACCATCCTCATGGCTCTCCTTTGGATGCTCTCTAATGGCTTGGTATCATTCCTATATTGTGGTGCCCAAACTGCCCCAATATTGGAGGTGAGGCCGTCCCAGGTCAGAGCAGGGCAGGACAATCCCCTGCCTGGCCCAGTGCTGCTGTTCCTGATAACTCCCAGGACACAGTTGGCCCTCCTGTCTCCAGGGCTCTGCTGGTTCATGGCCAACTGGACATGGACAGGACCCCCAGATCCATTCCCACAGCTGCTCTCCTGCCTCTCATCCCCCAGTCCATACACACAGCCAGGGTTAAGCCTGTCCCAGGTGCAGAATCCAGTACTTGTCATTCATATGGTTGGTGATTGCCCAGTGCTCTGATTTGTCGAGGTCTCTCTGCAGGGCCTCTCCACCCTCAAGGGAGTCAACAGCTCATCTCAGTGTTGTTGGCAAACTTAGTATTCCTTTGAGTCCTGTATCCAAGTCATTGATGAAGACATTGTAGAGCGCTGGGCTGAGGATGGAGCCCTGCAGAACCCCACTGGTGACAGGTCTCCAGTCTGATGTCACCCGAGTCACTGTTACTCTTTGTGTCTGACCCATAAGCCAGTTGCTCACCTACTACATAACAGTTATTCAGCTGTGGGCTGGACTGTTTGTCCACTAGAATCCTGAGAGTATCAAAAGCTTTGCTGAAGTCTAAAACAATTCATCTCCTGGCTTTCCTTGATAAACCAAGTGGGTCACCCTGTCATAGAAGGAGATGAGGTTCAACAAGCAACACTTTCATCCTGAAGCTGTGCTGGCTGTGACCAGTGACTGTGTTGTCCTCTAGTTGCTTTTCAGTACCTCTCAGAATAATCCTTCCCATGATTTTACTGGGCACTGAAGTGGGACTGAATGGCCTGTAGTGTCTGGGGTCCTCCTTTTTGCCCTTCTTGAAAATCGGGATAACATTTGACAGCTTCCAGTCTGCTGCGACCTCTCAGGATTCCCAAGGCTGCTTACAAATCACTGAGAGGGGTTTATGATGACATCAGCAGTTCTTTGAGGATTCTGGCATGAATTCCATCAGGCCCCATAGATTTGTAGGGATCCAGCTGGAGCAGCAGGTCCTGCACAGTTTCAGAGTCCACTGGGAGTTGATCATTCTCACAGTCATGGTCCTCTAGTTAAGGCACTGAGACCCCCTTGATCCGTCATCCATAGACAAAAGCAAAGAAAGCATTGAAGACAGAGTCAAAGAAAGCACTAGACACCTCTGTCTTGTCTCTGTTCCTGTTTGGGAGGTGACCAGCCTTATCCTGGAACGGGCCAATGTCATTTCTATTCGTCCTTTTGCCATTAATTTTTGAAAAAACATTTTTTAATTGTCCACCCAGTTGAGCTCCTTTCAGCAGGAAGCAGCATCTCTGAAGTCTTCCCTTGTCACTTGACCTTGCTTCCACTGGACACATAATTTTCTTTTTTGCCTTATCTCCAAGAAAAGATCCCTGCTCAGTCAAGCCAACCTTCTGCTTCACCTGCTTGACTTCCAACATTTGGGAAATGATGCTCCTGTGCCCTTAAGAGGTGATTTTTGAAAAGCGACCAGCACTGATGGACCCCCAGCACCTGCAAAAACGTTTTCCCAGGAGACTTTACTCACTAGTTCCCTGAGCAGCCTGAAGTCTGCTCTACTTCATATAGTATGGTATCTACATTGTTACCTTTTTGATTGATAATTTAATATCTTTGGGGATTTTTTGTTTCTGAAAAAGGTCCCCCACATCAAATGTAGGATGCTCTGCTTTTAATCAAATGTCATATTTGAACATCTGATCCCCAGGCATGCATTTGGCAATACAGGGCATGTCAGATTGAATAAAGCCATAACAGCTTAGTAGAGGAAGAGAGCTCCCAAATGTGTTCTCCTGATTCAAGGTTATCTCTAAGTTTGCAGATTGGATGTTCATTTGCCTTGGCTTATGTCAAGGTGTGCTGCCCTAGACTTTGAGAAGGACTTCCATTCCCTCAAAGTGCAGACTATGATATATTTAAAGCTGAAATCTTGAAGAAAACTAGATAACTTAGGGGAGAAAGATAGTGAGTGTTTTCTCCTCACATTCAGACACTTTCCAGCCACTGCAACACTTCAGCTGAGTAGCACAGTAAAAATCTCCAATCTTTCTCCCAGTGAAGGTTTATGTAAATCTTAATTACTGCATCAGAGTTTCAATATTTACTGACATGCTGTAAATCCATTGTGTACAAAGAAGACTAGGATCCAAAAATACAGAGGCATTGTTTAATTATATGTTTATTAGAGCATTAAAACTAATAATCCCCAGTAAAATCTTTGAAAATTATCCAATCATGATGAAGTAATCGCTCTCCTTTCACCGCAAACAGACATTACTGCATCAGGCAGGCACAGCAACACAGCCCCCAAGACAAATTCACACTGTCAGCCCCACACAGTGTATTTAAAAAACAGCTTTAGAAAAGCAATGGAACAATTCAAATGTTGGTGCCTATATCACTTATTTCATTTCAATGGGTCTCACTCACTCTCAAGGGTTGGATTCTAGAAGATTGTTTTATACACACAGCTCTGATCCAAAGCCAGCAACAGTTAAGGGTCTTCCCTTTGCAGCAGCCATCTGTGAATAAGGCAAATCCTAAAAAGCCCTCTCTGGGGCAATTCAGTAAGGTTCTGGCAAGAATTTTTTTTTATATGTACAAAATACATCCCTGTTCAGTCAGGCAACATTAGGGCAATTAACTTTTTTTTTTTTTACTGTGCATGCGCTCTTGGTTACAGTGTCCCATATAATAAATGTAGATTTGTCACAAGCTTTTCCTACAAATTAATTCTAGTGGGGTGCAGGGAGAACACTTATTACAATGTGCATGTATTTTTCCATGTGGAGACAAAGCATCAATGTCTCTTCATCTGTGTGTGAGTTAAGAAGCTGCTCTTTAGCTTGTGGGCTGTGGCTGTTGCTAAGACAACTGTGGTGCAGCCACTTAAAATGTCCGTGATCATGCACCACAAGCTGTAATTTACCCACAGGTTTCTCATTTATCAGAGCAAAGAAACAGCAGGATGGTTTCTGCACCATGTCCCACATGATATGAGTACTTCTAACATGGTATGAGTGGCCATCACCACCTCCTCTGGGTCTAAAGTGATGCTGCATTTGAAAGGAAATCCAAAGCTTGGCAAATGCTTTATCAAAGGAAAGTGCATCTCTGAGCCTGGAAAGGAAATGAAGGAAAACCAGACCACTTTGTAATTGCCTCAAATAAAACACAACTGTCCATATTACAGACTTCTGTTGCATACCTGTCACCAGATCTAAATATAAGAGTCCTTCAGAGAGTGGGGAAACAAGTGAAAAGCAGAACAACCTGGAGTTTTACACTTGCTTACTCCATTGTCTGGCAAGGAACAGGGCAGCAATTAGGAGTTTCATGCAGGGCCAACAATACCTCATGTAGTGTGTTTTACCACTTGGGAGGATGAGCTAACAACAAAACTTCGTTGCTCTATGGACGGTCTGCACCATGCTGTTCACTTTCCAAGAACATCTTCAGGATCAGTCACTGACATTACAGTGTCCAGCCTTGTTAGTACAGCCTTCCATGTAGCTGGCAGGTTTCTACAATGCACAGAGTTAATTTGGCCAGGATAGTCTTACATTCCTGTAAGGGGTATTTGTGTGTTATAATCCTATGGCCAAGCAAAAGCAAATGGTAAGTCACTTACTAAATATTAATAAGATTAGAGATGAGAGAGGTATGTGCTGTGTGTGGGCTGGGCTGAGCAGTCACCTACTTGCAAAAAGGCAAGACTGGAAGACATGCTGGGCCTGAGGCTGGAGAGAAAGGCAATACAAGAGGCTAACCAGGTAAGAGAAAGAAAAGAGCACCTGAAAACACACAAGTTACTGGAGGAGCTATTAGGGCAGCAGCACCTGTCATCTGAATTCAGTGAAGCCCCTTGATATTTCTGAATTTCAGTTTTAAATTCTTCACAGCACTAGCGGTGCACAATGGTGTCATATCGTCACTGCAATGACACCGAGACATCAGACAAAGCTGCTGCTTGTCTTGTTTTGTATATCCAGTCTTCATAGACATGCACCTTATGTTCAGGGGCTTGTCAGCACTGAGCAGGCATGTCTGCATTACTACTGATAACAAGCATTAGTGAGGAAAGAATTGAAAGACAACTATAGGAAGTAACTACGAAATGCATGTCAAATATTCATTTTCTTGTAATCCAGTGCTTCCATTTCTCTCAGGGTCCCACACATCACCAAGACATTTGTAACTACAGGTTTCCACTCAGATTTTCTCATAAACAACAACCAAGCCAGACACATTACTGAACAATGGTTCACACTCTATGGTATATCAGTCTTGAAAATTCATCTTCTGCCTCCTTGTTTTGTCATGTACTTATTCTGCACATAACTATTTTAGTTTACTGCAATAAAGCCTATTCTCCTTAAGGCACATTCTATAATGAACAAATAAAAAAATGTTATTTTGTTCAGAATGTGTTATGAACAGCTTAGTATTAATTTTAAGGAACTATGACTAGCTTCCTAATGACTTTTTACTTCAGTTATTTCTAGCTGCAACTGAGCCAGAAAAATGCTTTAAAATCATTCCTATTAAACCATTTGAGAGGTTTTTAGCAATGCTTAGATTTGCCATCAGTAAAACATTTTAAATAACACACCTAAAAATAGAACTGTTTCTAGAGATCATACAGGAAACATGCCAAAAGGGAAATATTCTTATGATAAAAGGGAGTTCCTATACATATTCTTAGCTTCATAAAGCCACATGAGAATCCCAGTTTAAAGACAGGAAAGTTATGTACCTTAATCCTTATTTATATTGCTTTAAAATCAAACTGTCTTCCAAGGTGATCATGTTTGAATGCTCCACTTATGTCCTAAAGTCTCAGCACTTTGAGAAAATTTCTATTTTGAAGAACTCCAAATTCTGATTTAGGTTTTCAGTGTTATTTTTCCATACTTGGAGTCACAGTGGAATCCAGTGTATCTGAACTCAAGCAAATTTTCCTGCAGCAATTCACATCTCCTAGGCTTCAACACATACTTTGATCAATCTATGCATTCCCTGATTTCAGCTTCATAAAGTTCTCCAAATCCCACTGAACTCTATGGGACTGCTGAGCATGAAAGAAATGCCAGAGCAGCAGACGCAGTGCACATGTACATCCCACTGAAATTCTTCCTCCTGGTGTTCCTTCCCGCATTACTTGCCTTTTTCCCAAGAAACACCCAGGAGCATAAACCAATACGTATTAGAGCAATACACTACTCAGTACTGAATTAATCCTATTTTGACTTCATTTTTTTCAAACCTACTTCAGTTACAATGGGCTTTTAAAATAATACAACTATACAAAATTGAAGACTGTTCCTATTGTGCTCTGTTTTCTTTTCAAATAGGTCTGGTACACCATTTATTTACTCACTCTTATATTTCTTTGTCATCACTGTAGTTGAGCAACTTCTACAGAAAACAGACAGATAAGTCTGTTGGGCTCCATGGATTATCTGGTTCTAGTCTTCCATGGTATGACAGAACCAAGTTCAGGAAAGAAATTGTATTTTTAGGTAAAGGAGAGTGGGTGTTTCACACTCTCTGAAGTGTTCTGGTCTATTCAGCTGGAAATATCTAGTTTAGTAATGCCTATGAGTACTAATGAAGATGCAAAAATATCCCCAGGGTCTGTGTTCCTTACATTTCCCCAATAGCATGTAAAGTGATCTCTGAGTATGCCAAATATTGTCCTGAAGGCTTCAAACCACAACAATAACAATGCAATTTGCAGCAGCTCAAGAGCATGTTTTTTAAATACAATGCAAGAGTTAGACCACATCGAGCACAATTAGTAGGTCCTTCATTTTCCTCATAGAGTAATCGGTTCAAGGTCTATCATAATTTTAAAAAAAATTATTTGCAACTAATATAAAAAGAATTAGAGAATGTCTTATGTGTCCCCTAACTGTAGGAGCTGTTCTTAAAATGACTAGTTTTTCTGCTACCTGGATGGACAGCTGCTGCTGCTGAATTTTGGTATGGATAATATTAATGACAGTCATTTCTGTGAAAAGAGAAAAGCCCAATCTTTTCCTCACCTATTGTGAGACTATGGTAGAGATTGATGTCTTTTTCCTGAAGGGAGAACAAAAAAAAAAAAACCTTTAAATTCATTTAGATGTGTTTATTCAGCATCTTCTACTCAGTCAGGAAGGAAAGAGTTAATTCCAATACAAAAGGTCCACTAATTTCTTTCTTTTCTTATTGACTCATTTCATTTACATCAGTTTAAATAGCTGGTGCTTTGTTTCAGGAATTGAGTCACAAGTTCTCTTTGGAAAGGCAATCCCTGTCAATCTTACACATATGAAAGGGGTCATGAAAATTCATATCTGCTTGGATCCCTATAGGGTGATATTTATCTCTGTTGGGTCAGCTGCAAAAATACTCAATTCAAAAGCAAAAGAATCCTATAAATATCAGTAAAGGCTGGATGAGGAGTAGTTGGAAATAAAAGCGATGAAAAGGAGAAGTGCAAGATTTCTTTTCAAAATTATATGGGCAAAAATTGTGTACATATAAATTTGTATTTGAAGGAATGTATGTTTAAGTAGTAAATCAACAATAGTTCAGTGAGGAGAGAGGAAGCATTGAATAATTCGAAAGACCAGACAAAACAGCAACTGAAAGATCTGTTGAGCTGCATTTTTGAGTGGTGGAAGCATTGACATATTTGGGGGGGAGGACGGGGAGAAAAAAACACATACACAAAAAAAAGAAAAACAGATTTTATAAAGAGAACTGAATGTTTAAACTTATCCAAAACAACAAAGGACTTTCTTTTCTTTGAACAGTGAAACTTGATGGTACAAAAAGCAGTCTTCTTATTAGGTAGGGTTGAGATTCTCCATTCTCTCACACTATTGCTTCCCATCACCCACACTCAGCAAGGCTTCAGTTCTTCCTCATGGCACCTTAGCCTGCTGAAAAAACAGGTCCCTGACAACAGCAAGAGAAGAGAAGTAAAAGAATTCAGAGAAAAGAGAAAATTTACATAAATATTACTCAAGCAAAAACATTTTGATCATTTTTGAATTTGGTGTAATATTGGACAACACAATGTTCAGTTATCAAAGTGACAGGACATGGCAACTGGCAAAAGCGTGTCAAAAGAAGAGGATAGAGGAGAGTTGCTAAAAGAGAGTTCAGGCAAGTAATAGCCACCAAGGAAAATTCATCTCCCAACATTAAAGCTCAAACTTCCAAAGGCATACAAATTTCCAAAACTAGGCATCTGTATTTGTTTAAGTCTCCTGTAAAATTAAAAAAACCTGTTTACTGACAAAGATAATTCTTTAAATGTAGCTGTTATGGCAAATTAATTATTCAAGGCATTTTTTAAAAAAAGATAAGATTAGGGTTTCCTTCATAGGTGACATGGGCTCACCTTGGCAGAAGAAAGGAAAGAGTAAGTGGCTGTGAAGGTGTTTTTCTTTTAGACATCTAAGTCTCTATGGTAAAACTATCACCAACAAAATCCAGATGATCAAAGAGATTGCTCTAAGTCTGAAATGTCCCAAATAAAAACACATTTGTTAAACTGCAAATCCCTGAACACAGTTAAATGTCTTCATGGTTTGGTGAATTATCCTGCTAATGGAGGCAATAAAACTAGCTTCAACAGCTATTCAGTAACTGCCACCAGTGAACCTTCAAAAGGATCTGATTTTTAAAATGTCTGGATTAAAAACAAATATAAATTATTCCTACAGAGCAATTGTAGGGTTCTTTATGTCTGACATGCCTTCACTAATGAGGAAAGATACTGGAACTAATTTTTATAAAAGTTCTTGTCACCTAATACTGTTAAACTGGACTACCTTTCAAGGGGCTCATAAGCAATTTATTGACATTGAATTAAAAAGTTCATGTACTTAATTATAAGTAGTATAAATTTTGGAACAGAGGCACAAAGAACATATCTTGCCCCCTAATCACTTGCCATGCAAAATATGTACCCTGTGTTATTCATTTGTATATTACCAAGTTTACTTGAAAGAATATTGATTCCTGTGTTATAAAGGAAATGGCAACAAGACCATAAGAATTGAACAAATCAATATGTTTCTAAGAAGGACATCTACATTAGGGCCTGGTGCTCGAGGAACACTTACAAGTCTATGCTTATTACATACGAGAGAGGTTACTTTTCCATTTAGCAAACCACAAAATATTAGGCATTTGTTCAAAGAAAGGACAATATCTTTAATAACTAATTTTCAAAATTAGTTTTTTTGGTATTTACTATCATTATGGGAACTTGCTAGTATGCAGAAATAAAAGAAGTATTCCAGGATTTAGCTCTGAAATACTGACAAGTAAGTGAAATGCAAATAAAGTAGGTATTCTCAGCACAGAATACACTGTAATGATTGAGACATATAAAGAAGCAGTTACATGGTGTCAAAACCATTTCTGAAATGATTATTCCCTCCTATTTCTGTGGTTTATATGTAATTGATGAAAAGGTTTAACATACTTGATTGGTGAGGTCTCTTTGTTAGCTCAGCACCCGGGCAGGCATTTGAACATACTGAGTTTCTTTCCAGGGAAATACCACTGGAAGATAAGAGCAGCTGACACACTTTATGAGCATTGTTTGTGTGCCTAGGAAAACTTTCTCATTGTTCATGAGAAAAGGAAAATCTAGCATTAGAGCAATTTGGTTTATTACAGAGTTAACAGATTGCTGTTGTATTCACAAGGATTCAATGAGAGGTTTTGGTATCAACCACATTCTCTCCTCTCCTACCTTCGGAAGTAGCTTGTAATGTTTCATGCATCTGCAAACTGTCTAGCTTCTTTTGGGATCTGCCACACACAGACTTTATATTTCACCCAACCAAGTCTGGGAATACCACAAAAAGCTATAACCAGGACAGTTTTGTATAAAGTTGGATTTTTACATTAAAACTTTGTGCAGCTACAAGAACATAAAAGTAATCCTAAATACATATACCTGTATTATTTTTAAAAAACTGTTTTAACCCCAGTTATTTTTCCTCAGATGGAGATTGTCATGTTATCCTGCTCTCATCTTACATATTCTTTGGTGACTTTTTTATGATGAAATCTGTCCCCTCGATTAATAGATTAATATTTTTATTTTTTACCCTATGCTACTTAATTTCTTAAAAAAAAAAAAAAAAGCTGTGTAATTTATTTAAAGCAGGGGAGAAAAAAATAAATCTACAAACTTGAATGGACTTCTATGAAGTTTTCAATTTTGCTGTTTTGTTTTCTTTTCCCAAAAGGTTCAGGTATTAAGCCTTACTACCTTGATTTAATTTAAGACCTGTATCTAAAGTGGTAGCCTTGCACATATGGGCCATTTTAAACAAAAATTGACACTGTCAGCAAACACATCTAACTGAAATGAAAACAGTCTCTGAGCAGCACTAGTTGTGGAAGGACCAATTGCAGACAGCAGGAGTCAGGAGAAAGAGTGTTGTGAAGGCACCTGTAAATAGGGAAGATTCATTTAGTAAAGCCCTGTATCCCACTGCTCCTGGGGGGAAAAGTTCAGACACTAAAGCAGAGACCTGGCATGCAAGCCACTTTCAAAAATGAAAACAGTGGTTTTCAAAGAAGATGATTAAAGAGCAAAGGTGGCTTTTAGCAGTGAATAGCTTGATTTGATGTTAAAGGTCACTGCAAAGCATCCAAACAGCAACATGGCCCAGTATCCAAACTACGGCACTGTCATGCAAACATCTGTTTGTAAAAACATCTGTCAACCTGTTGGAGCAAGTCCAGAGGAGGCACCAAGATGATCAGAGGGATGGAGCAGCTGTGGTATGAGCGAAGGGTGAGAGAATTGGGATTGTTCAGCCTGGAGAAAAGTAGGCTTTGAGGTGACCTAATTGTGGCCTTGCAGGACCTGAACAGAGCCCATGAGAAAGATGGAGAGAGACTATTTTCAAGGGCTGGAGTGGCAGGATAAGGAGGAATGGCTTCACACTGACAGAGGACAGAGTTAGATGGGATATTGGGAAGGAATCCTTCCCTGTGAGGGTGGGCAGGCCCTGGCACAGGGTGCCCAGAGAAGCCGTGGCTGCCCCACCTATGGAAGTGTCCAGGGCCAGGTTGGAGCAACCTGGGACAGTGGGAGGTGTCCCTGCCCATGGCAGGAGGTTGAATTGGATGAGCTTTAAGGTCCCTTCCAACACAGGCCACTGTATTGTTCTGTGATTCTATGATCTGAGGGTGCCCGTTTTCTAAAGATCTTGGGGAAGAGAGCCATAATCAGATGATGATTAAACCATTTCTGATGACTTGATAAGCAATAAAAATGGTGCAGGAGAGACACCGAGAGCTGATTAAATAAAAAGGTGTCAGATGCAGCACTGAGGGTATGAGATAATAATGAGTTTAAGCATTTGGCTAAGCATTTTAACTCTCCACACACACATTGCTCTATCAAAACAATCTGCAGCGTGACTCCCCACAATTTAGCCTACATTTCAACCTCAAAGCAAATTGTTTCACAGTGCACTAAAAAAGAAATGGAAATTACTTTCTTCCCTGCTCTAGAAGTGATAAAATTTACCCATAATATGAATCATTTTACATTTCCAAATCTGTTGGCCAGACATTTTTACTGTTAGGATAAGGATAAATATTCCTATTTAAGGAATGATTTTATAACCTGTTTTCAAAATTACAATTTTTTTTTTATATAAGCAAACAAACAGCACTCTGAAAGAGAGAGATTTGGTACCACTCTGGCAAGCACTAAGTTTTGTTACAGTAGGAGAAACCAAGCAGTGATAGTGCTGGGAAAGTCATCTAAATAGCATCAGCTACCTGGGAGTGACAGCTGGGTCCCTCCCCTGTATGACAGCCCTGCTGAAAAAACACCTGAATGGGCACAGTTCCAGAACTATGGAAAGGTGGCTGTAGCCCAGATAGAAATCTCTCAGCCATCACCAGCCCTGCTTTACTCTGCTGTTATTACAAGCCAACCCTCAGCTGGAACAAGTACAGGAAAATCACCAGAACTCCAAGAGTGACAAACCATACAGCCATGGAGTTCACCTCAAAACAAACCCTGTTTGTATGCTCTAGTTACCAAGTCAAACGTGATTTAGACTCCAAGCATATGAGGTCTTCCAAAATAATGCTTTCAGGATGCCTCTTTCTTCATCTTGCAAGAGAAAGATGAGCGAGCAGAGTCCCAGGGCTGTGCTCTGGGCTCCATTTGTGCTGTGCACCTGGGAATTACAATTGAAACCAACCAGGCAGACTAACCCTCTGTCCAAGGAGCTGAGTTTGCCCTCATTCTATGCAGGGGAACTGAGCTAAAGGAAAATAAAACAACCTGTTCCTTTGATCAAGGAGTGGGCTCAGAACTGTGAAAACAAATAAAATCCATTGAATCCTTCACTTCAGGCTTCATCTGCAGAAGTTTCTTTCCAAATCCCGTGGATAGTGAAGGTATTTTTCCCTACATTACTAGTTTTTCTTTACACCAGAGAATTTACTAGCAATTAAGTGTCTCAATTCAACCTGAAGTTTTAACCTGAGAAAGTGAAATATTTCGTGGGGCACTATGCCAAACCTGAGCACCAGCAGTGCCAACGGGTCTCACCCAGGGCACGGGACAACCACTCTCCAGCCACGGACACTTCATAGTGCAGGGAAACCCTGAAGAGCCACAGGGAAGAGGAAAACAGGCAGCCTTTGGGCAGGATTTTGGAAGATAGAAAAACTGTGCAAAGGTTGTTACTGTTCTAAACACAAGATCCCTCTGAACCCAAGTGCCCCTACTCAACCAGGCACAAATGCCAACATCTGCTCCCCCCGTGGCTGCAGAGAACTGGAAGAATTAGACCCCAAGAATAGCTCCTGACCCTTGACAAAAAAAAAAAAAAGCTTGGTGTGAAAACAAAGAGGAATGCATTTCCCATGCTGACAGTGCCAATTTCTGTTTGGTAAATCTAAGGGCACACAACACGCTTCTACCAAGGAACTGGGGGAATGGGGTTGAAGGGCCATAAATGCAAGTCTTTTCCACTACACACCCAAAAGCTGAGCTGACTTTGAAAGCACTCCACGTATACTTTCTGTAGCATTTCCATTAAAATTTTCCTTCTTTCCCAAGATGCTGCATGGGCATACACAGGCCAAGTTTTGAAATTTAATCGGAAAAATGCTTGAATCTGCACTAGTTATGTTTACAAAGAAAAACTTTAAACCTGCCAAGATTTGTAACACTGCAAGATGAAAAACTCCTGAGTATTCTGAAAAACAAAAGAAAATAAATGGCTGTATACTTGATCCCCCCAAAAAATCAGCTTCTACTGCAAAGCAAACTGAAGCCACAGGAAAGACTTCTCCTGGCTTTTGTGGGGTCTAACGCCAGCTTTGGCACATTTGCAGCATTTGGTGCCAAGGTATAGATGGGACAGAAATCATTAGGCAGTGTTACATCATTTTGCTGGCTATATTTTATGTTTAATTTTAACACAGTCTCTGGCATTACATTTCTCTTTTAAGAGTAATGTATTCTTACCTTTCCTTCACAGTTCCTTTCAAAGAGCTTTCAACAACTGGCACTGATTTGCCAGTTCAGACTGTTTTAGGAAAGGTTTTGTTTCTGTTTCAAGTCAAATGCAAATTAGGGTAGGTATTATACTACAGCAAGCTCAAAAGCTTTCACAATGGTCATAAAAGGTGCCAAGCTGATAACTGGGAACTGATATTTTGTATTTATCTGCATAAAACATGCAGCTGAGAAAGCAAATTTCAACATCTTCCTATGCCATGAAGCACCTGCCTCAAACCAGACACCTTAAAGGTGAGGGAAGGTGAGCAGCACAAGTCTTTTCTGCTCTATCCAAACTGCCCCCTGGTCTCAATGAATGTGCTTTGTTTGCAAAACAAACAAAACAAAACAAAAACGCCAAAAAAATCACCCCAAAAATTAAATTTAGAATTCCATCCTCCAGCATTATTTTAATTTGGTGCTTGTTTGAGAAACAGTGACAAAGCAGCTGGGATCTACATCTCCCAGAAATACCATAACGAGAAGATCTTCATTTGGGCATATGCAGCCAATTTTCGATGCCATGTCTCTTTTTACTATGACACAATTTACTACTATTGACACAAATTACATCAGAGGCATTACAAATTTGATTTGGAGAGCAATTAATTTACACCTTCTGAGGCAATTCGTGATGCTCAGTTTTTATCTAAATGAAGACTACACAAATATACTCTCATATGGAGGAGGGAGCCCAATTTCTCCTATGTGACCAGTGGCTACAGGGGCATTTCAGTCTACAGCAGATACCCTCACCAGATGGTAAGTCACTGACAGCTTCACATGTTCTAAATTAGATGAATCAAGACACCACTTGTTCCAAGTGTGTGGGTGTTTAATCACATTCACCCTTCATATTGTTGAGAGATAATGTTGATTTTGGTAATAAAAAACCTGAGAACTGTGCAGAAGATGGAAATGTGTCTTAAATTCAGAACAAATGGTCAATTTTCCACTCATAATCAACTCTTCTATTCTCCTATCACATCACATTTGAAATAAAAGAAATAGCTTTTTTAGAGGTAGAAAAATCTGGCGTTTTCCACAGTGAAAGTAAACAAGTTGTTATAAGGCTGTGTACTGATCCTTTCTATCATTCAGAAATACAGTTCAGATTATCATCTCTGATCTCAAACTTTTAGGCATGCCAATCCTTATGTGAAAATTTACAGGAAAATGTGAAGCATTTCCATGTTCAGTTGCCATATAAAACATTGTGGCACTGATTTGTACAGATCTATTTCATTACTCTCATATGAATTAGATATAATTGAACGTTAATCCTTCATATCTTAGTTTGCATTATAGGCCTTCATGTGTAGAATATGAACCCAAAGTCTGGACAAGCAGGTATGAGGTTTCAATAAATCCAAAATGAAAAATTCATTATTTCCTTTTTCATATGTGTTCTCAGACATGGAAAACAAAGTTATCTTCATAGAAGCCTTTGGCCTGATTCAGGGCCTTGAAGAGTCATCAAAGGAATTTGTTCCATGATCAATAGCATTAGGAACACAGCAGACTCTGCACTGCTACTCAGAATTCTCTTAATTGGGTTTTCCTCAAGGAAAGCAATTCTGTTTCATGGCACAAACTGACAATAGCTGCTACTTGAGCATGACAGCAATATCAAATATTCTGCTTAATGGCAACATTTGGTCAGCATTGAGAAGGAAAGTTGTGTTTTACCAGGTGTTGATTAGGCATGAAATGTTCATCTCTTTTGTTTTATCAAATAAGCTACCCTAAAGAAAGTAAAAAAATCCAAGATTAAAAAAAAATAAAAAGCAGTGAATATTTTATGGCTTTAACTGATACTCTATTTTGCCTTTTTAGACCTATCATCTGCCCATGAATTTTTTCCTACCACATGCAAACATACTTCATTCAAAGCTCTACAGAATAAATTACTTTTCTTCTTAAGGGAGATAATGGGATACACTGTGGTGTCCCAATTCAGGGAATTCTCACGTACTAATTTTATGCTGTCTAATTAAGGCGCAATTATGGCTTTAGGAGGCTGGCCTGGACTTCAGTTGAATAACAAAGAATTCGAACCACCAAGGCTGGAAAGATTCAGCCTGCTGGGTCGTAAGCATCCTTAAGATCTCCCAAGGAGCCCTTGGCAGCAGCAGTTGTGCTGCAGGTGGGGCAGATGTAGTACAGATGTACAGCAATCTCCTGAGCCAGTCCTGCTCTGCCTGCCAAACTCACTCACATCAGCCTCGCCTGGCATGGAGACTGAGCCCAGCCCCAGAACAATCAGCCCTCTCCGAACCCTGGGCACCTGCAGTAAAACCAGGACTCGACCCTTCGAAAAAAATGAAATATCCTTTTACACGGACCAAGTACCTGGGGGAATACAAAAGTTAACGCTTTCCCAGTGGTATTTTCTAGAAACTAACCATCTTGTGGTGAGAGACCACAAACAAACGCAACATATTCAGGAAAATGAGAAAACTCAAGTAAGCTGTTTGCTGTCACTTTAGTATAATGGCCTTAACACTTTGTGCATTGCTGAAATACTGCCCAAAAGAATACATCTGCTCTGTGTTAAGAATAGTAACAGGTATTTATTATATGTCTATACTGGAGACAAGGACAGACACTGAAATAAACCTTCCAAGGACTTCACTGGTTTGGAAATATGTCCCAGGGCACCAGGTAACTGCAGCCAACAATGCCCTTGGCAGCAACAGAAGGGTAATGTTTTCAGAAGGATGAACTGTTCCTGAACAAACTCTCCAATGTATTAAGGCACAAATAGGCACTGATTCAAAATCAGCCACATCTGTCTTCAGCTCCAAACTATTTTCACCAAGTGGACAGAATTATGGGGGCCAATACAGAATGCCACTGGCCATTCTTCTGAGTCCTCCTTGCAGAAGCAGCAGCACTGAATGTTATTGCTAGAGGACATGCACATATATATATGGAGTGTATATAGACACACACATACACACGCACACACGAGCTTTTGCCACATTTGGTGTCCCAGAGCCACAGAACAGAGCACTCACATCCACGGGGCTGTTGACCTTCACAGCATCAGCAAATGCATTTACTTATCTACACAGTGCTAAGGAGAGCCCACAGAGATGAGAGCACTGATTTCCCCAGCTCTCTCCAGGTCCACAGCTCTCCATGTGCCTCTGCAGCTGCCACAAGTGTCATCATTACTGAATGTCTGACCAGCCTCCTGCTCCCACAAAACTCATTACCTCCTCTGGGACAATCATTTCAGCAAAGAGCAGAAAATACTACAGGACTAGAAAAAGAAAAATGAGAGTTGGAAGGATTACAAAGATTAGATGGGTTTTGTTAGACTGGGAACAAAATCAGGTTTTCTGTTAGGAAAGGGAGCCTGGATAGGTACATTTCTAACCTTAATTTTAGCCCCTTCTGGAAAGTCTATAATGAGTTTGGAGGAAAATGCTCTCCTCAATGAGTTTTCTACTACTTCAGTGAAAATTCCATTGGGTAGTCTGGAAGCAACCTACAGAGAACTGACACATTAATTTTTATTTTATGTTATAAATAAATAATATTATGAAATAGAAGAAAAATGCAAACTTAAATATCTGTGTTTACAGTGCACATATAAGAATTCATAGGCAGAAATGGAGAAACTGTCAAAGCACAGCACCACGCATGCAGTTGTCTTGCTGTGACACTTTTATACATTTTTGAAGCATGATAGCAGGGAAGGAAAAGCAGCCCAGGGAGAGAAAAGACACTAGTTATTACAGCTGCATTTCCAAAAAGAGTTAAATACAATAAAAACAAGTGTCTGGGAACAGTGAATCTCTTTTTTCTCCCCTTTGTATAACAGTGAAATGAGTACAAACTGCATCATCGCCATGAAATTAAAAGCCTTGTGTCCTCTGCAACAAATTCAAAGGGTAGCTTGTCTTCCACTCTTGTTGCCCAGGAATATGGTTTTGTTAGTCCTGATTTGAAGTCTCTACAAGAAAAAGGAGCTATGTAATTCCAATACTAAAAGATGACCCATGAATCTGCAGTTCATTGTTGTGCTTTGTTATGCTGTGAATCCAAAGAAAGGAATTCACACTTTCTAATATTCCCCCTTTTTTTACTTGCCTGCATGGAAAGACTAGTTTCCTACTGAAAACACCTAAATTGGCTGCCTAAAGAGAGACAAAATGAGACCTCACAAGAAAACAACAATAAAACTCAGCAAAACTCATAAGTTACTCTGTTGGTAACTTATGTCTTTGAGAGCAGTACAGCAAGCACAAAAATATCCAAAGGCAAAGAAGTGATACAACACCAGTCTATAAATAACCATTATAGATTTTCCCCCAGATCTCCATGTCCATACTGTAACTTTTGCATTCTAGACATTAAGATTTTATTTTAAGATTTTAAACGTGCTGAACAGCCCTTTCCTTCGTGCCCCACAGTACTGCTAAAGCCATGACCTCCAATGGTTCTGTGTCAGAATACCCTGCTGAAGGTTAGGGTGCAATTTGGGGAGAGCAGTTTTTGCTTGTCTTTGCTGCAGGAGAATTTATGTTACAAAATAAGTGACTGCGGACTAGATTCTCAAAACCATCTTATTGACTTTCAAGTCAATGGTACTTCTGGTCTTAAACTACTTAAGTGCTTTCGGAAATCCAACACTGGTCTGTAAATCAGATTTGTTCTGTCCAGTTTGCCCAAGAGGCAGCACTTTCAAGTTTTCTCTAATTCCCAGAATCAGGAGGCACTACAACTAGTTCCTTTATTCTTAAATACAGAAAGTGAAAACTGTTTGAATCAAGAAACCTGTAATACTGGAAACTTCTGAAACTTCTGTTTCTGGTATGACATATGACTACTTTAAATGTTCTT
>VXBA01003012.1:0-65006 GCA_013399895.1 Serilophus lunatus | reverse complement strand
AAAAAAAAAAAAAAAGCTAGAAACAATTCTTTATGAAATAGGGAAACTATTAAATTGCTAAGTTTCTGTTCAAAGCCTTCCCTTGCTAAAAGAAAAACCATCACTAACCAGGAACCTTAATGATTCTATGATTCTATAATGTGCCAAGGGCAGCATAATGCAGAAACCTACACACGAGCTGGCCCCACCCGCCCTGTTGGTCTCCAGACACTTAAGCAAAACTGCTCCTGCTCCTCTCAGAGGTCAGGAATCTACCCAAGATGTGCCAGAAGCACAGCAAATTTCAGTCTGTATGTTAAACAATGTCAGCATTTTCCATGAGCTTCCAAGGAAGACAAAGTACAGTCAGAACTTTATTCAAAGCTTTGAACTTTTATAGCATCAAAAATAACAGAGAAATAATTCAAAGAATTGCAATTCTTAACAGCTTTTGTCAGTCACAAATACTGAACATGAAATGTAATTGGCAGGATGCGAGAATTTCAGGCAAGTTCAGAGATTGGCAAGGAGGACAACTAAATAAATGCTGAAGAAGTTCTTACTGTCTTACCCTCTGTTCCCAAGTGCTTCTTGAGCCTGCCATCCCTCTTCCACACAGCTCTTACCAAAGCGTGCCTGCTTGAAACAGCTATTGGAGAACATAAGTGCAGCATCCCTTATATGAATCACGCTTCCAAATGCCCTTTTAAAATTGGACCAAAACACAAAATTGAGTCTTCTATCCAAATTCCTACTGCTCTTAAATCAAGCAGGGATTACATTCACTTAGTGAATTACAGGAGTATAAATTGTAACTGCAATTATATATGTGGCAGAAAACAAGCTTGCAAACTCAAAGGGATATTGTATGTGGATTTCCTTGTATTTCTTTCCCTCATTTTCCTTGTAATGAAGAAATTACTGGCAGATGGAATTAACCACGAGCTGCTTTGAATGCTTTTAGTCTGTCACTTGGCTTTACCCTCAAGAGCTGACACTGAAAATAACTCCCTTCTAATAACTCTGCAACATATTTTCTGAGTACTCTGCTCTCTAATCAAAAACATGGGCACTTTCCAAATGAAATCTGACAGACCTTAGCATGGTACTGGCACTTTGATTATCAGCTGAACAAAGTCTCTCTACTGCCTGGGAACTTCTGTTTTCTTCAGTTACAATTTGTGAACACTTGCAATGACTGACATGATTCTCCCACTCTACCCTGCCCTTGAGGGGCCCCACCTGCAGTTCTGTGTCCAGGTCTGGAGCTCCCAGCACGACAAAGATGTGAACCCGTTGGATCAGGTCCAGAGGAGGCCATGAAGCTGCTGCGAGGGCTGGAGCACCTCTGCTATAGAGACAGGTTGAGAGAGCTGGGGATGTTCAGCCTGGGGAAGAGAGGGCTCCAGGGACACCACATTGCAACCTTCCAGTACTTAAATGGGGCTTATAAAAGAAAGGAGTAGGGACTTTTTACACAGGCAGATTGTGACAGGACCAAGAGGAATATTTTTAACTGAAAGAGGGGAGATATAAGTTAGATGTTAGGATGTTAGGAGGGGGGAGGCCCTGGCACAGGTTGCCCAGAGAAGTTGTTGCTGCCCCATCCCTGGAAGTGTCCAAGGCCAGATTGGATGAGGATCTGGGCAACCTCACCCAGTGGGTGGCATCCCTGCCCATGGCAGGGAGGGGAATTGGAACTAGATGAACTTCAGGTCCCTTTCATACCAAACCATTCTATGAATATACGAAAATCAAGTATTAGGATCATTGATAGAACTATTACTACCTGCTTCTTGCATTTGTGCATTGAAATAGTTTCTATCCATGGAATTCAAAGCATTTGGAAAATGTCGATGGGGTAGGACATTGCATTGGTTCCCAAGAGACAACAGGCAGGAGAAACCTCTGAATGCCTTTGAAGCATCTACTGTTTTGTTAGCTGTGCACAGACTGTCAGCATGGGCTTGGAAGACTTCTGCACTGGCTGCCCAAAATTCCTGTATGTGTTAGGTGAAACCTATGCTAAAGCAGGCAACACTTCTGCTCTATAGCATAGTCTTTTCAGGAAGCTTAATTAAGGTGAACACTCTTAACTGGATCACACAGGAAATTCCTGGAAGGGGTAGGAATAGATCCGTGGGTTCTGCCTCTTGAAACCTACCAAGACATCCTCCTTTTTGGTTATCTGCAATCAATTCCCATTCCATCATTTAACACGGCCACATTGTATCAAGAGTTATCCACATGTTAAGAAGGGCTTGAGATGTTCTTGTGGTAGACCTGGATCCCTGCATGACAACTTACACACAACATGAATCTGCAGTGTCAGAGTCTGTCACGGTACTGAGCTCACCTCCAGATGAACGGAGTCAGGCAAGGTCCTGGAGCCACACAGCCACACTGCAATTTTCAGCCACTGTCACTGGCACAGAACTTTTTTCCTTTTGTTATGAAACTTGCCTAAAATCATGTGTTACAATTTATGTGTGAAATTAGTCAGCAGTGTAATTGTGTACTGTCTCACTGGAGGGGCAGCCTGTCTGTGGATGTCATCAAAGTGTACTGGCTCATGTGATGGCAAAAAAAACTCATGCTCTGGTGGAAAATTGACATAAAACTTAAGTTTGCCATAAATTCTCAAACACTAGCTTATTATTATTATGCTAGGGAAATGTTCCCACTTACTGAAGCTGTCCAAGGATTGATACTGTGTAGAGTCTTTCTGACAGCAATAAAAATGTTCACAGCTATGGCTGCAGAGATAAATCTCCACAATATGCATGGCAGCTGCTGGCTGAGAAGTGTCCTGTGTTGGCCACAAACTGCTTGAAGAAAGGGAGGCTGGCAGGGATAAGCCTGTTAAAGACACAGCAGTGATACAACCAGAACTGCATACAGACTAGTTCTAACCCATAACTTAGTTGGCCATAACCCTGCTGGGCTCCCTTTCCACAAATATTTGACAAGCTCCCTTTCCTAGCATGCACAAGGAAATCATTTATCAATTATATTTAATCTTAAAGTAATATTAGAAAATACCATGTGCCAAGCACGCAACAAAGAATTGAGATCACCTAAAAATTCCTCAGTATAAAATGACATTTCTGGAGGTGACAAAATGCAGTGTCACATATTTTGAAGATTCATGATGCAGAATACAAAAAGTCAGAGAGTATGGTCATTAACTGAGATTGGAAAGGGTTTTAGCCCTTTACAGAACTGATCCTAAGTTTTTAGACAGAATGTATTCAGCAAATACATTCAAAATACATTCTATCTTAAAAAAACCCAAAACAACTAAACAGCAACAAAACCAGCAAATTAAATTAAAAAGGTTCCCAAGCAGCAAAACTAACGTAGGATGTAGAGGTAGAGTTAGGGTTAGGGTGCAAATACTAATTGAAGGTTCTCCCATGGCTTGTTGTTTTCATTAGAGCACTTATGGAGCTGAAAAAAGACATTTTTCCAAAGTTGGCAGCAGTGGTGGATGTGCAGTCCCTAGAAGAGTAGTTCATAACATTGGATAGCAAATGGAGCTTCAAAGACTAAAATAAAACAGAACTCCTCAACTTATATTTCTTTAGGAATGGTCTATTTCTTTTGTTTGCTTCTACTAAAACAAACACCTTGAGAGCTGTCCCTGGGCAGATGCTGTGCTGCACTACTCTTCAAAGATTTTCATGTTCTTATGAGACAAGCAAACAATGCTGGGTGCAAACAGAAGTTTCTGAGACATATTTTTGCTAAACAACAGAACTCATAATTTCTCCTTTCCCTCTTTGTATCCTGCTAGTCAAAGTAGGGAAAGCAATGTCCTTGGTGCACCAGCTACCACACTGTGGGCACTTCCATTAAATGGAGTCAGCTGAACAGAGAGCACTGCATCCTCATTGCTTGTGAAGAAGCCACACTGAGCTCAGGAGGCATTAACTGCATTTTTTTTAGTTTGTTCCACAGATTTGAGATTTCAGAAGTCTATGCTCCTCCCTGCAATTTTAGCAAAGAGCCATTGTTTTTGTTGGGATGGAGATTCCATGTCTGAATATATAAAAACCTTACTTGAGAAAGGCATCTACAATATATCTTATTTCATCAAATCTATTTTTCAGTCTATGTATTTGAACTCATTAATAAAATACGTGCAACAGACATTGCCCAATACATCAGCATTCAGTAAAATAAATAAAATTCACTCTTGTGTCTCATTCCATTTTCACTATACCAGACACCTTTCATTCTGGCTATTAATCAACTTTTTCATGGCTACAGGTGTCTACAAGCTCTGGAAATAGTTCAGTTGGTACCAAAGATGAACACTGCAAGTGTTTTAACACTCTGACCTATACTTGTAGAGATTTGTGTGCATCCACACCTACCTAAATACTGGGGGTGTCATGGTGAACATGAAGTTGAAAGAGAATTATTTCTTTTCACTTATATCTTTTTTCTTTTTTTGTGAAGCATCACATTCATAATCCAGAGACCTTCTTGTTAATCATTCGATATTTTGAGAAATTTTATTACCCCTGAACAAGTCTGGAGATTTTCAGTTAGCAGACTGCTCCTGAGCAGAGGAAGCCTGGCAGGCAGCATAAACCTGGACTGCTGTCTGTAAAACTGAGGCTTCTTTTGCTGGCCAGAAGCTGATTTGGTCACCAGGTCTATCATCCCAGTTAATGAAATTTCATATCAAAATATCTTGAAATTCATTAAAAAAGGCCTGTAAGGTTGCCTATTCATCCTCATCATCCTCAAAACTCTAGGCTGTTCTTGGCAGCAATTTGGGATTTTTCCAAAGCACTTTTAAAAGAGCAAAGTGAGGATTTTTTCCCAGCCCTTCCCTTGCAGCAAACAGAGACAGGAGCTCAGAGTCTGTGTCATCCCTGGCAAAGGGCACAGGAATAACCAAGGTCCTTCACAGAGTGTAGACCCAGAGCACAGACAGCTCTGTCAGCAGCACTCACACCAGGGGCACCCTGCCACACAGTGCAGAGGGGGGCACTAGCTGCCACCACAGGAGCCTAATTAGTAATTTCTACAACTTCAGTGGAATTTTAGCCAATGTCAATCCAAACATACTGTATCAATTGCCATCCCATTGGGGTTTTAATAGGTCCTGAGTGGAAAACAAAGAGAAAACAAAAACATGGGAAAGTAACTCCAGAAAATGTGACCACGTACTACCTACTTTCTGGGATATTATTTTTCAACCACATGCAAAGCAAATGAGAATGCCACTTTTTTTAGAGACTTTTCCAGAGTACCATAGGTACCCTCAGATACCAGTATAAAATTAATTTACTAGAATTTTCAGCCACCTAAGGCTCTCTTGAAAGGAAAAAGAATGAATTACAGATGCAGGTGCATTTCAGACTACAGTGCCCAATTCTACCTTTTTAATTTTGGCACCTTTCAAGTCGAGCCTTTACTTTTCTGAAGGTGTGATAGGCAGCCACTTCGATCCCTACCTTCTTGTGACATTCCTTTGTACATTCACAGTATTGTTCTCTATTACAAATACAGACAAAATTGCAGCATAAAAATAAATGAACATTGTGCAGCATAGGGAGCTGATGTCAAAGTAAACTGAATAGTTTTTTATTTAATACTGAAGTCTGTGCTTCCTACAGCTCCTAGCTCAAAGCACAATAATTCAATGCCAAATTAACACAAAGTAGCCTCATGTAGTGGGCTTTGAAAATGAGCATTATATACCTTCTACTACACAGACAAAAGAAATACCTTGCTGAAATATGTGAGATTTTCCAGCTCTGATACTCTGATGAGAAATTAAAAAATCCTCACATTCACACCCACCAAGAGGTATCAGAGCTCAGGTGTGGCACACATGAGCATGAATGAAATAAATACCTGTGGCAGGAGATGAGCTTTAGAAAAAAAAAAAAGAACAGGACTGACTCAGAGTCAAATAACACAGAGCACTGTTTCAGCCAGTAGGAAATGTATTTGTAATCTGGCAATGTAAATCTACAAAGAGGACTGTGGTGCAGGTACAACCACCTGATCAAGGTACTCAGGCTCAGGAAACTGTTTAATGGATGCCCTGGTTGAGTTGTGGAACTCAAAACACTTAAACAACTAACTTAGCAGGAAGAAAAATAAAATCGCCAGTTAAGGGAAAAGCACATTTTCCACCTCTGCAGTTGATCAACAGGAGTTCTGCAATATGATATTAATATAATTTACACTACTGCAAAGAAACTGCAGTCTGATCTCCTTTCAAACCACTTACATGTATCTGCTCACAGAATCCAAGAACTCTTACCAAGTCCCTGGTTTCTGATCTCAAAGAAAACTCCTGGTTTTGAATGCAGTCTTTCCCACAGCTCCCTTTTGAAACTATTTTCACTGTCCAGCATGTCTGCTCCATTTGGGAGTCAGGCCAGATGCTCCAGACCTGCATTTCTGTGTTGCTGTGAAAGAGTCCTGCAGGTGCTGCGGCCACTCCCAAACCCGCCTCACCCTCTCCTCCTCCATCACTTCCAAAAGACTTACTATCAAATCATGAAGTTATGTTTGACCCCTAAAAGTGCAAAAATAGCCAGGCTGTGCTATTAATTCTGTATGTGACTTGGCAGTCTGAAGTGTTTGCAGCACCTCGCTCCACTCACACCACCCAAAATCTGTGTCTGCTCCTTCCACACACATCAACAGCTGATAGAAGGTACAGGCTTAAGCCAGGACTGATCTCTGAAAAACATTATTAGTAGTTGCCAGCTGCTAATATCCCTTTTAACAGGATCTGTGGCAATTTTCTCGTTAGCTAGTTTCCCACACACATTATAATCCTTGCATTGGTTGGTTTGTATCTTAAAAAAGGGGAAACTACCTGTGCTTGTACCACACTATTAGCAAATAGTTGCTTATCTGTCATTCTAGTTTTATTAACTGATTGGCAGGCTTGTTAACTGCCCATAAAATTGCAGGAGATACCATTAAAAACATACTCTTACACTTTATTTGTTTGTAAGATCTGCAAAACCATTTTGTTGTTCATAATTTTGAAGGTGGCTACTTGTGACAGTCCTTTTAACAACTTGGCCACCTTTATTTCTAATTTAAAGTTACTCAGGAATCTCTAATCCCATATTTGAAATTCCCATTACTAGAAGCTCTAATCACAATTGGCTTGGCAAGAAACATGTTTACAGTGCTCCAGTCTGTTAGTGCCAACTTTGTCAGATACTCCATCAAAATAACCTGCCTTCAGGACAGGAGCTGCCTTTGCACACACACGGATGAGCACTCACCCACAGTCAAACCATTAATACTTTGCGTCCCTTGAACCAGTAGCTTTTTCCTATGTTACAAAATCAGGATTTCTTGGGAGTTATAAGGCATTAATGGAAAAGTCAAAAATGTTAAACCATTATTTTCTCGTTCTTTCTTCTTTTTCACCTGGCACATCCTTTTTGATGAGAGTAGGGGGATAGAGCAGACCTTGTGCAAGAGATAGGAAGGAGATAGGCTGATTTAATGATTTCTGGTTTTGTCCAAGAGACCTTTGGTAGCTGGAAGATTTAAACTTGGATTTCTCTCCCTCTCCAGCCCTGCAGAGCAGTTAACTCTCTGAAAAGAGAACGTTTTCACAGATGACCTTAGAGCCCCCATGAGGGGTGGCAAATCAAGTTGGTAAGAAGACTTGGAAAAGAAAGTTTTGCATTTTTTCATGCCCAGCATGTACACAGACCGTTATGGTCAGCATTCTCACCTTTGAAGAATAAATTTTTCCTAAGTCATTCCACTGCCTGGCATTTTGGGGGTACTTATGGTATCTTCCTTTACAATGAGTAAAAGATAAAATAAATAGATCTTTTGATATGAATCAAATAGCTTTAACTTCATTTTTTCAAGCAGAAATATCACTATATAATTCATTTATTCAATACTTGAATATTGTGTGCAGGTTTGGGCACCACAATACAAAAAAGACTTGATGCCACTAGAGAGTGTCCAAAGGGGGCAAGATGGGGAAGGACCTGGAGGGGACTGAGGGGAGAGCTCCTGGCAGGGACAACTTGCTGGGCAGGGGCAGAGGAGGGGCAGGGCCTGAGCTCTGCTCTGTGGGGCCCAGGGCCAGGAGCCCAGGGAATGGGCTGGAGCTGTGTCAGGGCAGGGGCAGGGGGGATCTCAGGCCAAGGCTCTCCTTTGCCCAGAGGGGGGTTGGGCACTGCCCAGGCTCCCCAGGGCAGTGGGCACAGCCCCAAGGCTGCCAGAGCTGCAGGAGGGGTGGGATGATCCTCTGGGGACAGGGGGGACTCTTGGGGATGGGCCTGTGCAGGGCCAGGGGTTGGAATGGATGGTCCTTGGGGGTCCCTTCCAGCTCAGGATATTCTGTGTCATTCTGTGTGTTAAGCTGTGATTTAGCCATTTATGAAAGTATCTGCTGTAGATATCTCACTTTTTCCTTTCCTCACACACCCAGAACTTCTACTCAGACTGTTCTTCCATTCATCAACACCTTCTCTCCAGTATCATAGTCCCAGCTTTATATAGAAGATATTATGTCTTTTCAAAACTGCTCCTTGCACCTTTTTTCTGATTTTGATTAATCTCAACTCTTACACTGGAAATGATTGAAAACATCCTTCTTGAATGAGATGAAAAATATCTAAGTTATAAAAAACTAATTAATCTCTAATTTCATGCTTGCCCTTTCCATGAAGCTCATTAAGCCACCATACAGCACCTCAGGTTTTCTTGAATTTACTGATCACATCCACGCTGCTCTAGGTAAAGGTCATTTTGCAGGATTGTGTCAGTCTTTGTTTAAAGGAGCTTTTGCTCACAGCTGCTTCACCTTACCCTTAAAACCCAAAATGCACAGCCTTGATGTTTCTTTGTCCTGTTTCTCTTTCCCTCTTTGGCATAATTTTCAAAGCATTTCACTGAAGAACCTCTTGTCAGAATCACTTTTAGCATCTCTAGGGATTCTACAGAGTCAGCAGTAGGGTCAAGTCTTTCAATCCCAGCATTGATACGCTCACCATCAGACATCCAAAATATAAAATATTCACACAGGTAGATAACACTGTTAAAATGTTTATTGCAAAAATTATGTCCATCTCAAGCATGTCTTCTTCTCCAGTGACACAAAGGATTGACAGCCAACTTAATAATTCAGCTGCAAGGTCTATTCCAAGCTATTGGTTCTTTCTGCCAAGACACTCAGACCAGCAGGTACCTCTACAGTACACACTTAAAATTCTCCTTCTGCCTATGTCACATTTAACAAATGCCTTAAAGCAAAATCTTGGGAATATCCTATTCTTTAACAAATACCATCTTAATTTTTAAAAATGCTTTCTAGAAAGAGATACATATTTATTCTTCGTGTTGCATCTGATTTGTGTAAGGTACTGGTGTAATTTTTGTCCTCAGGATGAGAACAGAGATTTCCAGTCAATACTGCCAAAGCTACCAGAAAATGTTCTAACATGATCAGGAAGGAAAAGAGTGGACTTAAAATTTTAGTCCATGTACACAGACATTACAATGTACATGTTTCTGTCCCTGTGTGAAGAGCTTTTATTGGGCCAGAGGGTGTCCAAACCAAGAAGACAAATACACCTTAGCTCAGCACAAACATTTTCCCAGTGAACAGTCAGAGGACAGGAAGAAGCAAAGAAGAGTACAAACACTTGCACACAATGCAAACTGACTCCTTTGATTTCGAGCATCGGATGAGTTTTTCCAGTTAAGCACAATTTCACATGTTGATCTGCTACATTATGCACTTCAAATCTTCATAAAACAGTCCTCTGGCCATGTATTATTATAAACATGCTGAAGTAACTAATTCTGTGCATTAAAAAAAAAAAAAAAAAGAAAAAGGAAGATGTTACAGACTTTGTTTTGCTGTTTAAACAAGACATTTGCTCCTACCAAAAGAGACATACATCATATGGCAAACATACATAAGCAATTAACTTGCTAAGAAGATTTATACTTAACATCTAAATGTATTATTAGATGGGGAGCAGACAGAAATGTCATCATTCATTAGGTAAAATGAGGGAGGGAGAATTCCTTTGATTAAAACATTAGCATATAAATATGTTAGGAATCCTGAACCTCAATGCATTCCAAATATAAGAAGTTCTTAGGGGCACAAGTCGTCCCTAGCAGATATAAAGAACAGCAATCAAAATGGCAAAGGGCTGCTGACAGAAAGGAAATAACATGAGATTTGGGAGGAAGGATAGCTTTAACAAAAGTCTTTTCTAAAACTTTGTGATACACTATTGGAATGCATCATAAATTCCAGAGACTCTTAAATATACTACCTGTGAAGAGGAGTGTAAAAACACACAACTAAAGTACAATTGGATTACAAAAGCTTTATAAGTTACTGCTCTTCATCTGAGTCACTGCAACAGACTGTGTAGGCTTTTAGCCTGCTCTGGTGCACTGTAAACCTCAATAAAGATTCCTGAAGTAAATAAATTTCAATTCACCATTACCATGACACAGAGCTTGTCCAAAGGCAGTGACAGTAGCTCAGCTGAAAATGAGAACCTAGGGAAAACACTATAACCTGGTCACATGGAACTGCAAGCTCGCTTCCTGAGGGGGTTTGCTATGAACCAAAGGGAAAAATATTTCAAATCCTCCTGATATTAGACAGAACTTTATAAAGAAAGATATCTTCCCTTACCCAAATCCATCTTCTACTTTATATCTAGTTGGGTCAACCAACTTATCTGAAAACACAGTATGTAATGGGTATATACAAACTCAGATAATAAAATCTTTGTATTATATTATCTCAATATTCTTTTGCTTCACAATAGTAAATTTACTATGTTGTTAAGAAACATTCAGTCTCCACATTTATTATCTTACATCTCTGCAGTTATGCAGACTCATCCACAGACTTCTGAATTCTGCTTCTCCATATGAGATTAGGAATCCTAACAACCCTTGCATGCAGCAAGAAATTGTTGTAATTTCTTTATCCATAGTTCCCCAGCTCTCAGAATCAAGCAACAAAACAAAAAAGTTTCCATCTGATATAACTAAATTTCTCTACATATATCCAACCCCCCAATACCTTAATTCGGAGAAATAACTGTACTGCAGTTTATCAACACAAATCCAGATATTAAAATGAACTCAATAAATAAACAAGCTGTGGTTTGCTACACATTGCAAACCAGATTCCTCTTCTGCTTGAGGTATTGCCTGGGATATTGTCCATCATAAACTGGGGACAGTATCAGGAAAGGGCAAGTTATCAATCTTATAACTTACAGAAGAAGAAACTAGTAACAGAAATATGCTGCCTTGGCTGACACTGGGTAAGAACACAGCCAAGATAAAAAAGAAAAAGTGGACTGATGCTACTGGTAATAAAGCAGAGGGGTAGGAGGGCAATGGGCAAGAGCACTGAGTCACAAACCCAGTGTGACTACTCAGACAGCAAGCCTAAAACTCAAAATTCACACCAGGTAACTCAAATTTAAATGCAGAATTCATTTCATTTGGAGATCTATTCACTTCATTCCTGGTCTCAGTTCAGTGCTCCATCTGCAAAGAGCCCCCTGAGATGAGCAGGGCCAAGGGAAACACTGCACAGCCTTGCACAAGGCTGTGCCAGAAAGGCCATACAAGAATCCTCCACATGCACTGCAAAAATCAAGGCTTGTGTTAAGGGGATGTGATAAAAGAGGTTGACCCAACCCATAATTTCCAGGATTCACCAGGAGCAAAAAGGTGAAAACAATCCAATGACATCCAGCCTAAAAATTCAACAATAGGATTTTGCCACTGACAGGGATTTAACTCTTATTCAATCACAGCCTTATACAAGATACTGTCTCTGCTGTTTGTTATTTTAAGGTAGACAGGAAACTCGAGAAAGTAAAAAGACCACCACTGCAAAAAGTGGGATATCCTTCAAAATGTGCCTGGAGGGACAGGAACCTTTACTGCTGACCAGCAGAGTACTTACTACCTTGTCCATCTTAAAGGTCTGGGTCTGGATCTGGGTTCAACTTTATCCCCACTGAGTTCTGCACCACTTCAAAGCAGCTCTTACAGATTAAATTATTGCAAAATAGCAGAGAAGTTTCCTCCTTGCATAAAAAATGAGTAATATTTAATTTATTTCTCCTTTATATAATTGGTAATATTTTTCTTCAGTAATTAAATTCCTACTTAAATTAATTTCTTCAAACATTAGAAGCTGGATATCCTCTGCAAGCTAGAGGATTTTATTTAAAATTTTTGATAGAACTGAGACAAAGCCAGAAAACACATTTCCTCTAACTTTCAGGGCTTTAAATCAAAGGTCTTCAAAAGCTTCCTTTTTTTTTTTAATTTGTCATTTATGAAGCCTTTTTCAAAAACACAATTATGTAGACACTTGAAATCTCTGCAAATTACACTTCAAGCATCACATTACAACTGTGCACAAGTATAAGGATGGAGTCAAATCTTGCCTTTACTTTGGGAAAGACATTGGTTCTCATCAGCAGTGTTCAAACAGCAATCTAAGTGACCTCATGACCTTACTGACTTTCCATCGAATTTGGTTGGATTTTACAACTATAACAGAGTCTGCCCCATTACATAATTTGATTCTTTTCAACTAAATCTTTATGTCCATCACTTACAAATTATGTCAGTCAGAGCACAAAGAAC
Organism: Serilophus lunatus; assembly: GCA_013399895.1. Classification (NCBI taxonomy): domain Eukaryota; kingdom Metazoa; phylum Chordata; class Aves; order Passeriformes; family Eurylaimidae; genus Serilophus; species Serilophus lunatus. The sequence continues at coordinate 52,358 of VXBA01003012.1, read as the reverse complement.
AATTCAGTCACTTGGGAACTACAGCAAGCCATCACCACTAAAGGTGATTAATATCCTAAATGCTTTTATACTGCCCAAGCATTAATAAGAGATTTTCAGTCAAAATTGGGGTCACAACAATTATGAAAAAATGATTTAATATGCTTATCTCAGCATTAATTGGCATATAACTATCCAGTCGAATAAAAACTGCAAGAACAAAGTAGCATCCTTCTCTCATGTCTGGAAATGTAATCATTTAAGTATTGCCAAGTTCATAACTTATTGATTATGCAGAATGTCTCCACAGCATCCAGTACATAGAGCTCCCCACTGGCTCCTGAATGTCAGAGAGCAAAAACAGCAGCGACAGAAAACAAGAACATTCTCTACTGGTCCTGCACAAAAACATACTTTCAGGGGAACTTCCTTTGTTCCTCTACATTATTTCTGTATGGTGACTATAAGAGGATCATATGCTCACAGGTCTTTCCAAACTCACAAGACATGAGACTCTTGTTTAAATCACTGACCAGTCATCTCAAAAATGTAGAGTCTGAAGAGAAGTTTATGGTTTTGGCTTGTAGGCACATTGTCAGAGCAAGGAGATCACAACAGAGAGTTTCAAGGAAGTTGGCAAAAATACTAAAAGCTTTAGAAAAGAAATGGAGGAAAATCAAAAAAATTCAGCACTTTTTATTTTATGTAGAAAAGAGAAGTTCAGGAGAGGACAGGAGATGAATTATCTTAATGTCAAATGCTCTTACTAAGAGGGAGCTTGATGAATGATTTTCTGTGTCTGCTGGGGAGACGACCAGACAAAATTGGCTTAATTTTCAGTGAAAAGGACTTAGATTGGGATAAACTCTATGCATCAAAAGACAATTATAACAGAACAGGGGGCTAACAGAGGTTATGGAAACCCTATCTCTCTCTATAGGCATAGGTTAGGTAGACATCTGTCAGGCAGAGCAGGGGTGTAATCTCTTCTCAAGAGCCACAGTTCTGAAACATTTTAACCCTAGAAAAACTAGATTTCAGCTAAAATCTAGGCCTGCTATTAAATCCTTTATAAAGCATGATGAAATTAAGACAGTATCAGAGAGCTGAGCTCATGGACTTGCTCCCTGGCCCTTGAAAGTGTTTTTTTGAAATCCTCATTTACCAGTGACATAAAAAGGGAAAAATAGTAAGATCCCTCAGCTTTAAAAATAGCACCTGGTTAATTCTACTGATGTCTTTGGCTTCCTCCCATTTATCCACAGTCGGGGGCTTCTGCCTGTGCCTGTGGGTAGAGCAGAGGCTCCTCAGTTCTGGGGGCTCTCTGGAATGGTGAGTGGAAGGCTCCAGGCCTCTGTGCTCTTGCTCTTCACACTTCCAGGAGAGGGAAGGTAACGTGCAAGATAGAAACCTGTACTTTGTTCAGATCCTGCAAGTCTCAGGCTCTTTAATCATCCTACTTATAATCATCCTACTTACATGCCACTACTTTCAAATGTACTTCTGCTTTGCTGACTCTGAGTTGCACTGAATCCTCTTTGCAACAGGCAGGAAGGCTCCCCTCAGCAATGGCCAACACTGCACCACTCCTCTCCTGTCCTGCTCAGCCACACCAGGATAAGGTACTCAGCTCTGTCAGGAAGGGGAAATGCCAGGGAGAAAAGGAATCCACAGGATTTCCTCACTGTTAGTGAGTGGATGAGCATTTAATCATTCCAAGTCAATTTAAACTGTCAGGTTGTTCTTCAAAAGCAACTCCTAATATTCCTTCTTAACTGGATACCACAGAAATAATGATGAAGAGTTTTAAGTGTCACATCTACTGAGTGTCCCAATATCAGACTGCACAAGGACAATAATGAGTCACAGCACAACAGGAATTTGTATTGTCTGCCTACAACTGGTGTAATTTGAAAAATAGCTTCATGGACTGGATTAAGTAGATGTGGTATGTGGTACTAAACAACCTGGTGATGTACAGAAGGAGCCTTGACAGGTACATAATTCAGTCCAAACTGAAAGAAAACAGTTTCATTTCCTTGGCAGTCATAGATTTTAAAAAGCAAACCACAAAACCCTGAACAGAAAATCAAAACACCACAACCTGAAGCCATCCAACTAGGAACTCGAAGTTAAATGTGCAAGCAACGATTCATCTTGATATTCAAGGGTAGGTATAAAAAAAACCATTGAAATAACAGCCCACTGACTAATGACATACATGGGACTGTAAGGTGATGTCATGAAATGATAGCAAAATATATTCTACATATACTGGTAAGATTGTATAAAAAAAAAGATTGTAATTTTTCATCCCTAGGTAAAAATGACTGAAATCTACTTTACTGATTATCTCTTGTTTGAAGAAGGCCATGTTTATGATGCAGAGATTAGGAAGCTCATTTAGAGCTATTTATAAGAATTTGCACTTGTGTCTTTGGTAATAATTATGGGCACACACTTACTCTGCCTCACATAATCTATCATCTAATTATTTCTGTCCACCCACCGAATTTTAGTGATGCCAGATGCATCTTATTACCAGGGACACTGTGACTGGAAGGCACTGTAAAAGCATGACAGCACTATCATAAACAGTATCAACAACAGAATGATAGGTCTTCCTCCCAGCCCTGGTATCTCTTATAAATTCGCTTTAATTAATCAGCTCAAAAGCCTGAAGTTATTTAGAAATGTAACTGTCAAATTAGACTTTCTGTCAGAGCACCTGGAGAGGAAGCCAGGGGAAGGGGAGAGACACTCTCCAGACACACCTGTCAGTCACCCACTGCAGATTAGTGGTACATCAACACTTTTGCTCTCCTCTTCACCCTCTGCTTCTCCACAAGGACCCTTGATCAGCCCTGGCCCCAGCCTATGTTCACACTCCCCTGACTGCTTTTCATTGACATGTCAAGTGTACAGGAAGTAGGAAAATTGTACAAATGTCTCAGACTGCAATTGCTAAGGAAAGAATGGTGTTTAACTTAGGAAAGAATAACTGTTATGCCTATAGACAGCCAAAGGAACTATAGAGCAACAGCACTATAGGGATTCTGTTTACACAAATCTGAGCAAGCCCCACACAATCAACTCACTTTGTGTCAGTAGCTGCTCTTTTCTGTCTCTTGCTGAGCTGTGGGGTTTGGCTGCCAGCACCTAAAAATGGCTGAGGGTTTTAGCTCAAATGTCTAAGCCCAGCTTAGAGACAGTGAACAGCTAAGGCTCATGCCAAGACCTTCTAGAGCTGTAAGTGACCTCCAGGGAGCTGTCACAAATATCCTGTGCAGCACATCAGTCAGTTTGGAACAAAGTTTTCAAGCTTTCCCACCACTACCAACTTACCAGGTTTCTAAACACTCATCATTTGTAAGATAAAGCGGAAGGAGTAGAAATTGATTAGAAACCAATTAGAAAACGCAAACTAGAGCCATACTGAATTCTGGTGGTCAGCACTGCTTTTCCCTTGCTTTATCAGACCCCTTATCTTGGACTAGTCAATGTGCATTCCCTCCAGAGCACTGGCTGTGCAGTTTCCATCCCTCTTCATTGTGAATTCTTGTGATCTGATCTGACAGGCAACCGCAGATCCCTCGTTCGTTCCCTGATGCTCATCCCTCTTTCCCTGTTAAACCAAGGTACAATCTTACATACTGAAGTATTTCAAGTAAACCAGCCTATAATATAGTTGGTGCTTTGAGATACCAGTCCAGAACAGGAGTAAAAAAAGAACAGAGTAAGAGAGAGCAGTCAAAACAGAGTGGACAGACTGACACAGATGCACAAAAATTGCCTCAGTATCAAAGAGTAGTAATGAGCTGTGCATTTCCTGAAGCATTGCAAGCATCTTCTTTTAAAAAGCTGAGCTATGAAAGGGAAAAATTAACAAATATACTGAGAACAGTTCTTGTAAAACACAGTATATCCAGCATTGCTATAACAAATAGCACGTGCAGGTGCGTGACAGAAATCAGGCTATCCTTATTCACAAGAAGTATTTTTACATATGGAATCAGGTACAGCTGAACACCCAGCAGGAATATGAACCCAGAGCATGGCCTTTACAGGGGTTCTCCCCGTACCTCAGCACCACAAGAGAAAACGCCTGTGTTCTCCTCTAATTCAAAGAGATTCTATAAAAACCAAGGGAGTCCTTTCCCAATGCAGACAAGGAAGGAAGATGCCAGTTCTTACCCAATTTTACTACATGATAATTAGCATTAACTGTGCCACTTAAGCTCTTTTTTGAGTTCAGTGAGAGTCAGGAGAAGCCAACACCTTCTGAGCAGCAGAGTAAGAGTCAAATGCTTGGAAAGAACTGCTGCCAAAGGAATTGGACGAGGAGCTATCTGCATATTTCTATATCATTTATTAAAGCTGCTTTTTGTTACCACTTTAAACAAACCCACAAGTGCCAATCCAGGAAACAATTGACATTCCAGGAACCTTTAATTCCATTTGCTTCTAAATAGCTAGAAAATTCCGAGGTAAAAGAAAAACATCCTGCCAACCTTTTCCATTTCTAGGTGACTGTCTTCATCTTTTGGGCATCTGAATCAGTATTTTCTTGAATTAGAAATATGTGTCTGGATTAATCTTTCTTAGCTTTATCTGGGTTGATTCTTAGTAAAATCACTGTTTCACCTATGATCTACCAAATCCAATGGAGCAATTTATCCTTTTTCAGTAGCAGAGGTGTTATGTTGCTTGTGTCAAGGATTCAGGTTAAGGTTCAGCATTTGACTCCCTCCTGGAGAATTCTGTCCCGTCATCTTCAGTGACATGTAGGTGCAGTTTTCATAATCACAAGCAAAAACTGTGCTGAGAAAATAGATGTGTGACTTCAAACCTTCAGAAGGAACATCTTGACATTTAAATCCAATTACCCTTTCTCCTTCCTGCTGAAAATATGATATCAACTAGTGGGAAATTCTCCTAGACAAATATATCATATTCTCCAACTCCTATAAACATTTTTGCACCACTTTTGGTATTACACATTGCATTCTTTATCAGACATTTTTACAAAATAAAGGGTTACATGTGGGTAGTAATTGATAGGTGATGCCAAGAAGTCTATAAAAAAAGTATTTGGAAAGTCTTCATAAGATTATGATCTTCTCCCCAGTTGAAATCATTAATTGCAAAAGTGGAATGAACTCCAAGGTAAGACAGACTACTGCTCTCTGTAATAAATTAAACTGTCAATCACTCAAAGCACCTTTAATATCCTTCTATTTCCCCAAGCTCTTAAATTACAGGCTGAATTTCATTTATCAGCCTGCTGTATGTGAAAAAGGATTAATTAAACTCATTCCAGTATTACAATAAGGCTCTATTTCTCTTAGTACTACAGAATAATTGACTGCAAATGAATTGAAAAGTGGGTAAGTAATTGTAGTTATTATTCTGATGTAAATATTAGTTCTCTTTTGACATTTCAAAAGATTGAGTAGAGGCACTTTAGTGATAAGACAGATCATTACCCTGGCTAGGAAGAAGAGATAGCATAGAGAAAGTGAAATTACGATCATTAGTTTTGATACCTAAAAATACTGCTATAATTTGCTTTTTCAAATAGTTATGTACCTTAAAGTACATTTTCATAAACTGCTGCCCCTGATTTATTGTATGAAGTGTACTGCAGTAAAGGCAATGCATTATATCCTGAGGCTTTGGAAAAAATTCAGAGGTAATATGAGTTCTCATAATGGAAGAGGAATGAGTTTGTCTCAGAGGAAGTTTGTCGCAGAGACAGTCATAACACTGCCAGTACTATAAAATTCAAATCAGCTGATTGCCATTGTGAATGACTAATTGTTGTGAGAAAGGCACAATGAACAGCAAGAAATTGACTTTTAATTGGACAATCAGACAAAAACTGCAGCATCTTCAGGATAAACAAAAGATTTGCTGTTCAGAATTGTGGATAACATGAACACTGAAGCCATCTTCTAAATGCAGCATCCCCTAACTTCTATAGAGAGATTAGGGCCACACATTGACAATCAGCATCCCAAAACTTAGCTTCTAAATCTGTGTTTTCATTTTGGTATAAATAGACTGATCTCAGCAATTCTTTGACCCCTGAAGATTGTTTTTTTAAAACATTCTTGTAAAGCAAAACCTGGGAAAAAAAAAAAAAAAGCCCTGAAGTCAGAGCCTCTGAATCTGTTTGGGATTTTTTCCAGGTTTTGCTTCTTTTCTCTTTTTACTCCTTAACATCTCTGCAGTTTTGATTCTCAGCCTCTCAATAGATCACAAGAAATCTTCAAAGCAATTTCAGCAGCCCGGCCTCCTAAGCAGTGCATGCATCGAGCATTTCATTCCCCTGGATGACCTGGGACCTGGCTGTTTTGACTGAATTGTCAGCACAACTTCTGACATTTCAAGTTATTACCATGAAGCTGCAGTTCAGACAGACTTTGCTTGTTATTGTTTGTTTCCTGCTCTTTTTTCAGGCTACCTTTTCAGTTTACCTTAGTACTTCAAATGTTTCAAGTGGGCAACATACAAACCTGCCCAGGAATGCAAAGCATTCATTTCTATGAGAATGTATCTGTTCTTTAAAGATATGCTATTTTCTTTCCTTTTTTTCCTCCACTAATTGAAGAAAACTTTTGTATAAACCTGCAGCAATCTGTAAGAAATGAGGCATGGCAATTCCAGGGAAAACTATACTAAAGATGGGCTGAAAAATAACAAGAGCCAAATGCAGTTGCACTTATCATGCAGACATACACAGATAATGGAAGGGCAACACCAGATAAACCAGTCAGCACTTAATCAAGAGCTCTTGGAAAGATAATGAAGTATACCTTCAAAAGTGGTTTCATTTTAGGTGCCAAAATTTGGCTGATAAAATAAAAATGTGTTTCAATACCTCATTTGAGTAATATTTCCCAGCAGATGGGATAGCAGGAAATAGTGGGCAAACTCTTTGACCAGTTTGCCTCAGAACAATCATATTTTGCAAAAGGGAAGGCTCTGCATCCAAAGATCTGCACAAGTTTCACAGCATCATGTCTGTCTTTTTCTAATATTTTAGTTGGTAATACATCCAGCTCCACAAAGTCATAACACCTCACTGCAGAAACCATGCCAAATAAAAAATCATGGCCTTTAACCAAATTCTGAGATAAATTTTAAAGAAATAATTTAATCCAGTAAGAACTGGTATACTTCATAGATTAGGCAAGATTGAAGACCCAGGTTTCTCAAACATCTGAGCAGTAATGGATAGTAAATGGTATTATGGCAATAAAATGGCAAAATAAATTTGGAATATGATTGCCTAAGAGGCAGGAGACAGGACTGTCAGGTTCTCCCCTGGCTAGGCATAGTTGTAAATTGGTGGTTTCAGGTAAAACCTGTATCTTTATGCCTCAGTTTTCCAACTGTGAAGCTTGGGGAAAATCTTCCCTTTTAAGACACTGAGTCTCAAGGAGAGATGTGTAATACCAGAGTATGTTCAGCATCTTCCAGGGCCCACTGCATCATTAGCACAAGCTACAGGGACTGAAGAGGAGACACAAATACACAGATTTCATTTGAGCAGTTGAGAACTGGGGAAAACCACCATCGAGGCAATGCCTTGAGGTACTGCAGGTGCAGTAAGTTCAGGCAAATATCCACCATGAAATATTGTTGGTAAGATTCCTGCTGGCCCAGAAAGGCTCAGGCATTCATTCAGTGGAAGCAGGTGTAACAGCATTCTGATTACTTAGATAAGTTACCATAAAATTAAAGGAATATTTGCATCCAATGCTGACTCAGATTGAATCAGTAGAAAAGCACTTATTAACTTTAGTAGAATTAATATACAGCCAATTCGATTAAACTCTAGGAACAACTACAGTCCTGATTATGTGTAACATGGTAGAACTATTGATGCTTAAATTATCCTTAAAGTTTGAACTGTGAACTATCCCTAACTAATTTGAATGAACTTAAATTTCACTGTAACATATAACAACTAGAATTTGTATCAATTCACTCCTATTCCTTTGTGTGTTTGAAGTTGTGAATACATCTCTGGCAGGAGTCCCTTGTATGTGTGTGTGTGTCTGTGTCTGTGTCTATGTCTGTGTGTCTGTGTCTGTGTCTGTGTCTGTGTGTGCAGGTGGTACCCAGCTGATTCAAATGCCACTGCTACACACAGTGATCAATTCCAAGCCCCAGATTAACAGAGAGGGTGCAGGCAAGATTGCACAGCACATTTCAAATCCAGTGTTACATTAATGACATAGTTAACACATTGTTTAAAATTTTCAATTCATTTTCATTCAGTAGAATCTTCAGACTGCAGTCCAAAGCAAAGGTTTAACAATGCCTGGCAGGCTTCTTTCTTTTGTAGTTACATTTTGTGATCTTCACTCTAGTGACACCTCATTACCCAAATAGGCAGTACTGCCAACTTTAAATTTCATCAAGCTCGTGGTTATCAGGGTCTTTGATCTAATTGCTGGTACATGCACAGGAGAGGGGAGAGTTCTTTTGTATTCAGCTTTCAGTTTTTTCTGTTATCTCCCTTCTTGTGCCACAGTTGACTGACACAGTCTTGACTCCGTCCCTAAAGTAGCTCACCGCACCCTTCTCATTTAATATTATACCCTTCTCCTACTTGTCTTTAATAACACAGCAATATTATAAATTGTGTTTAGTCCAAACCAAAAAGAAAGCATCCTTTTCCTTTAGCCTTCAAAAAGATGTGAGTCAAACAGATTTCTAGGACAATGACTCATTTAGATACTGCCTTCAAAGTACAATTCTGTGTGTGCCTTTTAAAAACTGAATGCCATGATCCTGCCAGGAAGTAAAGGGCATCACTTCCTAGGGTTCAGAAAGGCCAATCCACCTTTGCAGAAAGCATTTTGCTATTCCTTAGCACATATCTGAACTGGTCAAGTCAGGATTTCAAATGAGTTTCTAGCTCAGCATGCAGCACTCGCTTCAGAGGGGACCTGCTGTCAGGAAATGTCCAGGCAAAGGCAGCCCAGGCACCTGTGGGGCCACAGGCACTGCAGAAACCATCCCCAGTGCAGGACAGTCAGGCGAGCTTGTGTGCTAAAATCTAGTGCTCTGTAAACTAAGAACATCCATGCTGAGTTCATTCAAATCATGTTCTCTTTTTTCATTTTCTTTTTTTTAAAGTTTCCTAACATTTTTATGTTGCTTCATATTCCGAGGAAGCCTGACATTGTGTCAGGCAGGTGGTAAACACGCAAACACTGCATGTGAACTGCTTGGCTTTTCCACAATAAATGAGGAATATTTGAAAGAGTGTTCTTTTCACTTATGCTCCTCCATATCCTAGAATATTTCTTCCCCAATTGCACAACACTCCAAATATTGAACTAATATTCTTTAATCGTGGTCCTGTTGCTGGATAGTAAATAGAATTTTGATCACATTAAAATCCTGCTGTTTTGCCTTCCTTAACACACAAACCCAAATTTGTTTTTTCAGCACTTCAAGTATGATGATGCAAGGAAGCCACTCACACACACAGAAGATGCCTTGATTGAATTGCTTTCTAATTATTCTTAGAAAAAACTATAAATTATACTGGTGCATGCCTAATTGCTGTGAAAAAAATTCTTGAAACAACTGCCAGAAGGCAGCATATAAAGCATTTGTATGTGATCAAGAATCAACTTGAAAACAGAAAATAAATAAACACAAAATGAATCTTAAAATTGTATTTCACAGAGTCATGCTTAAAAGACCTGGAATTCTACTACTGATGAAACCTGTCTCCCAAACTTGTTAGCAGTTAGAATTTAGAGTTCTAATTAGAATGGAATGCCACATTAGCTGAGTTATTGCAATTTCTGAGTGGTCTCCAGGAACTGCCTTAAGCACCTGTACCTGGGCCACAGGCCCTGTGAGCTGCAGATCCGAGTGGCAGCAAGGTCAGCACACAATTCAAACATCACATCATCTTTTCAGCTACCTATAGACTTCAAAACACTGATTTATTCTGACTGAGCTTACATTGCTGAGAAGCAACTGGCAAAATGGGTGTCCAATGCCAGTACAAACCCCAGTTAAACACTCAATTGTTTAGAGGCATGAACAAATCTGTTAGAAAGACATCTAAATCCCCTTTCTCCCTCATCACAATATAAGGTACACAAGAAACAGATATTCATTAACTGTTCACACAAAATCAGACCCTAGAAGACCACTAGAATTTTTTAAAACTTAAAAGCTAAATCCTGCTCCTTGGAAACCAAATTGTCATCGAGTTTAGTTTGCCCCAGTACTATTGGCCAAGTATTTCCTCCTCCAAGCATGGCTGAGATACACCCAGGGAGCTCTGTGGGCTCTGCAGAGGAAGAGAGAAAGCTGGGCAGTTACTTGTCAGATTTTGGGAGATGAAGGCATGTTTCACAGTGTTGTTCCATCATTTTTAAAAATTTGATTCCACATTTTGACTGCCAATATACATACAAAAAAATCTTATAATCCAGATGGCAAAAACACTTAATATACAGGGTGACAATGGGAGGAGGGGTTAGGGTTTGGGGTTTTTTTTAAATTCACATGAAAAAGAAGCACATGGGTTTAACATTAATTAAATATACATAGATCTCTGTGCTGACTGCACTATGCTACATGGTCATTTCTTTTCTGCATGTAACTCTCTAATTTCCTTTAAGTCCATTTAGAAGTCTATTACATTAAGAGAGGGAAATGTATCACTTTGGTAATTATTCTGTTTACACTCACACTAAACCACACAGCCTAAACCACAAGATGGATAAAGATTATTTCCCTGGTGGACAAGGGTTATACTCATGGCAAAAAACGTGTGGTGTGACAAAGTTGCAAAATGCCTTGAGATCAATTCTGTGTGTATGTCTGTTGCTATAAATCAGGAATTGCTCTACTGAAGGTACACTAAAGTAACACTGATTAATGTAACATTAATGCAACACTGCTACCTGTAACATTCGCCATGGATGTCTGCTTTGCTGGATTGTCTGCCATTCCTGGTTTTGACGGAGCCCAAGAGAAAAATTGGGTCCTGTGACTTATTTTGACTTTTAATGAACCTTTAAAAAGTTTTGTACTTATCTACACAGTTTGGGGTTTAAACTGAGAGGGCAATACAAACTGAAGAGACTAATCTCAGTTTCAACTACTCAAGTTTTCATTAAGGAACATTAAGGATCTAGCTGTACATAATATTTAAAAACCAATTTCTTCAGGACCTTCTGTTTTATGAACTCCTTTTAGTAAATTACAAGACTGTGGTTGTCTGTCCTCTCTAGGCTGATGTGAAAAACTACAGAAGGTGTTGGAAGGCTGTCAGCAGTATTCTGAATCCTCATAAATGACCACAACAGTAATTAGACAAGTTTAAGGCATTTCAGATTCAGGGAATTAAAGGAAAAAGCACTATCAGAGTGAGTTTATTGGATTTTTTTTGGTGTGACTGAGATTCTTGTTAGGGACCAAACCAGTTATGACTTCACCTATCTTTTTCCATGAATTTACAGGAATTATATACGGTTGTCTCACAGAAATCCTCCTGAATAACTATTTTAAAACATTGGAGTTTGCAGTTTCTTATTCTATTTCTAAATACCACTCCCTGAAGTACTAGGAGGAGAATTTGGAGAATCCAAAATGAAAGATTGTGTTAGAGCCATACGTTGCAAAGTTCAGACCCATACTCTGAATTTCCTAAAACTGGTGGGAAAGCAAAGGACTATAGGAAATTCCAGGCAGTCCATCAGAGAAGGGGGATTCTTACCAGAAGCTTCTTGTCTTGATACTGTTGGTTAGAGCATTCAGAGGCAGACCAAGCTCCCAGACATGACTGCTGCTTGCACTCTGTACAGGGCTCTGCTTATCAGCACTGCAGAGGACTAACAAGGCTCCTTTGTTAAAATTCTGCCAACTTGCATGAGAGTTTGAAATTGCTTCCTTTTTCTTTCACAGAGCCAAATCCCTCATACATTGAGTCTTCCACAAATAAAGCAAAGGCTTTTTAAAGAAAAAGTCTTATCAAAAAACTGCGAGTTGCATGGTCCAATTTCTTAATATTGTTGGTGCTTTGAAGCTTTCCCTGGTGAGTGTGTTCATGAGGTTCAAGGCAGTGCGGGGGGGCAGGACGCTCCTTTCTCATCTCAAACCATGATGGCAATAGATAACATGGCTCATTAGTACCCCAAAGAGCTCCCCTGAAACCAGCACAAGCCAGCAGCACTGCACCTTGTGTAGGGCTCGTGCTGTAGCACTGCTTCCAGCTCATTTCTGCCACTGACTTCTGTGGGTGCTCAGGATCAGACACTGCAGCAGTCTGAGCACCAAACAGGGGAATTCTATTACATGAACTGTTTCATCAGCAGAGCTTCTTCAAATGGCAGAGGAAATAGAACAAAGTTAATTGGAGAGAAGAGAATCTAGCAAAGCACAGAGAGATGAAAGAGGACAGAACAATGCAAACATTAAATTGTGAACAAAACAGGGGAGGGACACTGATAAAGAGGTCAGGAACCGTGAGAAGGAGGGCATGAAGACCAGAGGGTAAAAAGCTAATTAGCTGTTAATATACAAGCAGATCTGAAATGGTGAAGTAATTGTTTTAGAAAGGAATAGAGACTTAAAACAGATAATGATACCAAGTACAGAAACTCTTTGATTTTTTTTTTTTAAGAGAGCTTCATACAATAAAAAAAACTAAAAGGAGACCAAGGCTGTGATGGGAAAAAAGTTAGAAGTTGCAAAAGGCATACAAGCAAAGGGAAAGCCACAGGAAAAGATCTAAATGAGCAATGCATTTAACATCAGCTGCCCAGCATCTGCAATGTCACAGTATTGATGTTCGGTGTCCTGGAGCTTTCCCTTTAAACTGAAAGGGAAGTCAATTGAATCTCATATAGCAAAATTTTGGCTCTGCAGAACACGGTTTTAGTCACCACTTTTAGGCAAAAGTCTTGCAGAAAAGGAAGAGCAGACAGGTAATTTAAATTAGAATCACACTGAAATGAGTAAGGAAGCACAGCTTCAGAACAATCACCTCTTAAGTACTAGGATTCAACTTACATTTTTCTTCAGAATACTCTACTGTATTCACTTGTTCCTTAAGCTTAGCTGTGTCTTATAGTTTTGCTCAAAAATACTGTTGCATGTAATTCATAAAATCCCTTTTAATTCTTTTGGGAATCATTGAAAGTCCTACAGAGACCTTCATATTTCCAAGTGCAGATACAGTGTTTTACTATGGAGCTGTGAAAAGTAGCATCAGGCAGTACAAAATATGAATACAGTAGAAATGTGATGACCTGCTAAACTGCAAGGGTATCACAGAATCACAGAAAAAAATCAGGTTGTAGGGCACTTCTGGAGGTCTCCAGTGCAACTTCCTGCTCAAAGCAGAGCAGGCTTCAAAGTTAAATTAGGTTACCCTGGTCTATCCTACTTCTATGAGAGATTATCACAGAGATTAAGGATAAAGAGATATTTCTAGGAGCCAGTTTTCTCCTGCTGTCTCTGCAAACCAGAAATAACCGTCTCTGCATTCTGCAAAGCAGCCTCACACATCAGAGAACAATCAGAATTCACTGTTAGTGGGGGAAATGTATTCATTTCAAGCAGATGATGTTTCACATGGGTGAAGCAATAGCGTTGCTCTGATCAATGGTTTGTGTTCCTTGGATGGAAACCAACCAGCAGTATGGGCTGCAACAGCAGTGGCTGGAGGCTGTTACAGCACTTCCTGCCATGAACTCATTCAAAGCCATGCACTAGTCCAAAAGAACTGAAAATTGCATTGTAATGACATTTCTGTTTGGAAGAAAAAAGAAAAATGCTTCTGACCCCAGTAGTTTGATTTTCTAGAAACTGGTTCTCTCACTCATAATGGATTCATTTCTGCTCCATAAAGCAACATCCTCATAAATAACAGGATTTCAGGGGAAGAAAAGGATGCCTCAGTTGCAGCACCATCAAAATCCCAGTGATATTAATAGGCTACTTAAACCACAACCAAGACTGACCTTGGTGTCTGAATGCACTAGTGACCAGTGCAGTAGCATAGTGAACCAGCATTTCAGCCCAGCACCAAACTCCCAGGAACACAGAAATAGCACAGACTGCTGTTAACATACCTGGAGGGAGGAAGGCTGGGCAAGGAAGGAGAACAGTGGCTTTGGTAAAACCCCCATCCAGCCACAATAAAAAGAGTCAGCAGGCTACACTGAGAAAACAAATGCACACAAAAAAGTAGAACTTTTGCAAAACAGTCACTAGTTCCTTGGTTAAAAACGAGTCTTATTGAACTGTAAGAGCACTCTTTTGCCTCCAGTTTTACCAAGACTTTCATTAAATGATGCTGACATGCAATTACTGTACTGTTAAATACCAGGCTACTGCTGAGCTTTGACTAAAGGCTACTAATGCATTTACTGGCAAATAGGCACTGGATCATTGTCAATGCTGGGAAAGGCAAAGAAGTGCAGTCTTAGTCAGAACTGTATTAAACTTCTACTTACCGTTGTTTTCATAAGCAGTAAGAGTCTGAAACAGAAGTATAGTGGCTTCCACCTCGTAGTCAGAATATGTGACAATCCAAAGTGTTGTTTTATGAATAAGTTTGAAGAACAGAGTTTAATGTTTGCAAGAGAAACCTCAACATTTCTCTGAATTTGCTTCACATCAAGTGACTGGCAGTGTTTAATAGAGAATCACAAATTACAACCCAGTCTCAAACTCTCAATGACATTTCAAGACAGATGGTCCCTTTACCACCAGAGTTTATCGTTGTTCTGACCTGTGTCCTTGTGGCTCCACCCAAGAAGTTAACACGGCTTCAAGATCTATCAGGGCAGCACAAATGAGCTGCCCAACTGCCGTAGCTTGTGACCAGAAGTATTTCCTCACTTCCACCACCCAGGACCAGATCAGTCTGGCTTCCACAGTAAACTCTGGGTTAGGCAAGAAGCTGACAGCTGTGCTTGGATACACAGTAGTTGAACATGCAGGTTGTGACAACCTCACAAGGGATTCCCCTCATCACTGAAGGATCCTTATGAACAAATGTGGTGAGGAAAAATGCAAAGGGAGACCAAGGGAAGCAAAGAGCTAAAGGGCTAAAGGAAGACAGTTTAAACAGAACCACGTGTCTCTTAGAACCAAAAAGAGCAGTGGGGCTGTCAGGAGCCCTGCTGGGAGATCCACAAAGTGTCTGACCACAGACATTCAGGAGGAAGCACCATATCCCAGGATCTGCCATGCACAGCTCATCCTGCAGTCCCATCACACACCTGGCAGGCTGGGATGGAGCAGACACCAAAGAACAGCTGCTTGGGAAGACTCCTGCACCCAAGTGGGAGAGACTAACAGATTTTATTTCCCAGGTTACCATGCTGTGTTAGTTCTCCTAAATTTGAAATGGTTTTGATCAGATAAAGCAGCACTACAAGGAAATGTTCTTCACTCTTTGAAAGAAGACATAACAAATAGGTACAATTCTGGGTGTCAGAACTACTCACTTTCCTTCATGCTTTATTTAATGCAGATTTATTAATCCATACTAACAATGAAGTGGAAACCTTTTGTTATAATGAGAAAAAGTGAAGGGATACTTGGAACTTTTCAAGCTCTTCTAAGAGTAAACATAGAAGATTATTATGAAAACCCTTATTTCATAATCCCCAGAATGAATTAAGCTCTTTCTAATGTGAAACACATTAAACTCTTTCAATATTTAAAATTCAATGTGAATAAAAAAACATCTGCCTAGGGCAAAATTTTATAAACAGAGGCACCTAAAAATATTTCAACATGAATCTATGGCTCTCTTTATAGCAGCATTTACATAATGGACCCACTCTTGAACCCTGCACAGAGTCCAAGGAAGTTGGCCATGGGCTGGGATGCTGCCCCAGGGTGTGGAGTGGGACAGCAGAGTCCTCTGCTAACGTTCAGCATCTGTACCTCCCTTGCTTGACCCCTGTGTTTTCATATTCAAGCTCTTCAAGAAGCTGACCAGGAGCAGAGCACAAAATGTCTGCCTGTATCTCACCCTCCTTCAGAAACCCCACAAGCACACAGTCCAACCCTTTAGAGCAGCAAAGGGGTGATGCTGGGCTTTTTAGCACCTGCAGTTTGCAGAGCTCCTGGGTGCATAGTGCTGCATCCTGCTCCCTCACTGACCATCTCAAAACTGCACCACCTCCACTGACTGCAGAGTGCAATCTGTCCTTAGGAAGCTTTATTGTCAAAACACCATTCCTGACTTAGATTTAAGGCTTGGACTACTTAAACTTGGGCAAAATGACCCTGATAAGTTACATAGTGTAACAGAACAGCACAAATTACTTTGTTAGGCTCACAAACACTGACAAACACTAAATTTCGCTCAGGTCTATCGTGATCCCTAAGAGTCATTGAAATCTTCCCAAAGCCATCCCTTCCTTCAATCACATAGGTGCAGTGAGACACTCCAGCTTTTTTATAACCCACCTGTTGACTCACAGAGGCTTCTCTCATAGCGAATTAATTCCTTGTGTTGTTGGAGCTACAGAGCAAGCCCCTCACAGCAGCCAAATATTGTGAGAACCTGACATTCCTCATCTTCCTCACAAACATACACTCTCAATGGCCTGGACTGCAGCAGATAATACGCTAGAAATCCACAGTGCTGCATGTAACAAGGGTAGCCTCACTGTTTCATATTTTAATTGAAAGGCTACTACTGGAAGCAAGGGTGTCTCCTCTCCTGCACCTTTGGACTCTTCTCTGTTTATGCAAAGCAGATATAAAACATCCCCATGTTCCTCTAAGAGCATCATGGGTCTCTGCACAAGCAGCATTATCATGCAAAGCAGAAATAATAGGGAATCAAGCCCAGAAAAATGCTGCTCAATTTGTCATTTGACATGAGGCTTGGCAAATGCCAAGAGCTCTTTTTGGAGCAAACCTTTAACTGTTCCGAAGTCACGGAAGGTGGAAAGTCTACTATGGGAGCTGCTGAAGCTTTAGTTTTGTCCTGCCCTGCTTTTTTCTGATCTCAGTGCAGTCTATGAACCTGCATCACTGAACTAACAAGCAAAGGCAGATAGAAGGTTGTCCAGAGCTAAGTCAGGAATCCTTCAGCCAAGACAGGAATAAAACCACAACAATGGAGGAGCCTCCTGCCTTAACCTCACACTTGGAAGCCAAAGGCATGACGTTCTTTGGAACCTCAGTCCTACTTGTACTTTTTGTGATCAATCATCTTACCCTGAAAGAAAAATTGAACTTCTGAGTCCTTTTTTTCCAGTAAGGCACAGACAATAAAACAGATTGCAAGTCTACATTTACTAACCTTCTTGATTTGACACAGAAATCAAAACAATTCAGTTACAGGAACTGGGTTTAATTCTGTCTTCAGCAGGTACAAGGTACAGCTATACTGTAAAATACATTCTTATATTTGTTTTTAGAGTCTAATCATGATCTATCATTCCTGATTTCAGTGGTATTTGGATATCACCATGTTTTTGTAATATTAATATCATCATAATCTTCATTAGTATGCAAATCTACACCATCTGACAAGCTCCTGTTCTCTTCCATGAGCTCCTTTGTTGCTGTGGCCTCATGAATTTCATTATGAGACTAGATTGTTATCAGACGGTGGGAAGAGGGGGTGGGGAATAGAGAGAATGACATGGAAATTATAATCTTTTAATAATGACTCCAGTTTCATATTCTAGTTTGTTATTGTACAAGCTGCTTCTGAGAGAAAAGGGAGCAAAAGAGAAGAAATTCTTACACAACTGTTTCTCTCTAGTAACCTTTCAAGCAGATGCCTCTGGAGGGGTGGACGGGAGGGAAATGTTCCTCAGCCTTGTGTCTCATCTACATTTCAGACAACAACAGTGATTCTAACTATATGATTTTTCCATTCATGGCTTTACAGACAGCAAAAGAAAACAAAAGAATTTGTGCCATTCAAAAACTGGTGGCTATTTCCTCTCCAATTAAACTGACATCAATTATCAGTCTTAGTCTGCAATTACAATAATTATTTAAAAACTATAATTATTCCTGGAGCAGTCTGTGGCTGTAAAAATAAGTACAATTGACAGAACAGCGAAAAGCTTACAGGACTGAAATGTTCCTGTCTGAAAACACCAGGGCCCCATGTCCCAGGCAGGACTCTGGTTTCTGAGGTCATTGCTCAAGCAGCTGAGGTTGTGTCCTCTTGGTTCCTCTCTATCCATCATTCCCAGCTGCATCCTAGTGGCCTTTCTTGTCCACCCAACATCTGTGTCCTTTTAGGCTGCAGAGACTTTAGGGGAAAGCTAAAAGAAGGATAGTGATAGGTTGATAGGAAGCTGAATATGAGCCAGCAGTGTGCCCAGGTGGCCAAGAAGGCCAATGGCATCCTGGCCTGCATCAAGAATAGTGCTGCCAGTAGGACCAGGGAAGTTATCCTTCCCTTGTATTTGGCACTGGTGAGGCCACAGCTCGAGTGCTGTGTCCAGTTCTGGGCCCCTCAGTTTAAGAAGGATGTTGAGTTGCTGGAGCGTGTCCAGAGAAGGGCAACGAGGATGGTGAAGGGGCTGGAGCACAAGCCCTGTGAGGAACGGCTGAGGGAGCTGGGGTTGTTCAGCCTGGAGAAGAGGAGGCTCAGGAGTGACCTTATTGCTGTCTGTAACTACCTGAAAGGAGGTTGGAGTCAGGCGGGGGTCGGTCTCTTCTCTCAGGCTCCCAGTGACAGGACGAGAGGACACAGTCTGAGGCTGCATCAGGGGAGGTTTAGATTGGATATCAGAGGAACTTTTTCACAGTGAGAGTGATCCCCCACTGGAATGGGCTTCCCAGGGAGGTGGTGGAGTCACCATCCCTGGATGTGTTTAAGGATAGGATGGATGGTGAACTTAGTGACATGGTTTAGATGGTTTAGATGATTGGTTGGTGTTGGATAGGTTGTTAAGTTGGGTAAAAGGTTGGACTTGAGGATCTGTACAGTCTTTTCCAACCTTGTTAATTCTGTGTATTTCTGTTTGTAAGTTGGAAAAGCCCTTTGCAGCTCCCAGAGCTGCCCTGTTGCCCATCCCAGCTGACTGGAGATTCAGGGAGACATTCCTGCAATGGCCTGAGTCCAGGACACCCACCAGGGCACCCACAGCCCGTGAGTGCAACTCCCCACAGAGCTGTGGGAGGTGCCACTGCAGGCTCACTACACCTCTATCATCACACCAGAAGGGTAGCTAGAATTTTCCCAGTAGAATAAGGAACTGCTCCTTTTAAGTCTTATAGAACCCAGAAATTTCTCTAAACTAATATGATTCCTTAGAAAATAATTAAATTCAATCTTAAAAACAGATTCCTATCCCTCCTGAAAAATTTTGTATTTTCCCTGAATTACTGCTTAGATATTATTACTATCAAAATCAACCTTATTACTAAAACCTGCAGTGTTCTCTACAAAGTGCCACATGTAGAACCTGGTTTTGACTTTAATCAGTTGTAGAAAATCTGATCAGCATTAAGTGTGAAATTATCTTCTCCTTTCCTGTTAATTATGATTACACATCAGTTAGTGTGATCATGTGAATTTAAGTAACATTAACTGCTGTTCTTTATTAATCAGTCAGAAGTCTCCCACTCTCTAAGGAGATTTTAGTACTAGAACAAGACTTATCTCCAATAACTCCATGAATTGTGTAATTATTCTAAGCTTTTTATCACAGAGATTAGTAAACTCAACAAGAACACTCAACGTTAAAAATATTTCAAATTACTTATAAAAAAGAAGTGTGAATTATTACATTATTACATTATTTCTTTGCCTTTTTTGCTATTTAAAACATATATTCAAATGCTAATATAAATATGCTTGTATTTTTAAATGCAGACTAGCAGTTCATAATTACATACTTATTAAAACAGTGCTATTTTTCCTATTTTCCTGGGGGGGCTGTCAAAAATTGGAATTTTTGTCATGCTAAGGTTGCATTGACACGTTCAGTTGTTCCCTTTATTCTCTTCCTCATTAATGAAAAACCTGTCATTAAAAAAATCTATTTAAAGCAAGCAAAGAAGTGTGTGAATCTATTTAAAGCAAGCAGGGAAACGTGTTTGGACTTTGATTATGGCAATTAAAAAAACCCTGCTATTGAAAGATGGTGATTTTTTTGTTATTTAAATAACACGTCACATTCTTCTGAGACATTTTACTAAGAAGATTGCTAAATTAGGTGATAAAAGGTTACTTTTGACTTTGAAGCTGAAATATGTAACTATTATTTCTTATCTGTCTAGAACTAGAAAAGCTTCAATATCATATATTTTAAAAGACTCATTATCAAAATTCACCAGACTTCATAAAACAAACAAATGCTTCACTTCCTGGCCTTGTTTAATCCCAGGCAGAAAATTCTTCTGCATTTTGAAAAGATTTCTCTCAACATTTGATGGAGCAATATGTTTTTATTTTCAAAATGCACAGACTGTGGTTGGGAAGCCATAACCACCCTCCTTTCAAAGCATGAGAAATGGGATAGTTGTCAGGAACATATTTTAAGTGGAAGGCTCAGACAGAATAGGGTAGGCAAAGAAAAACAATGTTCTTACATTTTTTTTAAAGTCAGAACAACACTAACATGCAACTTGAAATGACCCAGTAGGTCAGATCACAATGTGCAGACGGAAGTACTGTGACACGGAACCTTAATTCTCTTTATCTTGTGCTGATTTAAAGGTTGGAAAACTATTCGTACCACATACACACACAAAAACTTCTACTATCACCATACACAGGACTGAAAACTCCTTTGATGAATTACATTTTCATATATTTTCAATGTTTTGACTACTAATCCGTCCTGCTGAAATTACATCATTTAGATTTCTAAACAGACTTGCAAAGTACTGTCAGTTTTTAGATAATCCATCATTAATTTTTCCATCACTAACTTTCATGTCTGTACTTCCCACTAAAATCCAAATGATGCTGCTCTAATGATGTCAGGATGCTGCTTATTCACTCCTGGACAGATAAGTAGGTAGAGTTATTTATAACACAGTTTTGATCACAAGTAAAAAGTACATAATCCATACCCAACATATAACAAAAAAAGGACAAAAAACGGGATTAAGGATAAAGAATGTTCATGTACATCAAATATATGTATGTTTTATATTTCTAAATAAATGTGAAAAGTTACATAAAATATATTTACATGAGCTGTCTCATCACTGCTGAACTCCAGCTCATGAATTTGACACCTACTGTTTAAGTGAAAGGAAAAGGTTTACTACTGTGAAATTACAGAAGTGTTACAAAAACATATATAGGATTTCCTTCAATGCCCTACAGCCATCACTGAAATGCTGCAGGGTCACCTGCCAGGGCCAAGAAAGGGATAGTTTCAAGAGGGAACATGTCCTTATTTGACATGCTCCAAGTCCACATGGATGGGCAGAGCTGGTAGCAACATCCTTAAGAGAAAATACTTCCAAAGATGAGAGGTTCTGCTTCTGCCCTGACCCACAGGGCCCTTCCTGAGTACCTTAGGTACCCTCAGGTCCTCGCTCTCCTCCCTGGCCATGGGAGGGGAGGAAGGGTGGGCACTGCTGGTCCTGCTCAGCACCCTGGGCTCCAGCACCTCAAACAAAATGCCCAGTGTGGGCTGGGCCTGCTCCTGCATTCCCCAGGGAGAACTTGGCATAACCAGGCCCAAGGCTGGGTGCAGCTGCTGTTTGCTGCTGGCTGCTCTGATGATGTGCTGCCTTTCATTTACAGGAGTTTTGTGCACCCAGTAATACCCAGCACAGGCAAATGCCTATTCCAGTAGCATCACACCAATTAAAAGGACTCAGCCATAGCTGTCTGACAAGCTGACAGTTATGGCTTTGTTAAGACTCAACTTCAACAAAAATAACTTCATGGGCTCTTCTCCCTCTGTCTTTTATCTTTCCAAGATGATCCATGTTCTTCTTCCAGACTTAACAATCCCCAGTCAAATCAAGCCAAACCAGCACTAACTTTTTTGCCTGTGCTGTTTTAGCAGTTTGTCTGCAGATTCAGTCATGAAATCATATAAATCCACATATATAAAGAGAAAATCTCCAAATCCAACTGCTAGTCCACATTATTACAGTTTTAATGAACTCTGAGGCTTTTGTGGCTCATGGCATATTCAAATTCCTAACATTGCTGCAAGATCAACTACAGGGACAAGGGCTTGAGTGTCAGAAAAGCAAGAACTGGCACAAAGCCTGAAGAGAGATACTCCTAAGGCTCACCCAAGAACTGCAAAATACATCAGACCATTCAACCCCTCAAAGCTCATGCATTTACAAAGCATAAACGGTTTGGCCTTGCACTCCAGAACGAGCCCTTTTTAACATACTCCTTTCTGAAACCTTGAGTTAAACAGGATTCTTAGAATTTCTTGTTGACTCAAAAACCTGAGCATGTCAACCACTTATGAGTATTTTTCTAAATACTAGCAAATTACTGTTTTCCTCTATGCTTTAATTAAAGGACATTTACCCTTGGATAGAGATTTAATAACTAACAATTTCTTTTGAGATCTAGCACACTAAGGCAGTCTTGCAGTGATTATGTGTTAACAGATATTAAAGATCACAGTGCCGTGGTAAATAAGATAATTATAAATGATGATGTCAAAGAACTATGAAAAAATCCTTGAAAGGAATTACTTAGCAAGAGAGATCAGAAATACTGTTTGTCAGTTACCAAAACTAAAGAGGTTTTAAATTTTTAAAAAATAGTCTACCTTAGAGAACTGTCTCAACATACAAACCCCAAGACTCAGTACTCAAAATGATAAGTACAATGCATGGGAATTGCACAGAAAGTCCTACCTATTTTTGATTTTCAATCACTTAAATATTTATTGAGCCCAACATGCTTGGTGGTAGACAGTATTGTCACCACCCTACATAATGCAAAAACTGAAGAAACAAGGAATAGGAGAAAACTACAGTCAGTGGGAAGCCAACAACTTAAATGTCTTTGCTGAATCTGCCCTTCATTTTTATGCAGTGAATTTGCCTGGATAGGGTCCTATCTGATGGGGATAAATATCATCTCTGAGCTAAACCTCTTTCCAACTTCAGTGGAATACAACAATTGAGTTTCATATCTAAATTGGATTCCCCTAAAAATCTAACAGAAGCCAGGGCAGGGAAGCAGCAGGTAGCCCATAAACATGGGGCTGTGCAGGTACACTGGGATACTGTGGGCAAGGAAAGGTGCTGAGAGAGAAACCTCATACAAAGCTGGTTTGCACTGCAAAATTAGAAGCCACAAGGTTACAAAAATCTTTTCTTAGCTCTGAAATCTCTAGACTCTGAATTTATAGGCAAAACATTTAGGGTTATAGCTATGAATAGTGATCCACAGTTTAGCTCTTAGCAATCATAACTATTACTCTCATTCTGCTGTAACTCAGACTTTGGGCATTCAACAAAATGCAGGGACTGGAACACGGCAAGTCAGAAATGACTGAGTGGGAAATACTGAAGGCTTGGGAGACCCTTAACTGAGCTCAGGTCATAAGGCTGAGCAGTGGAATTGCTCACTTAATGCTGACATTTCAATTTATGGTAATGTTAGATACTGGGGTATGTATTGCATTTTAATTCCTAAAAAAAAATATTAAAACCAAAATCATTTTGCTTCAATCTATTTCATTAAGCCTGAACATGGTGCCTATAGCACAATGTATTTATAACCAGCAGAAGGAACCTAAATGATATTTTATCTATTACTCAGACACAGTTACCACCAAGTCTGCTCATACAAATTTCTTCTAGCCCATCTCATCCCATTTATTTCAATATGAATTATTTACTAAAGAATTGGAAAAATAATACCTAGAGAAAAGTGAAATGCCTCAAGTTGTATCTGTTTTGCTAGAATAATTTCAGACAAAATCATCAAAATGTCCTTCACAGTCTTAAACAAAATGTTTCCATTTTCCCTGATAAAAATAATTGTTAATTTCAAAAACCAGTGATAATGAACTGTACAAAAATCTGAAAGCAAATTAACATGTTGACTCTATAAAAAGATCAATATTTACATAGTTCTTCAAAAGTTACAATCTCTCTATAAAGAAAACTCTCTTCAGCCCTAATTATTTCAAACAGACAGATGCATCCACATTTGGCACTTGAATTCTGTGACTGCAATCCTTGTTCTTGTAAATGTTCCTAAACAAGGGAAATAGAGTATTTGTTTAAAAAAAATAATAGCAGTAATCATATTGATTTAGAAAAAAACCCAACTGTTATTACTCAAATTATTAAAAAGAATGCTATATTATCTCTGGGAAAATTGTGTTAAATAAGATAAATTAAAATTAATATCATTACAGTTACAGAAGGCATTTTTATCCCACTTCCACATCCAGCACATTTCAATTGCTAATTAGAAGAGATGCAATAAACTTGTCAAATGAAAACAATCCAAAAAACCTGAAAAATGTTTCATTTTTCCTATTAATAAATAAATGGACCCAGTAAGATCGTAGATAGTCATTAACACATGGCCTATGATCAAAAATCCACAGTTAATTATGGTATTTTCATTCTCCAAAAAAGAAGCATTTTAGTCTCATTACCCCTGCTTTGTGAGAATGCATTGTGTGACTCTGACAGCTGCAGCATGTGTTGTACTTCAAAGGAAAGAGGAAACCAGCTTGAGATGTCTTTTTTCATTGCAGCCCATTGTGACCTCCTGCTCTACAGACAACTATCCATGAAACTGGACTGACACTATATTTGCCAGCTGACTGTTCCTATTTCACAGGATATTTCGGGGGATGTTACGGTAGAAGACAATGAAAAATATAAGTCCTGAACAGAATAGTTTTGGAAATGCTGTCAAGCTTTATCATTAATGAATTTCACTTTCAGCTTGGGAACAAAAACTAGTGAAGGGAATGTTTTCCAGCCCTTCATGGTTTCTCTAGTCTCCAGGTTTTCTCTTAGACGGCAAAATTTGTAGAGAATGGGCCCATATTTGATTAAGCCCCAGAAAATAATGATCAACAACTAAAAGCATTTAAAGGAGTCACTTTAAAATAAGTCTAACAGCGTTCCATGCAAATGTTTACTTCTTCAAAAGCCAGAAAAAATAAATTACCCCTGGTGCCATATCCAATAGGTCTTTAAAATAACCATCTAAAAAAACTGCCCCATGGGCTTTGGGAATGAAAGGACTCAGTATCAAACTGCAGAAAATTTGCTGGAAAATCATTACATCTGCTCCAGGTTGAACATGACCATGTTTGACAGAGAGAACCAGCTGGTTTTGGAAAATATATTCTTTCCTAACAAGGCTAACAAGGAAGAATTTACTTGAGAAATTTGAGAAATTTAAATCTAGAATTTGGCTTGGAATTTTTGACTAAATTTTCATACATTTCTAATTAAAAAAAAAATCTTTCATCAGTATTTAAAGGGATTTCAATAAATCAACATTTAAATAGTTTTTCAAGCATTTCTTCTTTCCAAAAGAGCATTCTTCTAATAAGTAAGATATCAGTGGGAAATAAATCTCATTTCAAATCCGAGGTGATGCATACTTTATAGAGAGAAACTACTTCCTTAGACATGCTTACAAGCATTAAACAGCTCTCCTTTAAACATTCATTATTCTACAATACATGTTTGCTTTCATAGTTTTGTCTTATGTTGGCTTTGTTCCCTTTGACTTCCATAAAATACAACTGCATATCAATAAGTAATTTTACATTAAGGTTAACTGGCTAATTGCACTCATACAATATCTTCAGGTACTTTTTATTCTGTTTAAGGCAGATGAAAATCCCCCCCTTTTTCAAACAATGGCCCATTTTATGAAGAGCCTGTGAAATTTGGAGAAAAATAGTGTTAACAGAAATCACCTTGAGATGCCCAAACACCATCTTAATCAATGATTCAAAAAGTTTGTTGTTTCTTACTTCATCACAAATGATAGCAAATGAATATGGTTTTTTTCTGAGTCATGACTATGTCAGGTACAGACATTATGATCATCTCCAAAGCTAACAAATAAGGTATATGTGAAACAAAATATACCACATGTCCCTTCTCCAAAGTGTGTTACTATTTCCTTCTCTTAGGTAGCAACTTCCTCTGTTAGCTCATTTTATTCTGTAAAATTAAGTATCTTTCAAATTTCATTATTACTGATTGCTACCCATGTTCTGCAACACACAGAGCATCCTACTGCTTTCCAATCCTTCCTATTCTGAGTCAGGGAAACTAATGTTTAATATCTTTCTTTGTCCTTATCTCAATTTCATAGGCAATGGGGAAAAAAAAAAAATAAAGACAAAATAATTCTTTTTGTCAAGCTAAACTCTCATACTTTCTTGATGCACCAAAAAACCTGAAATTCATGTTACTCTTGCTATTTTTTATGTCCATAATCCATTCCATCAGACTTTCTTTCATGTAACCATATAGTGACTCAAATAACAGAAATGGTCTCAGTAAATACAGAGCTGGTTTTCATTTTATGCCTGCAACACCCAGGCCTACCAACATGAAATTTCAGTTATTACACTTAACATGGAAAACTATAATCTTTCAAGGAGATGAAGTTACATTAATCGCCAACAAATGGGACCTTGGCTGTCATTCAGGGCAAGTTGTCATGCAGTGCTACTTCCCTAACAGCTTTAATTAAATCTATTCTCAGTCTGGTAAGGTTGGAGACCCCAGGAGGGCACAGCTGGGTACTGAGCCTTTCGGCTATGATGGTCCTCCTGGCCAAAGCCCCTGCCAAGCCAGGGCCAGTTTTGGATCAGCCCTGCCACCCTCAGCACAGTAGCAAGAGGCAAAAAGAAACACATCCAAGGATGACTCATGTATTTGATTCTGGCCAGTTGAAAAGTGCGTTTTATTGATAGTCCACAGGAGAAATAGCAGTTCTGTTCTGCTGAGCACGGAAGCCTTCTTTTGTCTTAAAATGTGGCCACCAGAGCTACCACTGATCACGGCTGGTACACAGGTCTCCCACTGGAGGCTTGTCTGCATACTCCGGCAACATTTCAGTATAATCAGCCACTCAAACTGGATCTGTTTTCTATTCATAAATAAGCCAGATTCCATGGGCTCAGGTGCAGTTATGGCTTAGACAGAAATTAAAATGGTGACAATGAACCAGATTTGGTTCAACTCCCTTGATGGGCCTCCCCAGCTGGAATCCTGTTCAGGATTCAGTGTAGTAGGTGTGGGTTAAACAGCTCCAAAAAATATGTCTGGCCCAAAGGTTTTCCGCCCAAGACAGAAACAGAGGCAAACAGCAAAGCAATCATTATTCCCATTTTTGGGAAGGAATGACTTGCACAACATCCCACACGGAATCTGGAGTAGAACTAAACCTCAAAGCGGTTAAACTCAGTTCCATCAAGTGCCTGGAAAAGATGGTGCAGACATGATAGTGCTGTTTAAGACTCTCTGAAATTAAAAGGATTTTGACCTACATGGACTCACAGTTGTTCAACACCCATGAAAAATAAGAGCTACGTAAGAAGGATTAAAGAAGACAGAGAGAAAATCAACTGGTTTTTTTTGGAGGTTGCTGAAATACATTTCCCTTTTAAAACTATGCTGTGGAGCTCAGTAGGAAAGCTGATTTATCCTGTGAGTGCACAGCAGTTGCTCCCTGCTAGAGCTGCTGTTTAAGTTTAATTGGAATACACAGCACTGGTGTAATGTTTTTATCATGGAGAACATTTAAGCAAAGCAGAAAGGCTCTTTCAGTTCAACACACTTATTTCTGTTGTGATCCTGATCACTGAACCCAAGTGGAAATATGAACCACTGAATGTTTTAGTCAGTGACTCCAGAGGCAGAAGAGAAACAGGCCAAGACTGGCTAACTCGGGGGACTGGCAATGGGATATGGAGCCTTCATCTCCAGGTCACTGAATCCAGCACAGGCCTGTAATGACCAAAAAATTACTACCATCAAATGGAGGTTCAGTGGTCCAAGAGAAATCATTTAAGTGGCTTCTGCTTTGTACAGGCATTTACAGCAGAGAAATTACTGCTCCACTTAGCAGAACTCCACAGTCATCAGTGACATGGAAGTTTTGGTGTTTTTTTACATTGCCAGAAACAGAATGATGTCACTGAAAAAATCCTGTAGTGAGTATTTTGACCAAGAACATTTATCATAAACCTGAAGATTTCTTTGGGGTTTTTTTCCATTTTTATCATTATTTTAGTTTTATTTAGGCTCCTTCAGTAGATTTCTTTGCCTTTCTCCATGCAGTAGATCAGAAGATAAAAGCCATCTAAAAATGACTTTTCCTAAATGTAATTTACACAAATACTGTGAGGAGAAAAACTGCACCCCATCCAAACCAGAGTCTTCCACTGTTAATATATTTGCATTTGGCTCAAATGTTAAACACAATTTTAATTGAAAGCTTCCCATTTTCTGAAGAACTGGGGGCGTTTTTGTGTAATCTATAAAATCCATAGAATTT
Source organism: Serilophus lunatus (assembly GCA_013399895.1). NCBI lineage: Eukaryota > Metazoa > Chordata > Aves > Passeriformes > Eurylaimidae > Serilophus > Serilophus lunatus. The sequence continues at coordinate 23,890 of VXBA01003012.1, read as the reverse complement.
CAAGCAAAATCTTAGCAAATGTTACTATAAAGCAGTTTCAATATTAGACCTTAAGGACCACTAGTGTTTAGCTTTGTATCTTTCTGGTTTTGTACAAGAAAGAGTCTTTCTACATCTTTCTACATCAGTCAGGAATTGTGAGGATTTGGTGCCTTTCTGTTGACTTGTCTGTCTCAGACCTTGATGCTTTTGTTTCCCATGGACTCATAGAAGGTTTTGGGTTGGAAGAAATCTTTAAATGTCATCTAATCCAACCCCCTGCAATGAGCAGGGACATCTTCAACAAGATCAGGCATCTCAAGGTCCAACCTGACCTCGAATGTTACCAGGGATGGGACCACCTTCATTGTGAAGATATTTTCATTGTATCTAGTTTAAATCTACTTGGTTTTAATTTGAAACCATTACCTTTTGTCCTACTGTCACAGGCACTATAAAATATCTGTCCCCATCTTTCTTATAAGCCCCTTTTCAGTACTGAAAACCCATGAAAAGGTCTTCTTGGAGCCTTCTCCAAGATGAACAACCCCAACCCTCAGGCTTTCCTCACAAAAGTGTTTCTGTCCTCTGATAATTTTTTATCGTCCCAGCAGGTCCACATCTTTCCTATGCTTTCCCCAGAGCTGGATGCTAGAACTCCTGGTGGAGTCTTAGCAGAGTGGAATACAGGGGCAAATCTGCCCCTCTGTTTATTGAAACTGTAACCACCTTTGCTTATGGATATATGAACTGCATGTAGACAATCCATTGAAGTCTAAAGCGCTGCTTATCCACCCTCCAAATGGCACAACACTGGTGTCCCTCTGCTTCCATGCACAGGACCATCCACCAAAAAAAAAGAGAAAAGGTAAAAGCCTCCCTGATGTAGCACAAAAGTGCCAAAAAGAGGGGGGTTGTTTGGGTTTAATGTTTTCACTTTCTGTGAGTAAAGCCGGTGACTCTGCTGTGGTTTATACATGAAGCCTCCTTCGGAAGCCTTATACAGCAGTGACATACCTTTCTTCACTGAGAAGCAACTAACCACATCCTGACACCAAACATTCAGGAAAGCCAAAGCCAAGACTGTCAGAGATATTCCTGCTGCATTTTGTATTCCAGTTAATATTTCTGATTTTATCAATTTCATTATGCAGGTACAAGTGTTACAGCAGGGGCCACACAGTTACTCGCAGTTTAACAGTTAAAGAGATGCTTGTGCCAAATAAATATGTTGGGTTCCATTGTGAAAGTTCAGCGTTCAATAGGTCATATCAAATCTTGTCGCCCAGATTGCTTTAATAGCATGTTCAGCTGTAGAACAAAACATGCAAGGGCACCAGTTCAAGAGCCTTTTCTACTGTAGTGGTACATGGAATGTTTCTGCAGTTAGAAAACTCATATATACACACACATGCTCACTGGGTATCTTTATTGATCAAAAAAAGGGCCTCTGCATATTTATGGTAACAGTTCTGCAAAGTACTCTGAGCATTATGCAATTTAAAACCTGATGAGTACCCAAATGTAACATTATTGGTTTAGTACAAAATTATTGCACACATATAGAAGATGCAAAGAGATTGTTGAAAAGCTAGCAGTACATGACAATAAAAATGTGATTATGTCTGTAAAACTTCATATGCTTCACACCACAAAGTGTTATACAACAACACTAAAGATGTGTTACATAGATAGTTATAATTTAATTTGGAGGTGTGACAGATACCTGAGCCCATAATTGTCACTCCAGCAAGCATCCATTTAGGTGCATTCACAAAAGCAAATAATGCCTTTCCTATTTCAGAATAAGACAGTGATACAAAAGAGACATTCTAGAGAATGTATGAATAGAAAGCCCAAGGTTCCTTTCTAGAAGATACAGAACTATTAAAGCAAGCTGGGATTTTGTAAAGATTAGGCTTCACAATTCTCCTTCTTGATTAACTTGCAATAAACGGCCCATTTATTTGAACTTTTGGGGATATTTTTGATGTATTAGTTAGGTGCACAATGTACTTTGACCTATACTTCTCAGCTCAGCAGCCAGGCATATCTCATACAGTCTGTTCCTCACATTTAGGTTTGTCTGTAGAACAATAGCCAGTTCCAGTTTAAACACTGTAGATAAAAATCTGGTCCCAATGCAGCAAGTGTCATGGCTTCAGAAAAACAGGTATTATACCATGTATCATGTAATTATATTCCTGTTCTAAGAAACAAAAAGTATCTCCATGAAGTGTAGAGGAAAGGAAGTTAATTTCTATCCTGTAGTGTTTTAAGAGAATGCTATTCTTTCCCAAATCCTCTGGTAGGTTTCCACAGCAATGATTCTTTTTCTGTTCTCAGCTTTGTAGGATGACTGCAAAAACCTACAGGAAATCACTGGCTTTGATACAGAAGAGAGACTGAGGGTCATGACTGAAGTAAAGGCTTCTCTTTATTAAATTAATACCTGCACCAATTTACCCAACTCTCCAACTTATCCCATTAGTTTTGCTTTCCAGATGTGAGGGGCTACTACAAAGAAAGGATGTTCCAGAAAAGAGAAACCTCTGCAATGAGAACTGAACAAGGCCACAGCAACCCATCACATCACTCTTCCTGCAAGTCCTAAGAGTTGAGATGAAAAGCACCTCACCTTGATAACCCCCTGCCCTACAAGGCACAGGGTTAGATGGTGTTTGACCATTCGGTCTCAGAGAAACTAAACTCCCTAAACTCTAAAACTAAACTCCCTCTGTAACCTGGAGAAGCCACAGAACTGCAACTGGGAAGTCCCACCATGGCCAGTGTTACCCCGGGGCAGGATTCAAAACTGTAGGACTCAAAGCTAAGCCTCGAGTGTGCTACTCACAGGATTATAGGCAGGGATGAGAGGATAGTGATGAACAGTGGTAGCTTTTTTCAAGGTGGAATTTAAATAACCTAGGTGACAAAGGAAATCTTTAGTAAGGCAAAACATGACTGAAGAAGTGTGACTGCTTTGTCATGTCTCTAACACTGTCGGCAAGGAAGCAGTACAGGAAAACCAGGGGAAGGTAATGTCTTGGGATAGTTATAGGTGGCCAATCCCACACACATTTCTGCTTCCAAAACCATCTAGCTAAAAACTCTTCACAGTCACCATGACTGTAACATGCCCTGAAGCTCCTCAGACTCCAGCCAACCTACTCAGAGAATTTCCACTTCTGACATGCTCTCTGTGTCTGTATTTGTGTAGCCCATATTCCTCATTCTTGTGCCACAAGACACATCTCAGCCTGTCCTTTTGAAGGGTCCCTCAGGCACCTACGGGCAGCTGACACTCATTGCAGCTCCAGCATCTATCAGGGAAACCTTATGAGCTTCTTCCTTGGAAAATGGCTGCTCACTGGCTCAAGAACAGGTCTGCTCCTGTTGCTGCAGGGCTTTCAGAAACAGATGCGAGGGCACAGTAATTCAGAATTCAGTGGATACAGCTGGCAGGAAGAAGAGGGAATGCAGTGACCCAGTCTCCAACTGGATCAGACATATTTTAGACAATTGGATTTGTCTGTACCAATGGTACACCATAAGCTTCTGAAAAAAAGATGATGTTAAAGCATTTCTCCTATGAGAATTATCTTGAAGATTATGTTAAAGCCTTTCTCTGACTCTTGTCCTGCCAAGCTTGGTACCTCCCTGTTCCTTTAATCACAAGAACTCCAGTTACCTCATACACAACCCTTTCTATTTCTCTCCCACTGTATTGAATCTGATTGTACTCAGAACCCTTTCATTCTCTTTCCTCTGTGTTCATTTTCTACTAAATATTATTCGTCTGGATATCTGCAGTATCTACTGAATTAAGTTGTTCATATTAACATGAATACAGAGTATGTTTCTTATATAGAACACTCCCTAGACCACTGTATGGCAGAGAAGTGCCATACTTTCTGTAGGCATTGACTCTAGATAGGTTGTCTATTAGTTCACATATATGTTCTTCTATTATGTTAGCACAGAAAAGTGATAATGTGGCCGCTACATTCCTTGCTAATATTGCCACAAGGTGTGCAGGTGTGGCATGATGTTAGCCATGGGGATTGAATATCAGTTATAACATCCATAACTTCTGGAGGAGTAAGAGAAATGGGACTTAAAATCTTTAATATTTTGTTAAAACACTGAAAGGAACAGTATAAAGGGATGAGATATAACATTGGAGTTGTAAGAAATCAATGATACATGAAACGATATCTTTTTGCTCTCTGAGTGATCCTATAAATGAGGACTGTCAAACAAGGTCAGGAGAGTAACACTTGGAAAGCTACAAAAATAGAGTAGTTGGGGGGAGGGGTGGGAGAAGCACATAAAAATGTCACTACCATATCTTTGTTAAAACCCCACACCCAAATATCTAATTGCAAGTGTCAGTCTCCTTTGATCCACACTTTGCTGTCTGGAGCTGAGCAAGCCAGCACTGTACTGAAGTTCTTTTCTTGCCAATGGGTAAAATACCTCAAAAGCAAAGAATTTGAGCATAGTGATTATAAACTCCTCAGGTGTTTTACTATTTCCCACTTTGTACCCACCAGGCACACATTTCACACATGGTAGGAGTGTCAAAGCAATGTACATGTATCAAAAAATTCTGCATACATTTTACCCTTTGGGAAAACAATCCCCATTTTCTGATGTATGTAAACCTCATTTTATAAAGCAAATGGGTTATTAATGCAGTCCATGTATGTGGTCTCATCCTGGCACTCCAGGACTGCATGCAACAAGTATGGTTCTGAATTCAGTACTTCACTGTCTGACACACGAGGGAATATTTGGCATTCTGCTACAGTGAACAAATTCCTGAAATAGTTAAGGATTTACTGTGCATAATCTCTCTCATCATGCCAGAATAATCTTCATTTTTCCCTCAGCTTGCTTCAGATTACTTGTGAGAGGGAAAATCATTTGACTGTAGTTGCCTCAACACTGTTGATCAGCTCTGTGGCCTGCGAGGCACAGTGTGAGCTGGGGGCACATCATACAGCTATAGAGCATGTGAGAGTTTGCCAGAGGTGAGGGACAGTGCAGTTGTTTCAGCAGCATTACTACCTCCTTACCACCTCCTGCTCTGGGAAATCTACTGGGTCAGGCTGAGAAAGAAGGAAGGGGAAAAAAAACCCAAATACAGGAAGAAAAAGAGCAAGATCCTGCTCCAAGTGAATTCATTATTTCCATTTTGAAGTAAGCATCATTCTGCAGGGCATCAGAGAGCAAAGAAACGACAGCTAATGCAAAACCTCTCATAAAAACATGCTCAATAACTGAACTGTAACTGTGGGATGGTTTGTGGGCTGTTCGAGTTTCAAACCTGGCAATTTCTCTGGATCATCCACCGACAGTGGTTCACTGTTTGTAAGTTTTCAGCACAGACAGATCCCTTTTGAAAAGAACTGGCTTTTCTAAGAAAGACTGGTCAGTGTAACATTAATGTAAACCTTAATTTCATCCTATAGCAACAGGAAGAAAAATAATTGGGCTATAAGTCAGGTGAAGTACAGTCAAACACTCGGCATTTTCCCCTGCTATACACTCAATATAAGAAATAGCAGATATACAGCAGCTGTACCTAGAGTCACTAGCTAATAATTAAGTATTTATGATTTCATCTCCTAGCCAATTTTATACTGCATACTGAAGGAGGCAAAATGTATTAATCTGACACATGGAACTTTTGTTTGGAAAAAATAAAATCTCTCTTCATAAGATCTGCATAGCCATCTGAAATGTTGTTTATTTACCTCCACAGTTCTGTTTAATATGTATTTGGGACTAAAACATACCATTTAAATGCTGACTCAAGTGTAATGCTCTTCTCCCTGTTACTTGTGGAAAATAGACTTTTGCATAGAATCAAAAACTGAAAGAAGGTCATGACATTCTAGTGGGCTTTTTATGGTTTATGAAACCCTTCATTAAACTTTTAGAAGACACAGCCCTGAATGGCTTTGAGAGAAAGCAAAAACCTCAGAGTGCTTCTGGGGAACATCACCTGTAATTTATTCACTTTGAATGCTTTTTATGGTGCAGCACAAGACAGATGCATGACATGATTCCAACATCCACAAACCTGAGGCATGAAGTAATTGAATCCATAACCAGAAGCTGGTAAATGGGTAATCTGATGAGTTATTCTGTAAGTGTGACATGGAGAACAGCTTGCTTCACAATCATTATTTTGCTATAGTGTAGAAATCACATAATGAGGACTTCATGCTGTTAGGATCCTAAGCCTTGATTGTTAGAACATTTCAGTCATATTAAAAAAATGATATATTGCAAGGAGATAGGGAGAAAAACAGTAATTGGAAGCTCAGCAGTGGGTTAAAGCCACAATTTATTTACCATTTCCCCTCACATTAGATGAAACATTAACAAGATTATTAATAAAGATTCTGTATTGGGTTTTCACCTAGCAGCAAAGTATCATACTATCTTGCTGCCAAAAGGATGTCAGCATACTTTTCTTAAGGCTGCGGAAAAATCTTATCCAGTCTAAAATTACTGAAAGATGTTAATTTTTATAGTTCCTTGAATCAGGACATGACCTTTAAAAGTAGAGAGGCAAAAACCATACATCCATCTGATGGTATTGATTTCCCAGTTACACAAGGGACATGCATTAAGGATATTGAATTACAAATTAAAATTCAGCACTGATTTACTAAAAATCAGGTGCTGATGGAAAGTGTTTCTCTTTACAAGATGCCTTTCTAATGTCCATTGCAATTGCTGTCACCAACTGTAGTCCCCAGAAAAGCTGGTTCTATTTTTGCTCACGTAGTTATAATTCAGATTTGTTCCAGTCTTTTTGAGTTACTTCCTCACTTAGTTGGGGATTCTTGATTCTTTGGCCTATGACATTAAAAAAGCAAACCCACCCTCTGTCACCTGTTGCTCAGATGCCCAGAGCAATTACAGAAATGGGAAGGGGAAAAGCAGATCAAGGGGAGCCTTTGACCTCTGCAAATGGGAGCAAGTTTTGTTTTGGTAGCCAAACACCTCTTAGCAATTCATTTGTTTGTCAGTTGGACTTCAAAGATAGCTCACTATTTCAGGATAAAGACCAATAAAAATATTCCTCTTAATATCTCAAGTTACATCAGTTCAACAGATTCAAGTTTTCACTGTGGCAACTTCTCAATACAGATTTATTTTTAAATTCTCAAGGTAAAATAATTATACAAAGTATTCATTTTAATAGTGCACAGAGTTACTGAAAGACAAGTTCATAACAATAATGTGTATATGACAAGTATACAAAATCTCCTATAATTTGTAGCTATTCCCAATTCATTTACTGAAAGGAGAAATGTCCTTTGAGCACCTTTGGATTTGTTCCTTTTATATATACTTTATATACACACACATTTTTTTAATTAAGTAATATAGTATAGGTCAGTCTCAGAACACTAAACATGAACCAAGCAGCTGCAGATAATGATTAGATGAAAAGCCAGAAAACTGACTTCTGATGTCAGGTTAAGGATGAGAAGGAAGCAGCTTGCTTTGAAATAATTATTTTACTGCAGAGTGCAAATGGCATAATAAGAACTTGACGCTGCCAGAAGCTGTAACCCTTGATTGCTGGAATACAGCTGTCACATTAAAAATGACACATTGCCAGTAGATTGGCATAGCTGCAGTAATCATAGACCTCACATCTGTGCTACACTTGCCCAGTTAAGGAGCTTCTTGGTGCAAGTCTAGGCCAAGGTTAATGAAATTATTTAATATGTGTTTTTGCAGCAAGGTTGTTCAAAGAAATCACTGGAAGGTACATTAAAACTTATCGTTCTGATTGATAACGGAAAAAAAAATGAAAAGCCAGAGCCTATTTTTGTAACAAACTGTCTTTAAGAAATCATTGCACAGAACTACCGGTAGTTTAATCACATTGTTCAGTTAAAGCTATAAACTTTAAAGATGAATGATTAAACTAAACTAGAGAAAACATTTTTCATCAGGACACTGATTAGGAAAAACAAGCTTAAGCGCATCTTCAATGCAGATAACATTTCTACACGAAAATCCACATTTCTTTATGAAATTCTATTTCTATGAGCATGAGCCAGGTGGTCTTCATTGCATCTCGACTCTTTATTATACCCCTCCCAATAACAGCAAATAGAAGTGATATTTGCAACCCTGCAACTACAAACAGGATTGTAACCACCCACAGGAAGAACAACTGGCCACAGACTGAGCTGCACTGGGTCAAAACGAAACAAAAGCCAGTGCTTTCATTGCTGGTACTGTGCACTCAACAAAGCACTGCCTTATGCAGAAACTTGCTTGTAAATGTCTTGCGGAAAGAGAGGAATAAGGTATTGAAGTTCCACAAACCAGTATTTCCTTACTGTATCTTCATTATTTTAAACGTAACAATTTTCAATATCTAGATACGCTTCCCTGTCTTGAGGGTGGTACAGTCTGTAGCTCTAGGAATAAATACCTCATGGTTACAGCCCAGTCAGAACTCGTTTGAGGTTTTTCTTGTCACTCCAAGGACTTCAAGAAGTCAAGCAAAACCTTCATTATACAATTCACAATGATCTAAGAAGTGCTTTGATACTGCAAATATTTCAGATTACACTGGACTAAACAGAGAATCTTTATAGAGCCTCAACTAGGTAGTCAGCACCTTCATTTCAGTTAGTCTTTGGAATTAGTTGTTTGGTGGTTTGGTTTAGGTTTTTGTTTTGCTTTGGTGTTTTTATTTTGGGCAGAGGGGGTTGGTTCCCAAATTCTTATGCACTCCCAGCCTTCTCCATGGTGGGTGAGGAACAGAAAGGCCATGACTTTGTGGAAGCCCTGCTCAGCAGTAATAAAAATATCTCTATGGTATCAAAACAGACCTTCACACAGGCTGAAATAAACAGTGAGGTGAAAAAACAGTGATAAAAATTAACATGATTCCAGCAAAAGTCAGGATAGTCACTAATTAACAATAACAGGAGAAAGGGAAGAGTTATTTGAAAGCTTCTGAGTGAGTTCAGTGGAGGCAAGTTAAAAGTAAACTGCCATAAAGAGGAGAATAAGAAATGTCACAGGTCAAGGAGAGATCTATGTTGTTTTGGATTTGTGGGTTCGTGACTGGTCAGGAACACAAGGAAAAGAAAAACTGGGCACTCCAGCTGGCAGTACCTCGCTGAGCGTGGGTGTCCTGTTTCTTTCTGTTTGTGGTTTGGTTTTTTGATTTGGGTTTTATGCTGATTTTTTTTTTTTATTTTGGGGTTTGGTTTGGGGCTTTTTTTAAATCTCTGTATAATCTATTTGAAACAGATGAGGAAGACATGGAAGTCTCTCCAGACTTCCAAGAGCCAATGTTCTGGTTCTACCAAGAGCCCTGGCTAGAGGCCAGGTGTGTGATGCAGGGCTCTGATGCAGACTCAAGCCTGCTAGACTGTGTCTGCAGTGGGGACAGGAAAAGAGGGAAAAGATAAAGAAGAAGAGAAATTCCACGTGTGTCATAATGACAATCTTGAGGCATCAAAACCCGTGAGTCAGACTCAAAAGTACCATACTTTTAGTCTAATAAATTTGAGACTTGAAACAACAAAATGAAAAATCAGATTAATTTTACTTTGCTACATGTTTTGAGAGGATCTTTAGATCCTGTTTTCCTGGAAACTTACCTCAATACCCACAGTGACAGTAGCATAAATAGAAGCAGAGGAAAATCACCTCATAGAAGCAGGAATAGAAGTACTGCCTTTCCCAGTGACCTGCAATATTTTGTGTTCCCCTACTGAGAACACAGCAGATTATGATTTGGCTCTGTAGTGTTATTAAACCACCACCCCCCCTCTGAGCACTGATTGGCATGAAATCATTTATAGGAAGTTACAAGAGCAGCAGCATTAGTGGTTTAAATTATAAAAATCCCACAGACATCCTCCGCTGTGCTTCCATGTTCCCAGGAAAGACTGCAGAAATCTCTGGTACTAACTTCCTCTCCTCCTGCCTGCAAAGAGAAAAACTAGGTTTCCCAGAATGAAACAAAAGAGAAATGTAGTTGACCTTGCAGTTAGATACCTTTGTGTCTTTCAAGAGGAATAGTAGAAGCTAATATTGAAAATATCAAATTCCTTTGTGAGGGAAAAGATCATTTACCTAAATGTCCTCTTGTGAGATAAAACTGGGGAATTTGATTGGATACTCTGAAGAGAAAGCCTGATGTCCATAGGAGTTTATTGGATTCCTTGAGGAGTAGGTTGGACTTGTACACCTGAGGGAACAGTGCAAAAACAGATGCCCTAGAATTGCTTGAAGAAATGCAGAACTAATTTTTGCCCCAAGGCATTTGTTTGCTCAGATTGAGCAGTTAATTGAGCAAAAGGCTAATAGATATGCTTTGGGTAGGTGTGACTAGGTATGGAAGATAGCCTTTCCGATCTTTTAAATGATAGCAGGCAACAGCAAGCCTGTTAGTCTACTGTTCATAAAAAATTCACATTTCAAGTCTTCTAATTTTCTAGCCAAATATTTTTATTTCTGTGTATATGCTTATCTAGAGGGAGTGAGTACTATGTGCAAAGCATTTCAAGCCTCCTCATGATCCTTTCTCTGCCTGTCTCACTTCAGTTTGAATAATTTAAACACCAACAACACCTATCAGGATGAAGGAAGAATTTCTCTAGTTCTTATATTGTTATAACATGAACATGTGAACACACAATAGAAACATTTCCATAATTTTGTGTAACTAAATTAATTTTCAAATTAAAAAAGGCTACATGAAGTAAGGAAATTCACCACAACTGTGAATCCAGTCACTGTGATTTTAATGGATATGAAGCCATTTCTGCCAGTACAACCTTAGCACACTGAGCAGTTTCATATTTGCAAGCTTCATTAAATATATACACTTACAATTTCTAATCTCAATGAAAACACAGATATTTTTAATACCTTCTTTTTCAAAATAACTCAACCTATAGCCTCAAATTGTGTCATGCATTGCCAAATAAAAATAGTATTATCAGTCTTTATTTGCTAATGCTGCTAGGACAAGGCAGTGCCAGGCTCAGAGCACAAAGATGCTGGCACCTTGCTGCCAAGAGGCCTGCAGCTATTTATGAGGCAGGCTGCCAGTCATGGAACTTGTTCAGAAATTCTTTAAAATGTGACAGAAGGCATCAGTGTAAGAAAGAGTATTTTTTACAGTTTATGTTCCTATTATTTTTCCCACATTTAAAGGTAGAGAAGGTTATGTGGGCAACAAGGACTAACAAAGATAGAGAAAAAAAAAAAAAAGATGCATTTCCAATGTTTTGTTATTAGGCCTTACCAAAGAATTTAATAAGTTGAATTTTCCTATTAATGCAATTGAAAATTTAATGAGCTTCTTAATTTATGACTTCACTAGGCTTGAATTATAAAACAATAACACAAGCTGCACTCTAATTGCCTGAGTGTGTCTGAAGATGACAGTGTGTTTAGGCTTTCACTTTAGCATCTAATCTAAATATATTAACAAGCAATACAGAAAACACTGCAGTTGTTCAAAGAGACAGGACAGAATTAATTTTTTTTTGTGACAAACAAAACCATTCTATTAAAGCATTATCCTTGCTATTATATTCCACATTTTGATGGAGAACTTCCAAACTCTTTCCTTAATATTAACACATTTCTGTGGCACCCTTGAGAGCTTGTTAAAAAAGATTATTCCCACTAAAGCAATAACTTGAAACAAGATTGAACTGGTAGTGTCATGGAACTTTAGGGGTTGAGGTATGGAACAAACTCTTTCAAACTTGCCCGGAGCTGTAGACACGTCTCCCTTCAGAAGACGGAGCCTGTTCTTTGCCCTGTGCTGTGATACCTTTTTCTTGAATGACTTTTACATCCATTTCAAAACATCCTGGGGTTATGTAGTTCCTGAAAAGGTCACTGTGCTGGTCTACTCCAGGTGAGCACCAGCCTTACAGCTGGGAGCCCGTGTCTAACAGAGGCAGTGCCTTGCAGTGGCCTCAGCTCTACCTGATCCACCCAGCAGAGCAAACAGCTCGGGGTTCAGCCTGCTCAGGGCAGAAACCTTATCAGTACAGCTCCTCATACAGCAAACTAGACACAACAGATAATTTACACAAAAATGTACCTCCCATATCCCAAACAAAAATTTTCCTGTCAGAAAGTATAAAAAAATTTAAGAATTCATATCTAACAACTTGATGCTCTTTCATGACAGTTTAGAAACAGTGTTAACTAGAAAATTGTTATATTATGTAGGAGTTGACGTGTTAGCTTAATTTTTTTAAATTGTCTGCTTTTATCACAGCAGAAAATACACAAGGAAAATTAAAACACTTCATATTGCATTAGTAGACTGAATGAGACAATTGGTTGATTTGAGTTTTTTAAAACATATTATGATTGACACTTTTGATAGTCATAAAAAATATGTTGCAGAAAATACCACCTGAATAAAATACCAACTGAATATTCCCAAAAAGGAGAGCTTCCTAAATTAATCTGGTGTTTTCATTGAATGAAAAGTTACACTCTGGCCTTGAATTAAAATCCTGTTTTTACCTGGATCTTAAATGAAAAATGCAGTAAGTTTTTTTATTTTGTCCTTGGGAAAATAGGATTGTTCCTGCATCTTTGCATTTTGACACCGGAAATAACACTATTCATAAATTTGAATTTTTATTATACCTGTCTGCCACTCTTCCCATCAGGTGGTAAGTTTGGGGCAGATCCAAAAGTTCCAGAGCTCAAATAAATTCCAATCCAACTCAATAGTATAACATTATAATATCTGTTAACTCTCTCCTGTATGACGATTGTTCTCTCTCCAACAGTACAACTGGTAACTTTTTTAAATGTCCTAGAACTGTGTGGCAAAAAAGAGCACATTTCTGAAGTTTTTGGTTGCTGGAAGAAGCTGTGAATCACTTTTTCAATTGTACTGGCTCAGACAATTTATTGCAATACAACAAACTCGTTGCAAGGGATCTCAATGGCAGTGGCATGTAGTATAGTAGTTCCTTCAGGAGACAATCTACCTACTTCAGAATTTTACATGCTTTGTTGGTGGAACTAAGTGATATGGAGGGCTGCAAGTCACTAATTGATATCTAACATTGCTTAATTTACTACAAAGAGAAGCAAATGGTTTCTCTCATTCCATGTACTGATTTTTTTTTTTTTAAAGAGGGCAACTTCCAGGTTTTGCAGTCAGGCTCAAAATTCGAGGAAAGAGAGGGAAAGAAAGAAAAGAAGGATGCTGTTTATGGGCATTAGCATTCAAACTGTCTTCCCTGGCCTGTCTTTTTCCACTCCCCCTAAAGCAAAGACATAGGGGAAGAACATGAATAGCAGTAGTTTCAGGGTCTAACAGTGCCATTTGTCACTGCCAAGATTCATCAGTGATACAGGATTACAACAGAGAACAACTGAAAGGTTAAGGATTTATCTAGAACATCTGAAACGGATATTAAACTGAGATTTATAGCAAAGTGCTTAATGAAAATTAATGTTGACTGTCTTTGCTACTGTAGTATAGAAAACAAAGAAACTTGTTCCTTTTCTGGGAGCCATCATTGACCTCTTCCCTTACTTGCAACACTGAAGAGCAGGTACATATGTTTAACATTTTGCATTTTGACTTTACTGGGCAGAAATTTAGATGAGAAAATAAATCTGTTCACAGGATCAGAGTGCTGTAAGCGCTGGGGCAACGGCTTCTGGAGATGACTGTGAGAAACAGGTTTTAAGTGTCTAAATGTGGTTTCGCTGCCTGCTGAGACTAAGACCCTCTGAGCAATAAAAACTTGGATGAAAGCTCATATTGGTTTTGTAGAACCATCATCAGGACTTTCCTTTCAATATCTATCTAATGACATGCTTTTTAAAGGAGTTATAGGCTTGCGAAGTTATAGGAGGTATTTAAAAGACGTCCAGTTAATGGTTAATGGTGGGCTTGGCAGTGCTGGTTAATGCTGGACTCAAGTATTGCAAAGGACTCTCCCAATCTAAATGATTCTACGATTCTTGTAAAGATCAATGGAAACCCAACAGCCTGTGAGCAGAAGTATCACAAGCCTGACATCTTCATGCCCCTGCTGTTCTGCAGGTTCACTGCAGCTGATGAGAGATGGGGCTGCTGCTGTACCAGCTGAGCATCAGGAATGAGCCACAGTCCTGTCTGGTTGAGCTTTCATTACATAGCACAGTTATGAACTGCATAAGGTACTAGAAGAATATGTTTTTAATATCAAATCTCAACAACTAAGCTTTTTATGTAAGGAAACCATTTCGATTTCCACATTGTGCTTTTTGCCATAAGTGTTCCTTATCTATTTTTACCTCTGAATTCAGAAAATAAAAATCAACTAACATATTTTCTGCTTTTATTAAAATACATTTAACAAGATTTGGGTTCTTAGGGCTGTAGCTTACTGTCTGAAACACTACACAGACTTCTATTTAATTTAAAATAACTTTACTTGGAATGAAATCAGTAGTATTCTTGTAAAAGTATAGGATACAATATGTTCATTACTACATCTCTCAAAATATCAATAAAGGTGAAAGAATGAGGAAATTTTTATTCATTGCTTTTGAACTTATAACAGTATTTTACATGTCATGAATATCTGGACATTTATTTGTGTTAAAGGAAACATTAAATACAGATAAATATAATTAAACCCAGTTGAAACAAATTACATTCTTCACCTGACCCAGGGTTTTTGCATCACTTTGGTTTAGTATTCAATAATTTTCTAATTCAATAACAAGTGAATCATTCCCTGTGTAGTTTTAAGGCAAAAGAAATCCCTATCTGGATTTCCAATTATTTATAGTTTATTGCTTAAACAAAGCTACATACAGATAAGGGAAGACAGAAAAACATTCAAAACATTAGAAATCCTAATAGGCAGGCACTTCTTTTGTCTTAAGATGTTTGCATAAATTCATTTTGGCTATTGTGATGCCTTTAGGGTGTTGACAGAGAAGAAAGAGAACCCTGAGAACATGGAAGAATTTGTGCAAAGCAATAAAATAGACTCATTCCTTTTGAAGGACGCAGAGAGGAGTATGGTTTAAGCAAAGTTTAAGCTAGTTTTAGATCTCTGTAGTCCTAACAAAACAGGGAGGAATTTCTTTGCATTGTGTTACTGACAACGGTGAAATCATTGCTAAAAATTTCTGGAACACACTTATTTTAAACAGTGTTAGTTATGCAAAATTTAAGACTATGACCAGAGAGTAGTATTTAAAAAAACCTTTTAAAACTACTTGATATAATAGTTGCATATCCTATCCACCGCCAAATTAATCTGAAACACTCTAGAGAACCAAATAAAATTTACAAGCCCCCACACTAAAAATTACACAAGTGGTTCATATATATACAAATGTGACTTCCACAACTATTCTTTACATCAGTTATTCCACTGTGGCACTCTAGGCAGGATAGAATTGTGAGGCCAAACAATTAGATAATGATATTTGAAAATCTATCTCAACAAAGGAGCATGCACAGGAAGAGCACTGGGAAAATGTCTGTGTCAACAGTATGTTCATCAGCATTAACAGATAAACACGGGCAGAACTTGGAAGAAATTCCAAGACAAGTAAGGTGACACAAAACGTGCCAGGAAAATCTTTGGGGCAGAAGTTAGAAAAAAAACATTGTTCAAAAACACTGCTGGTGACCAGCAATTTAATTCTCAATTAAGGAGACCACTGTTATATTGTTTGCACAGCACCAACTACTTCTGTTCTTGGTTGATCAGGCAACATGTGCTGCACTTCTCTGAGGAGGGCACACTCTTCCTATTTTATAGCTGGAGAGACAGAAGCAGAGAGTTAGTGATGAACCCAAGCCTACAGACCAAGTCAAGCTCTTAACTTTATGTTATATGGGCTTTGAAACCTCCCACGTTGCAAACTCTTGAAAATTAAGCCCATTTCATACGTAATCAGTAAAACACAAAGTTAAGCATCAAGCAACTGTCATGTTTTAAACTCAGTCAGCAACTAAGCACCACACAGAGGATCACTGACTTCCTCACCTGGCCCCCATGGGACTGGGAGAGAATCAGAAAAGTAAAAGAGAGAAATGTCATGGCTGAGATAAAGAGTTTAGCAGTCAAAGCAAGAGCTGTGCACACAAGCAAAGCAAAACGAGGAATTCTTTAACCCCTTCTCAAGTTTGGGCAGGTGTTCAGCACCTCCAGGAAAGCAGGGCCCCATCACACACAATGGTCGTTTGGGAAGGCAAACAGCAGCACTCCCATCGGGCCTCCCCACCTTCCTCCTTCTCCTCTAGCTTTATGCACTGAGCACGATGCCATGTGCTCTGGAATATCCCCTGGATCAGTTGGGGTCACCTGTCCTGGCTGGTGAAGATGAACCCTCCCAAATTCTTGTGTACCCCCAGCTTACTCTGTGGGGGGTGAGGAACAGAAAAGGCCTTGACTTAGTGGAAGCCCTACTCAACAGTAACAAAACCGTCCCTGTATCATCAACACTGTTTCCAGCACCAATGCAAAATACAGCCCCATAGTAGCAACCCTGGGGAAAATGAACTCCATCCCAGCCAAAACCAGCACAGTAAGAACCCCTGAAACTGCCTGACCCAGAAGTAGAATTTTTCTTCTATTAATTCACTTCAAGACTCCAATCGCTTCTGCTGACTTATGATTTGATAGAATGTTTTTTTATGAAACACACCATTATGAAATACAAAATTAGGCACTACAGAAAAGATCTCTTGAGGACCCAGTGTTGCAAAAATACATTCACAGTCTTTATATCAGAGGTTCTGTATCTAAACTTTCAGGATATTATAGCTTCTCTGTGAAAATAAAGAATGCAATGAATCATTTAGTCTTTCAGTGAGCTCCCCAAGCTAATAGAGCACTTCTAGGCTGGAATGGATGTCAGCTGAGCTCAGTACCTCAGCAAGAAATGAGCGTGCTAAGGAACACACTGCCTATCTTTCCCACAGCGTATTTCTTTTATTACAAATGTAGTTTGAAAGCCTGGTCTGAAGAGTCTGTCAGTCACCAAGGAAATCACTCACATTGCTTCTTCCAGCACTTGCTGTCAACAGATTGCAATTACCACCTTCCTTAATGGGGAAAGAAAGGAAAAATTATGTCAAGTGAGAGGCTGGAGTCTCATCTGTTTATAAGCAAAATTTGAATCCATACCTCTGTTTAAGAGGTTGTAAATTGTAAATAGTATAATTTTAATTATTTGATTTTATTAATGCAAGATATTCTTCTTATAAGATTGTCAGCCCTGCACCACACAGAAACCATACAAGTGAAAATGCAGGTTTCTTGAGTTCCTCTGGGTAATTGGCATGAGAGATTCTCTGAGGAATATGCTCTGAAGAATTTGATTTTTGTGCAAGCAAATCAACTGCACAAGAAGTTATGGGAAGGGATTCGAGGTCATGCTGCTATGCTTTTTCTCAAAATAAATGGAATCTTTATGCCCTGTATAGCAAAAAGTACAGAACAGCTATCAGAAATTGCACGTGGTGTGCCTCTGCAAGTTTTAGTCCATTTCAGCTCCACCAAAGAAAGTTCAGAGCATCTGTGAAAACAGAATCTGAGACTGCATGAAAAGCATAAACCAAATTCCTGCCAAAAGGCCTTAGTTGCCTTCAGATGAAAAAGAAAATCTAAAAGGAGTAAAAAGCAGAAAAGCTGGATTTGCATGAGGAAGTAGAGACAGACATTTAAATTCAGTCTAAAGAAAGATGCAAACCATTTTCATTTCTGACTTAGTCCTTATGTTTTTGACATCTTCACTTTTTGAATAATTAAAGCTTTTCCTACAGGGCTTTATGACAGTTTTGCAAATGCTGTGCCTTTTTGTGCAAGGAGAAAGGGTTGGAAAACAGTGAGAGTGTGTGAAGTAGTGATGTTCTTTTCCACGCATGTTCCTGATGGTTTCATTTTTCTTGAGGCCGAAACAAAAAGAAAAAATGTGACCAAAAATTTATTCTGAGTCATTTTTAACACATACTTATTTTTCTGTATTAAAGTTCTTGCAGAAATCAAAAAAGTCACAGGAAATTTTATCCATTTTTTTTTTCCTGAATAAAATTTAACAGGAAGAAGTTTGCTTTTGCAAACCCCAGTAGTTTTCCAAAAGACATGGTTTCAGTGGAGCAGCACTAACTTCCCAAAGGTTTCTGGGAAAAGCACAGTAAGAAGATGCAGATGAATAAAGAGATGAGGAGAGCAGTTTACCATCTCTTGTAAAAATCGATGTGTCACTACTTGCTTAAGGAGGAGCTGGTTCACTACCCACTGAAGTAAATGCCAAATTTTTCATAGTTGAAAAGACAATGCTATACAGTCATAAATAACTATTGGTTAAACAGAAGCTGTTCTAATTCTGTAATACAGAGGTTTTTAAATCCGTGCTTCCCATTCCAATTCTCAGAGTAGCAAATCTTCAGGCAGTGGAGTTCAAAGGTTTTTCTATTTCTAAACGATGACTAATAAAACTGTAGGAAACTCAGTCACTGGTGTAAAAAAGATAAATTCTTTTCTTTTTCCCCAAATGGATCAACTATAAGACCATGAGAAGACCACCAAATGACATTAACAAATAATAAAAGGTTTGGTTTTGATGCACACTAACCACTTCACATGTAGTAGACACACAGAATCACAGAATCACAGAATCACTAGGTTCCAAGAGACCTCCAAGATCATCAAGTCCAACCCTTACCCTAGAACCTCAACTAGACTAGACTATGTCACCAAGTGCCACGTCCAGCCTTTTTTTAAACACATCCAGGGATGGTGACTCCACCACCTCCCCGGGCAGTCCATTCCAAAACTTTATTACTCTTTCTGTGAAAAAACTTCTTCCTAATATCTAACCTATACCTCCCTTGACGCAGCCTGAGACTGTGTCCTCTCGTTCTGTCAGTTGCCACCCGGTGGAAGAGACCAACCCCCACCTGACTACAACCTCCTCTCAGGAAGTTGTAGAGAGCGATAAGGTCACCTCTGAGCCTCCTTTTCTCCAGGCTGAACAGCTCTAACTCCCTCAATCGTTCCTCATAGGGCTTATGCTCCATACCCTCCACCAGCCTCGTTGCTCTCCTCTGGACACGCTCAATCATCTCCACGTCCTTCCTAAACTGAGGGGCCCAGAACTGGACACAGTACTCCAGGTGCGGTCTCACCAGTGCCGAGTACAGAGGCAGAATAACCTCCCTGCTCCTGCTGGCCACACCGTTCCTAATGCAGGCCAGGATGCCATTGGCCTTCTTGGCCACCAGAGCACACTGCTGACTCATGTTGAGCTGGCTGTCTATCAGCACCCCCAGGTCCCTTTCTACCTGGGCAATGTCCAGCCACTCTGCCCCCAGCTTATAACGCTGCAGGGGGTTTTTGCGGCCAAAATGCAGGACTTGGCACTTAGACTTATTGAATTTCATCTTATTGGATACTGTCCAGCTCTCCAACCGATCCAGGTTCCTCTGGAGAGCCCTCCTTCCTTCCAGTAGATCGACACAAGCTCCCAGCTTAGTGTCATTCACAAATTTACTGATGAAAGACTCAATACCCACATCCATGTCATCAATAAAAATATTGAATAACACAGGTCCTAGCGCAGACCCCTGAGGAACAGCACTAGTGACTGACCGCCAGCTGGATGCAGCACCGTTCACCATCACTCTCTGGGCTCGACCATCCAGCCAGTTCCTAACCCAGCAAAGAGTCCTCCTATCCAAGCCACAAGCTGCCAGCTTTTTCAGGAGTATGTTGTGGGAGACAGTATCAAAGGCCTTGCTGAAGTCCAAATAGACAACATCCACAGCCTTACCCACATCTACCAGGCGGGTCACCCGCTCGTAAAAGGAGATCAGGATGGTCAAACACAACCTACCCCTAGTAAACCCATGCTGACTGGGTCTGATACCCTGGCCATCCTGTAAGTGCTGTGTGATGACACTCAATATGAACCTTGACACCTGCAGTTACAATGAAGTCACAACTTTGAATGAGTTTGACGTAACATCAACAGTGGAAATAAAGACTGGAATTAATTGAGTAGACACAAGTTAAATATTTATTAATAAGCAACTCAGATAAACACAAAAGACTGAGATTTAGTGGTTATCTAGTAGAGTTACACATACTACTCTAAGACTTACAGCCGAGTCTTGTCTAGTGTTTTACACCAAGCGCAACCCCTAGGCGTCCTCAACAGAAACACTCCACGATATAAAGTAGCTCAGTTAAGAAGTCTACATTTGAAGCAAAAAAGTTGCATCTCAGCTGAAACAGTCCCACAGGTAGGGGCCGATATTGGCACAGTTTGCTACAATCCTGATCTTTAATCAGCACTGCAGCAGAGGCAGCAAAACAAGTGACAATAGTGAATTCCCCTGTGTGAGCCACCCGGTCAGTGGTGCTTCGTGGTCAGGAAATAGCTTCACCTGTCAGACCTCGTCTCTGAACACCGAAAGGGAGGAACAGACTGTTTCAGAGCTCCTTTAGCCAATGCGCAAGAGAGACCGAATCGTTTTTAACTGTGTGCAAGGTACTGAGTGAACCACAGCTATATTGAAGTGCTCTGAACACCCATTGTCAAAGAAAAGCTATCACTGAAATCAGACAGGTTCACACACTTGCATCAGCTACATAGAAGTTCCACTCCTAGCTAGCCATATTCAGCAACCAACTGGCTACTCACTGTTTGTATGCACTGACTTACAAAATCAGGTGTTTCAATTGTCACAACAACTATATCCCAAATTTGGGTTGTCAAGGTAGATGAAAACAATACCATTTTTCAATTCATGTGGCCCGTCCTTGGGCTGATGTACCATTCTACACTGGGGTACTAGAAAATCAGCAAGTGCTGTTACGTGTGAATGAGTAATGCAGATGTGCCCATAAAATGTCAGCAGCAGAGAGGTTCTCACTTCAGGTTCTACTGATTATTCAGAGTGACAGAGAGGCAACTACAGTGGACCCTTCTGGCTCCTGCAGCCCAGGCAGTAGCTGCACAGGAAGAAGGGGCACCTGTGGAAAGCAGAGAATAGTGAGCAAATGGAGAATATCTGTCTTTTCTCCCTGCCATAGCAGATGGGACCCCTTGAGAAGACCAGTGTAGCTCATCCAGGTGTGTAGATGAAGAAAACAGTCACCAATCCCCATTGAGGGCTGTTTTTCTCTCCCCCACAGATCTCAGGTACACTACCACACCTCTGCTGCAGCTTCTCTTTTAGTTCTCTGACAGAGGGGAAGGAAAACGCAATGACCTGGCAGAGGCCGTGAGCAGGAGAGTGAACAGATGAGCCATGTGAATGGATGAAAACTATTTCTTTTAGCAGCACCTCCCCATGCCCCCTGACTTCAGAGTATTTGCAGTCAGCAGGGGATAAAAAATAATGCTGGAATGGAGATAAGGAGTTGTGCTTGGAAGTGTGTAGGGAGAGAAGCACCAAAGGCCACCCTCCAATGCCAATATCAAGCTGCAAATGGATCAGACTCTGATCCAGTTCCTAATGGTAAGAGTTGTGAGCAGCAGTTAACAGAGCAAATATCCTCCAAATCCTGCTTTGCTGAATTGTCTTGCAATGTTCACCTGATAGAATGACTCATTAAGATCAGTCCATGTGTCCTATAAGCAATTGAACCTGCCAGACAGACATGTACCATGTGAAACACTGTGTCCTCAGCAAGTCATGTCCATCTTAGACTCTCCAGGTGCTCCGCTACCAATTTTCATTGACATTTACATAGTCAAGGAGAAAACATGAACACCAACCTGACATTTCACTGATGAGTTCCAAAATTTGTAAATTGTGAGTCCCAAAAGTTTCAGAACATCTTAAAATGTCCTGCACTTACCTTTAAAAAATATCATGCTCACCAAAACTCAAGAGTAGCACTTTGACTCTTCCTACCTGGGTGGCCAGCTCAGGACAAGTTCTGGGTACCACATAATGTCACCTGAACCCTGGAAGTAGTCAGCACCCAGTTTTTGAGCAGAACCATTTCCCCTTCATTCTACTGATATGAAAGTCAATTCAAGACTATTCTTAAGCACAAAAATTTTTCTACTCATCAGTGACTAAAATCTGGCTGAAGGAGTGCAAGTGAGCTCCTTAACACAAACCAGAAAGCCTTCCACAAAGAAGAGTAAAGCCAGTGAGAAATGACTAACAGCAAACCACCATTGCCCTTCAGTTGCTCAGGAATAAAAGACCTGGAAAAGAGCTCAACCACTTCCACCTCACTTTCCAGGAACTGCCTCTTTCTCGCAGGTCATAAATCAAATCTGCCCAGTTGTCATCCCTTCTGCACCAAGTTTTGTAGTTAAGTTGCAGGTATTACCTTTTTTTTTTTAATGCTCTATCTCTTATACTAAGAAGACTTGTCAATAATTAAATGTGAGAACAGGAAAAAGGGAAACTATGAGTTCTGGTTAATTAATTGTAACATAATAATATACAACATTTGGATACACATCTGTGTTATTTGATCTACAGTCAATCTATCAAAGCAGTGAGCTTCAGCACTCAGAGGCATGTCTTTGTAGATCTACCTTTTAAATTTTGCCTGCAGCCTTCTCTCCTTCCATTTGCACTTTCTTTCCCAAAGAAATGTCTCTACAGAGTGACATAAAAGCAGCCCCAAATCCTACCTCTATTACTTTGTCTCCCCTTCAATAGAAAGACCACTGAAGCTCTTTCGTGTCCTACTTGCACAATGTCTTGAAACATTTCTGGGGTTCTAGGTGAGCTATTCTAACTATGTACATAAAGTCAAATTACATTAATTGCTTGATTGAAATTCATTGAAACTCCTCTGGTTACCTGAATAGTTCTTACAGGCTGCTAAATATAAATGCAGTGCTATATTTTAAACCTTAGCTTTTACTTTTTAATAAATCTGAAAAAGTGTAATGTCCTTGCCAAAGTCATACTACGAAGGCAATATGCAAATATTAAATATGAGAATGAAGAATAACTGAAAGATATTAAGTAGAAATTGCAAGTAACTGCTGACAGTGCCTGAAAGCTAATGATGCTAATTAACAGTATTCCCAGGGATAGGTCCACAGAAGAAACGGGGAATGCACAGGCTTGACTTTTCTGTCTTCTTTACAGAATTCTTATCAAACATAAAGAAACTGGCAAATTCTAATTACTATGGCTAAATAGCAAAGAATAAAAAGTAAACAAGTAGTCATACCTTCTTAATAGTAAATTCACAAACAAGTCTTTCTATTCTTTCAATTAAGCTTGCAGTATAAAGGTACCGTGCTCTCTCCTGTATAAGGCATCACAGAAACAGTCCAAGTGTATGTTTCATGACTATTTAGTCAAGGAGAGGGATTCAGTGTGTATTAGAACATAAGACCATCTTTTCAATCTGAAAAGAAACCAGAGTATTGCTTCCTGTCACAGCTAGTTAGTGAGACTACCAGGGGCAAGGCTATTCTTGACTTACTGTTCACTAACAGGGAAGGGCTTGTTGGGAATGTAGTGGTTGGAGGCTGCCTGGGATCCAGTAACCATGAAATAATAGATTTTCTATAAATAGTCAAACAAGGATAGGATTCAATAAAACCTCCATGCTGGATTTCCGGAGGGCAGACTTTGCCTTATTTAAGGAATTAACTAGTAGAGTACCCTGGGAGACTGTGCTTAGTAACAGAGGCATCCAGGAAGGCTGGATGTACTTCAAGACTGAGACCTTGACACAGGAACAGGCTGTGCTGATGTGCCATAAGATGAGCCGTAGGGGCAGACAGCCAGACTGGATGAGTAAGGAGCTTTTGAATGAATTAAGGAAAAAGAAGAGGATGAACCACCTTTGGAAAGAAGGGGAGGTAATCCAGACAATGTTTAATGATGTTGTTAGGTCATGTAGAA
>VXBA01003011.1:314378-344864 GCA_013399895.1 Serilophus lunatus | reverse complement strand
TCAAGGGTTGCCTATCCCAGGTAGAGAATCCAGCACTTTCTCTTGCTGAACTTCATATGGTCGAGGATTGCACAGTCCACTAAGTTGTCCAGGTCCCTCTGCAGGGGTCTCTGACCTCAAGGGAGTCAACAGGTCCTCCCAGTTTAGTGTCGTCTGCAAACTTGCTTAGTATCCCTTCCAATCCTGCATCCAAGTCATTTATGAATATGTTGTAGAGCACTGGACCTGAGATGGAGCCCTGCAGAACTGCACTGGTGGCAGGTCACCAGTCTGATGTCACCCTATTCACTACAATCCATTGTGCCAAACCCCTGAGCCAATTTCTCATCCCTCACGTGACGTTTTTATCCACCTGTTTGCTGGACATTTTGTCCAGAGTGATACTGTGAGACAAAGTATCAAAATCTTTACTGAAATCCAAGAGGATTACAACGCCTAGCTTCCTTCGATCAGCTAGGTAGGTAGCCTTGTCAGAAAAAGAAATCAGATTTGATAAGCAGGATTTTCCCCTCATGAAGCTGTGCTGGCTGTGACTAGTGGCTATGTTGTCTTTCAGATGATTTTCAGTACATCCCAGGATAAACTCCTCCATAATTTTACTACTTACTGAAGTGAGACTGACAGGCCTGTAGTTTCTAGGGTCATCTTTCTTACCCTTCTTGAAAAGTGGGACAATGTTCACCATCTTCCAGCCAACTGGGACACTTCCAGGTTTCCAAGACTGTTTAAAAATCCTTGAGAGAGGCCTCATGATGACATCAGCCAGCTCTTATATGGATCTTATATATCTATCCAGACTTATATGGATCCACCTGGAGCAGCAGTTCCTACATGAGTTCAGGGTCAGCTGGAAGTTTATTTTTCTCACAGCCATGGGCCTCCAGCCCAGAACACAGGGACCCTTCTTAGCCCATCAGTTGCATTAAAGACAGAAGCAAAAAAACATTGAAGACCTCTGTCTTGTCTATGTCCCTGTATGTGAAGCGACCATCCTTTCGCATTAATGTATTTTACAAACCTCTTTTTTATCCCCCACAGTTTTTGTCAGCTTTAGTCGACTCAAATTGAGTTTTGGCCACACAAATGTTTTCCCTACAGTGGCAAACAGCATCTCTGTATTTTTCTCGCGTCACTTGACATTGCTTCCACAGGGCATAGACCTTCCTCTTTTCCCCTTGCTCCAAAAGAAGATCCAAAAGGCTCAGCCAAATCAGTGTCTGCCTTATTGGCTTGCCTTCCAGCTTTTTGGAATCGCCTGCTCCTGTGCCCTTAGGAGGTGAGGTCTAAAAAGTGACCAGCATTAATGGATCCCAGCACCTGTAAAAACATTGTCCTGAGGGACTTTACTTACTGATTCCCTGAGCAGCCTGAAGTCTGCTCTCCTCATGCCCAGAGCTGAAGTTTTGCTGTCACTTTTCCTGCTGTCAGCAGAGATTTTAAACTTGATCTCTTCATGTTCGCTGTGGTCAAGACAGCCACCAATCTCCATTTCACTCATGAGATCGATTCTGCTGACAAGAAACAAATCAAGGAGGACATGTTTCCTAATTGGCCTCCTTAGTACCTGTACCACGAAGTTATCATCCAGTTGCTTTAGAATATTTAGGACCTGTTTGTGCCAACTGTGTGATGCTCTCATTTAATTTCTGGCAAGCTGAAGTCCCCCGTAAGGACAGAGGCATTTGATTTGGAAGTGTCCTGTCCCTTGTTCCTTGAAGAATTCATTGACATCATCCTCCTGGCTGGGAGGTCAATAGGAGACTCTCACAATGATATCCACATTAGTTGTTTATTCCTTAATCCTTACTCAGAAGCTCTCAACCGTGCTATTGTCAGTTGTAAACTCCATACACTCCAACCCCTCCATTACATACAATGCCACTCTCCCATCTTGTCTGCCCCACCTATTCAAGCAGGTTGACTGATTTGCATAATTTTGTTAATTTAAAACTTCAGCTAAGGTAAATAGGCTTATATTTCACTACAGTGCATTAGAGATTTAAAACTAATTCCACACAAATTTGTCTAATACTGATTTTAAGAATTTTTGCATTTTAATCAAATAAACACATTAGAACATTATTGTAGTAGTAATATATGGTTAACTTCCAAATTGTGGAGATTAAGCCATTTATTTCATATTTCCATGAAATATTTAGATGCATTGAACAAACATTAAAATGTGATAAACTGTTTCCTGTAACTTACTGTAGTAAAAGTTGCCTAGATACAGATTTGCAGACTTACAAGTATTTTAAGTTTGAATAGTTTTAAAGGATCTCACTGGTTTAGAGCCTAATTTAAACCTTAAAAAAGGCATCTGATTCTGGCATTGTATAAACCTGTGTGGAATCTCTGGAGAATGAAGCTATGCATAGAGTAACATACGGACTTCCAGAGTTCATAAAGCAGTCATAATTTTTCTACCAAATCATGCCCCAGTGGATTGCAGGATGCTATGGTCAAAATTATAGCATGAAACTAATGCTTGAGTAATGTGTATCTGCGTTTAATAAACATCTCCTTCAGATAAATGCAGCTGTGCAACATTAAAAGCAGCATAGTCAACAGAGAGACAATGTATGTAATCCCATTCAAGATTTTCTGAAAAGAGAAAGCTTTGACATAATGACAGTTAGCTTTAATTTAAAAAAAAATATATAAAAAGAAGGAAAAAAAGGAGGAAAAAGAAATCCTTCTATGAGTTGAAAAGGACAAGTGACTATAAAATGCAAGCAGTCAACACCCAATTGAGACAAGAAGGGCCATTAAGCCCAGAGATGTCATCTGTGTGCCTCCTTTATATGTTTGTGCAGGGAATGTGTGACAAGCGAGAGACAAAGGATGTTAGGCAAGGGAGAGATGCATTAAACTGGCTTACCTCCCCATTCAAAAGTTTATTATGATACTATACTATTTGTTTTTCAGTCAACAGCAAGACTTCTTACTCCTGAGTGCCTTGTTACAGTGGCTTGTTAAATGGACATTGACTCAGTATTTTAGCTCCATTTCCATGACTAAAGGAGCAGAAAATAGAAAAGAACTCAGCTACTAAAGGAACAATAAGTGGTGAGGTAATTGATCAATTTGGTAGCTGAACTTCAGATCTTATCGTAATTCTCTTCCTGAAGTTTCCAGCAATCAACTTAGGTCTCAGCACTCCAAACAGGAGCCCACTGTGCTCTAAACACTCCATTGGGGCAGAAGGAGTGAAATTGGTGTGCATGCAGTAGAGGTCTTGGGCTTCTTCTGGACTTTTGCTGACCTGGGCAGCTGTGCCATCTAGGCAGTACTCTGTCTTCTGGCTGGGAAAAAGAGGAGGAGGGTGTGAGGGAGAGAGACAGGAGATCTCAGACGGGATTGTCTCCGAGCCAGACAGGGGAAGCTCCCCCGCTCTCCGGCAGCAGCTTTGCAGGGCGTTCCTCCACAAAAACACTTTCATTCACTTATGTCTGCTAAGTCTAACCACATTTCCTTCACTGTTTGTAACAGTTTTGTTCTCTTTGTGAATCTTTTCAGGATGTGTAAATGTAATGTTTAATATCATGCCTTGTAAAAGCTATGCTCTGAAAATGGACAGATGTTTCCAAGTAGGTAATGAATAACATCTTTCTCCAGCTTTCCTGGCAGACATAGTGGGAAACAAATACATATACACACATAGGTTACATTCCTCTCAGAGAAATAATGTTACTGGCAGTTTCCTTTAGGTGGCCAAGCTGATCAAAGAAAATTATTTTTTCACAGCTTTTCATACAACATAACAATTGGACTCAATGATCTTAATGGTCTTTTCCAACATAAATGATTGAATGATTCTGTGATTCAATATCTAATTTTCTCCTTTAATTGACTGACCATAATAATCCCCCAAAAAGCACCAAAGCCAGCAGCAGCCACCAGCAGCTTAATCCAATAGCCATT
Source organism: Serilophus lunatus (assembly GCA_013399895.1). Classification (NCBI taxonomy): domain Eukaryota; kingdom Metazoa; phylum Chordata; class Aves; order Passeriformes; family Eurylaimidae; genus Serilophus; species Serilophus lunatus. Next base: position 340,940 of record VXBA01003011.1, on the reverse strand, counting down.
TCAGTCTGGAGAACAGAGAAAAATAGATATTGGTTTCACACTGTATGTTCTGTAATACAAATTACAACAGTTATAGGAATTCACTCTGGTCATAGAAATGAACTAACAAGAATCATAAAAAAGGGTGAAAGAAACCTAAAGGATGTTTAAGTGCAGAAAAATAAACATCAATACTCTGTCTTGCACAAAAATCTAAGAGAAATTGCCTTTGCTGGGGAAAGGGAGCAGGTCGTCAGTACACGATCTCTGTGTTTCATGAGAATAAGCAGCTTTTAAAGTGGGTAAAACATTAAATACCTCAAATCTGGCACATCCAAAATCACTTTGAAAATCCTGGTGTACATAATTATTGATAGCTAATGTCCTAAAATTCCAATTAAAAACTTTCCTGACCCCTGTCTAGAATTAAGAGTTACACATAGGCATCAAGGGTTGTAAATTATTCCCACCAGCTTCAAGTCCCACGATTCCTCACTACACATTTTATTCATCTTCATGGCTAGGCTTTGCGAACTAAGATATAAGAAGGGCTCTCCCCACGCTTGCTGCAAGCTCACTGGTGGCTAAAAAGGCCGATGCGGGACAGGCAAGTCCGGTTGCAAAAACTACAGTGGCAAGTCTCCTTTGGTGGTAGTGACAAGTCACGGTTCTTTCCGCATTGTCTTTTCTCCTCGAGACTGACTCTACGTGCGTTCTCAAAGGAGGCAGCAGCATTATGGATGGTGTGTCTCCATGTCTCTCGATTGGAGGCCGGAGTGGACCACTGATGGCAGTCAATATGACCTACACTAAGATGTTGTTTCAGGGGGTCCTTGTATCTCCTCTTTGGGGCTCCTCTGTTGCGGCAGCCAGTGGCAAGTTCACCATAGACCACAATCTTAGGGAGGCGGTGATCCTTCATCCTGGAGACGTGCCCTGCCCAGCACAGCTGCATCCTCAGCAGCATGGCCTCAATACTTTTATTAATGAGCAGCTTTTCCTGTTTGCTCAACATATTGACATATTCAGTTCATCAGATTCCACCGTGGCTTCTTCTGAATGAAAACTTGGAACTATGGATCAATTAACTTCTCCAATGTCTTTTTTCTGCTCAGGAAATTGTAGGACAGGTTTGAAATTCACAGGATTATTATTCAGAATGGTCCATTGAGCTAAGCACATTTTGCATGGAGTTCAGCCCCTGAGCTATTCCCTTTGGCTATCTGGCTGCTTATTGTTAGGTGCAGCACAGGATTGCTTGTGTCTGATCATAAGCTATCATTTCCAGATGTCTGACAAGCCTTTACAAATTGAAACCTAAGTGATGCTGAGATAGCCACAAAGGCATGCCCAGCACAAGCCTTCACATAAACAAACATCAAGATCAGTGGGTCTGGAACTGATACACTGAAAGTTTAAAAAAAAGGCTAAAAAATCACAACTGTGAGCTTAGCTAGAAAACCATCAATACAGGTTTTAACCATTTCAGTAGAATACATATTTATAAATATATCTTGAAAAATCCACATATGCCAACAGACAGCATTACTGTCATTTAGAAGACAAACTGTGGTTGTTGTCTGATGTTCTCCAATTGCTCTCCAATGGATGGCTTTAAAAGCTCTGTATAATTGATTCATTCCTTCTATTTTTCAATGGAATTTTAGAGTTATTTCTACAGACTATTCTTGGTTTTCCTCCTACCAGCTTTGCCTGACACTTGCCTAAGGGGCTTCTGCATTTTACGTCGACAACTGCAGAAATCTCTCTAAAATTTTGTTCTCTATTTTTACTCTTCTTTTACATTGCCATAACAGCAGCCTGCATTTTTCTTTAAGAAACCCACTGGGCATGATTTATTTCATTTCCCAAAGTAGGAAAAAGTTTGAACTTTCATGGAACTATGCTGAATTTTCAAACAACGTCCCAGTAACACATAACCTTAGTCACCTGCCACATTCTTTAAAGGCCCAGCAGAACCAACATTGCTTAGCAAGACCTGGGGCATATTTGTTAGATAGACAGAAGACACAGCTGATGTGTGCCCACATGCCAGAGGGGACAGGGCCAAGCATCCCCAGTCAACTGGGCAAGAGACTTCTCTCAATTTCTTGCTCCAGGTCTCACAACAGCCACTCTGCACCAGTATATAACAGCATTTTGTCTGTGTGTGGGGGCAGGGTCTAAACTGATTTATGGATCTCAAGAATATTACTGCTTGGATATAGAAATCAAAGTGGCCTTGAGCTATGTACAGTGTTGTGCTCATACCGCACATATGACCACAGAAAGAGCACTGTTTTATGTAGCAACATTTCAGGCCTTGTACAACTCCTGCCAGCAGATTATGTAAAAATAAAGATATATTTTTTAAAAAATCTCTTTAGATCACTATTTGAAGACTGTTTAAATATGAGGTGGGAAATCTTGCCAATCCCTTAACTAATAATCTTTACAAATAAATAAAAAATAAAATCACTACTCCAATACATATGTTGCTCTAATCATAATTCATTGGATCCCGTTTCATCACAGAAAGAGAAATAAGGAAATAATTTTGTCTATAAACAGTCTTTTGAGGAAAGGAAATAATCAACAGCATATAAGAAATATATTCTGGAGGAAGCCTTAAGAGATGGGCAGCCTTGACTCCCCAGAAGGGAGAAAAGATTTTCTTTGTAGCTAAAGTGCAATCCAAGACATGTGACTACATCCCCAGCTGGATCCCTAAAACTCTGTGTGACCTTGGCAAGTTAAACATCTCCAGTATAATCTTGGCACTATTAAAATCAACAAGCAGAATTCCCATCAGCTTCAACATTGCTGAGACCTCATCTTTTGTGCTTCAGCTATCCTGCAGTTTATTGGCATCTGCAACCAGACACCACAGCCCCTCCCAAGCACACACAAGCAACATATCAATAAATTTAGGAAGTGACGTGATGCCAAATACCAGAAATCACATAGGTGAGATGCTCATCTCAGTGGAAATCTCAGCTATGTCTGAAGCAACCTAGACCAGTAATTACTATTGTCCTGTTGAAGTTCCCAGTCTCTTTTTCTATGGATAAGAACCAAGATGAGCTTGTCTTGGTGCAGCTGGAGACCTTGCACTCCCAGTGTAAGGTAGGAGACAATCATTGACTTCAGACAGGACCAATGACAGAGATAAGCCTGGGAGCCTGGACACAGTGCTAAGCGGTCTCTCGGGCTAACTGCTGAGAATTTTTTTTGGACATCATGGCACACACTAATTTTAGGGAAGGTTTTGAAGTGCTTCACCAACAGTGATAGGGACTGCTTTGTGAGTAGAGGAAAAGGAAGGGAAAGGATGCACACACTTCATTTGTTTCTAAGGATGTAGATTGAAGTTAATGATAATCTGGCAAAGCCCAAAACTTACCCAGAAATAATGGCATAACCATAAATACCAGCAAATTAAACTCTCTGCAATGTTTCTTTCACTCTAATACAGAGGTATCTACAGATAAAACATGGTGAAGAAATCTGTGTGTTTGAACACCTGATCTGTTGTTAGCTGCATTCTATTTATATGGAGACTCTTAGAGAAACTCATGAACTTCCAAAAAAAAGGTTTGAATGCTTTTAGGGTGACTGTGATTTAAAAGAGACACTAAAAGAATAAAAGAAGACCAGGAAGATAGTGGTTAATTGACCTTTATTGTGCCTTCTGGTTCATTTAGAAATGGAAATTAAATTAACATGATAATTCAGTCCTACTGTGTTAAGACTGCTATAAACCCATTAAATTTTATGGCCATTGATTTAACTTTTTTTTTCTATTAACTGGGTTTAATTTTCAATACTGTCATGCAGGTTCTGAAAAGTGGTAACTTGAAAGAACCTGGGTAGATGAACCACTGTGTAGCTGCTTGATGCCAGTAGATCACTTACTGAAAATCCTGAGCCCAGACTCTCACAGACATATACTGGCTCTGGCACTCACCCTGTGCATAGGGAAGTATCCAGCAAAACATTTCCAGAGTAAAATTAAGCCTGCCTGGAATCCAATAAACTGAACTTAGTATCAAGGAAATAAGATAATTCTTTTGAACTGTGATCTGTCCTGATTCAGTACACTTGTTTCAAGAAATTTTAAAACAAGTCTCACATTTGGTGTGTAATTTTGCTCCTTTCTTCCATCTTCTGGGCTACTTCTTCAGAAAGAAAAGTGATGTTCATTTCACAAGCCCTAATCTTGCAGCTAACTCTATGTACATATATGCCAGTGGCTACACAAAGATGGAATTTGTTGTTATTCCTTTCTATTTGGTTATTGTATTTTAGTAATTCTTATATATTTAAAATAATTAAGTAATCAAGTTTAAAGTGCAGCTAGTTGAAAATCTTTCAGGAATTTCCATCCTACAAACCCAGAAGTGATGATTGAAAGAACACACGCACACAGCAAATTTAGGGAAATTTAGGGAAAGGCTTCTCAACCTGGAAATGTAAGAGTAGTCTTTCAAAAGTGAAAGAAAAAAAGTGAAAGATAATGTAGGTATCCCAAAAAAATGCCAGGAGTGGAAAGATTTAGAAAAATTTATTTATGAAGGTGAAAATGCTAAGAACATCACTTCTATTTAACAGTTACAAACACTAGGCCCTGGGAGAAAGACATACCTCTGTTCTCCTCCAGGCTTTTGTCGTTTCTCCTGCCCCCCCTGCCTGCTGCCCAAGGCCTTCTGAAAAGCCCGTAATTTTATCTTCTTCCCATGATAAGGAGCCCATCCCTGTGGAATACGGACAAAACACAACCACATTCCTGGGAAAGATGGCTCTCTCCCCTGTGGGAGAATTCCCCTCAGCAAACATGCCTTAAAGTCCTCAAAAATAAGTTTTCCAAATTCATCTACCCCTACAATGGTAAATGTTATTCTATGCAGATTTATATGAGTAATTCTTCACACCCCAAAAAGACACTGTGCAGTGTTGCCATGGTTTTGCGTAACAACCTTTTCTGGAGGCTGATATTATCTCGAAATAATATTTTTCTTCCTATGAAGTAGGATTTAAGTGGAAGGAGATTGTCATTTCTGAAATATTTTTCTTCCTGAGGTACTATTTATTCTAATATACATATTCTTCCTTGAGCAAATTATGCCAAATTCATAATGTGAGCATTCTGTTTACTGTACATTTTCCCATGGTGCAATGTATACTCCTCGCTAGTTTCCCATAGTAAAATGCTCACTTGCACACAAAAGGAACTTTAGTAATGTATAAGCTTATGGAAAACAACCTGTAACCTTTCATGGGAATATATTACTGACAAAATCCCACTCCAGCAAAAGTTATGCCCAATCTAGCTTTCCTTTTTCCTTTTTTTTCCCCCTTGAATCTAGAAATATACACCAAACTCCCCACATAACGACAGTGTTATGACATGACACTGTAGTGGTTTAACCCTGGCTGGATGCCAAGGGCCCACTAAAGTCATTCCCTCACTCCCCTCTGCAAACGGACAGAGGAGAGAAAATGTAACAAAGGGTTTCTTGAGTTAAGGACCATAAGAGATCCCCTACTGATCATTGTCACGGGCAAAACAGACATGAAGAGGAATAATAGTCAGGTTTATTACTAACAGGATCAGAGCCTAAGAATAAAAAACAAAATCAACCTTAAAGACACCTTTCCCCTCACACCCTCTCCTTCTACATTCTACCTCCTGCACCCAACAGTGCAGGGAGATGGGAATGGGGTTACAGTCAGTTGTTGTTTTTGTCACTGCTCAGGGAGGGGACTCCTTCCCCTGCTTCCTGTGAGGTCCATCTCACAGGAGACAGCTCTCCATGAACTTCTCCAGTGAGAGTCCATCCCATTGGCAGGAGCTCTTTACAGACTGCTGCCACATGGGTCACTTTTCCATAGGGTACAGTCCAGCACAGGCTGCTGCAGCGTGGGTCCCCCACAGGCCACAAGTGCTACCAGGAATCCTGCCCCAGCGCGGGCTCCTCTCCCAACAGATCAGCAGGTCCCTGCCAGACTCTTGCTCCAACATGGGCCTCCCACAGGGTCACTGCCTCCTTCCAGCATCCACCTGCTCCAGCGTGGGCTCTTCCATGGACTGCAGGTGGATCTCTGCACCCCTGAGGTCCTCCATGGGGTGCAGGGGCACAGATGCTTCACCACGGTCTTCACCACAGGCTGCAGGGGAGCCTCAGCTCCGGTGCCTGGAGCACCTCCTCCCCTTCCTTCTGCAATGACCTCAGTGTCTGCATTGTTGTTCACATATAATCACTCTGTTCTTCTCTGGCTCCCATCTTCATCTATTCCCCGACTTTTTTTTCCTCTCTTCTTAAGTATGTTATCACAGAGGTGTTACTGTCACTCCCGATTGGTCTGGCCTTGGCCAGCGACAGGTCCATCCTGGAGCCAGCTGGCCTTGGCTCAGCCAGACATGGGGGAAGCTTCTGGCAGCTTCTTGAAAAAGCCTCCCCTACTGCCCACACATCACTACCAAAATCTGGCCACAGAAAACCCAATAGAACTTGCCTCTTTAACCTGACAGAGCTGTCAGCAAATAAAGAAATAAAACTGTTTCCTACTATTGTTGCCAATGAATGTCTGTGTTAATTACACTCTGCATTGGAATTCATCATTATGAAGCACTATTGTAACTTGTCCACAAGCAACTAAACCCCAACAGCATCTCTGCTGACACCAAGCTGTAGCAAAAATTTCTGGGAACAGCAGCATTTGAGGATCATTCATGGCCTCCCATAGTGCAGAAGGCTGTCTTATTTCCCAAGGTAGCTGCACATGCTTCAGGGCTGCTATCAAGCTGAAATTTAGCCCAGCAAGGCAGAGTTAGTGCTGTATTTTATTTCACCTTGTATATGAAACTTGGAACAGAAATGCTGTAAAGAATGTAGGCATGAAATTGAATGACAAATGAAAACAACAATGGAAAAATCAATGTTCCATATGCAAAGGAGAAAAACAATTTCAACTAATGCTAGAAAGTAGGTCTAAAGAAGCAGCAAAGAAGTTTTTCCATTGAAACATTGCAACTCTAGTTACATTAATTAATTTTACTTTCAAACTTGGTATAAGAATGACTATGTAAAATGAAGCTCCTGTAAAAAGGAGAAAAGAAAAAAAAGGAAAAGGAACCTCACCCAGCTAACAAGGTGGGATGAGATCTGAAAGAACGAGTTAAGACTCAAAGAGAAGCATTTTTTTGTGGTAGTTGTGTGGGGATCCCTTAACCAGGAATCATCAATTTGGTGGTATCGGGATCTTCTGAAATCACAACTGCCCACAAGATCTACAAGCCTTGTGTGCATGGTGCGGATAATCAGAAAGTCCTAGAAGAAAAACTATATACAATATTATACAGTGGGCAAATGAACTCCCAAAATGGAGTCTGGTTTTAATGCAAATTCATGTACTTTTATAGTGCAAGGATTGTTTTGGTTAACATAGCCAATTAGACAAAAGGAATAATGGTCACATGCCATTGTCCCAGAGCTACAAGAAAGAAGAACTTGTGACAAAAAAGTCAAAAGGCAATGTTTACATACCTAAGACATGAGGCTTTCAGGTGATTTAGAGTTGCTATGATCCCATTTTTCCACTTTCCTGCCATGGAACTGCACATTACCAAGAGGGAGATTCCTCCTCCTCACAGTAGGTGAGTAGGGTGTAATGGGTTGACCTCAGCTGGACACGAAGTGCCCACAGTCGCTCTAACCCCCATCTCCCCCTCCCAGCTAGGCAGGGGGAAGAAAATAAGATGGCAAACAACTCGTGGGTTGGGATACAGCAGTTTACTAGAAGCAAAAGAAATGCTTGCACATGAAAAAGAAGAAATATTACAGTCCCGATGCTGTGCCCAGCGGTAGTCAAAACACTGATGTGTTATCAAAACCCCTCTGCTACCAATGCAAAGCACAGTACTGTGAGGGCTGCTATGGGGCAATGAGCTCCATCTCAGACATACCCAGTACAGTAGGACTAGCAACTTTTACAACAGGCTCTGGAATTAGAAGGCCAGACAACTGATGGGGTGGTAAGGTCCTTCTAGGGTAATGTGGCCTCCTAAAACAACATCACATGTATCCCACACCACAACCTCATCTGTCAAAAGGAGAGAAGGATAGCTGTAATAGAAGACTCCCTTCTAAGGGGAATGAAGGGCTCAATATGCAGACCAGACCTGATTCACAGGGAAGACAGGGAAATCTGCTGTTTCCTGCTATGCCTCAAAACTACAGTGACAAAAAAACAAAGACATGTCTGAGAGCAGTCAAAGAGACTTGACAGAATAGGCAGATCTATCAGATCAATGACCTGATGGGTTTGTTCCAAGGTTGGTGTAATCAGAATAATTTGGGGGTTTTTGACCTGGTCTACTGACACCTGACAGGATGCACCTGTCTTGGGAGGGAAAAGAGTTCTAGCACAGGAGGTAGTGGGGCTTGTTGACAGAGCTTTAAACTAAATTGGAAGGGGGAAAGGGGTAAAACCAGGCTCACCAGTCATGAGCAATGGGATAATGTGCCAAAACTTGAGGAAACTAGTGGGTTCCCTCAATTTGTCTCAGGATATTTAGGCTACAATATATCACACCTAAAATATTTCTACACTAATGCATAGAGCATGAGGAACAAACAAGAGGAGCTTGAAGTTTTGGCCCAAAGACTTAACATCAAAGGCATAAGTGAAACCTGATGGGATGAATCCTGTGACCGGAGTGGCCTATTGGACAGTTACGGGCTCTTCAGGAGGGATAGATAGGGAAGAAGAGGCAGAGGAGAGGCATAGAAAAGGTAGAATGTATAGAGCTTACAGTAATGACACAGTAAAGAGCTTCTGGGTAAGAATTAAGGGACAAACTAACAATGTGATGTTACTGTGGGAGTTTGCAATAGACCTCCCAGCCAGGACAATGACGCTGAAAAATTATTCTTTGAGGAACTAAGGTCATTCCCAAGTCAGCTGCCCATGTTCTTACGGGGGACTTCAGCTTGCCAGAAATTAAATGAGAGTATCACACACCTGGTACCACCCAGGCCAGAAAATTCCTAAAGCAACTGGATGACAACTTTAGGGAATAGGTACTAAGGGAACAAACTGAAAGCTGCTCTCCTTGTCAGCAGAGTCAATCTTGTGAATAAAGTTGAGATTGGTGGCTGTCTTGACCACAGCGAACATGAAGAGATCAAGTTTAAAATTTCTGCTGACAGCAGGAAAAGTGACAGCAAAACTTCAGCTCTGGGCATGAGGAGAGCAGACTTCAGGCTGCTCAGGGAATCAGTAAGTAAAGTCCCTCAGGACAATGTTTTTACAGGTGCTGGGATCCATTAATGCTGGTCACTTTTTAGACCTCACCTCCTAAGGGCACAGGAGCAAGCAATTTCAAAAAGTTGGAAGGCAAGCCAATAAGGCAGACACTGATTTGGCTGAGCCTTTTGGATCTTCTTTTGGAGCTAAGGCAGAAAAGGATGGTTTATGCCCTGTGGAAGAAAGGTCAAGTGACATGGGAAGAGTACTGAGATACTGCTTGCCCCTGTAGGAAGAAAATTCATGTGACCAAAGCTCAATTGGAGTTGAAGCTGTCCTGAAAGGTAGGGGACAACAAAACCAGATTTTTTTTCAAATATATTAATGGCAATGGTCAGCATAGAATTATCATTGTCCCATTACAGGATGAGGATGGTCACATTACAAACAGGGACAGAGACAAGGCAGAGGTGCTTAATGCTTTCTTTGCCTCTGTCTTCATTATGAATGATGGACCAAGGAGATTAATTACCATATTCAGGTAATTTTAGGCTATCTAGAATGAAACGTGAATTATCTACTTTTTTCTCCAAAGACAAGGGTCAAAACTAGAATGATCCATCACCTAGGGGTGACTGAAATTTTTTTAAGCACTTTTTTTCTATCAAAGAGTATAATTTTGTTTTTTATTTGAATAGACAATCACAGGGAATATTTGCTTGTGATTGAAATTTGGAAAGTTTTACTGGAAAAATCCACATCCTGTAAGTTAAAAGTTTTTGAAGATTTTGTTTTTGGTTTTTGTTTGTTTGGTTGGTTTTGGTTTTGTTTTTTGGGAGGGGGGGATTTATGCAAGAAGCTGTATAAAACCTTTTTTTTTTTTTTGGTAATGAATACAATAAATTCTCCACTAAACTTCCATTTCCACTGAGATCTAAGGAGGGTACAACAAAGCTGCATTACAAGCTGTAAATCTCCATAATGCTGCTTCCTTGGGAGAACACAGTACCTTAGGAAAAAAGCCTGGGTGAATTATAAAAAGGTCTACCTTGGGAGGTGGCTGATGGAAGAAGGGGCATGAAAGAGAATGGAGGGGGAAAGAAAGGGGAGAAGAGAGTGTAGGAAGTGACTGAATTTCTGAAGCATTCATGTCATGCCAGTTTACTCCTGTATTACTGCTTGCAGAAGACTGAAAAGAAGACTAACCTAGTTCACAAAACCTGTGTATGAGTGATGATGTGAATTTGGAGACATGAATCTGAGTACAAGGATGTGGTCCCAAAACTAGCATGCCTTTCATCAGCATCATGTGATTTTATAGTTCTTATGTCTTTGAATTTTACAGGGTTTATGGGTTTAAATCAAACAATTAACACGAGAATATGGTTTCTATTTGTCGTTTCATTCCAACATTGATTGCAAAATGTTATAGTGACACCATCCCTCATTCTTGTGTATCCCAATTATTGCTGCAGATGTACATCTCAACACAATCAGCTTGTAAAGCTCTGTTGTTCATCTGGTTAAAACTGAAGACCAGAAAACATGCTCTAAAGTGTTCAAGAATTAAAAAAAAAAAAATGGATATAAAGGGAGGTAGAGAGCCACTGAGACAGATTAATTTCTTTTTCATTCAATCCAGATTGGTGTTGCCAAAAACTGTTCCAAACAGCTCATAGCTCTAATGTTGCCTTTGCCTGGTCACATCATCAGCAAGTTTTTTCTGCTGTAAGGCTCCCTTTCATTCACAGAAATGTCACAGGGATCCTCAGCAGGAAGGCAGACAGACCTGAGCCCCATAGCAGCTCCACCAGGCTCTGCCACCCAACAGAGGTGCTCAAGAGAGGAGCCAGAGCTCCTTCTGATTGTAGATGGGGAGGGCGGACCCTTGGGCTATGGGGGTGGAGGATGCATGAGGGAATGCAGATTTCCATCATAGTCCCTGACAACTCATTCAGAGTCAAAGTTCTGTGCACTTCTGCTGTGTAGGCATGAATGGATGCTCAGCCTATAGTAACCTACCTCTTCCACTGTGCTCAGCCACATGTTCTTCCAGTTCACCTCATTACTTCATTTTGTGAGCCTGCAGAAAGGCATGCAGCAATATGAATGACTGAAAAGTGAATTAATATTACTTGTGACTGAATTTTTGTTTCAAGCTTTCACAACCAAATTATATTTTGTAAGGGAGATCTTGGGCAAAAGTATGGCAGTGTACTTCCAGGAAAAAACACAGTTCAATACTCATCTTTTTCCAGACTCTGATTAATATCTGTGACACACTAACTGCAAAATGATCACGATACAATTAATCCTCCTTGAGCAACAGAAATAGCCCATTAACTGAAGCAAAAATGCACAGTTTGTAAACACCAACCAAAAGCTTAGCAAGATGAAAACTGCTGAGCTTGGGTTTGAATCAAATTCTCAACCTCAGACTTAGCAAGACAGTAAATGACCTAGAGTACCCATGGGCACTGTGTAACCTCCCCAAGCTCAACACAATCCTGGGGCTGATTTTGGGGCTGCACCATCAGCGTTTCACCCTCATCACGTCAAGATTGCCTTGACTATACGAGGGAGAGGCAAGTGCTCTGGGGGGATCTCTCTGATTTTCAGTAAATGAGATGTGTGAGAAATTCACCTTTCCACTGGGTAACTATTCAGTATTTGATATGATCCCTGAAAGAGAGATATGGGTCAAAATATCTTGAAAATGAATATTGTCTTTCAATTAGTTGTTTTAGTGTCATATTCTTATTTGCCGAAGGAAAGCAAATTCTCTTCAAGAGAATATAGTAAATTTCAACTCTAGTGTCCCAATGCCATAGCCTGGGAAGGCTCAAAGAAAATCATGGAAAAATAAAGTCAGAGAATCAAGGAATTATAGAATAGTTTGGTTTGGAAGGGACCTCTAAAGGCCGTCTAGTTCAGCCTCCCTGCCGTAGGCAGGGAAATCTTAAATTAGATCAGGTTGCTCAAAATCCCATCTGACCTGGCCTTGAAAGTTTCCAAGAATGGAGCATCTACCACCTCTCTGGGCAACCTGTGCTAGCATTCCACCACCCTCATCACAAAAAATGTCTTCCTTAGATCTAGTCTGAATCTACTCTATTTTAGCTTAAAACTATTACTCCCTCTCCTATCAAAGTTATATCCACCAGGACAAACACAAAGTAGGAAATGATTGCCACATTTTGCTTTCCTCAGCCAGACAATCTTAGGAAAATATGGATAACAGTGTGGTCTAGTGATCGATAGGGGCTTTCAGAGAACAAAAACACCCCCAGCACCCAGTCACTCTCCCCAAATCTGGGACAATGATGCAGCAGTGAGTAGCAACCACTACTGCAAAAAGGTTCTGCTTGCTTCAAGAAGCTGGATGGCTACAGCTGCCACAGCCAAATAGAGTATCAGATCAACAGCTAGGATTGCTGGGCTCATCAGCTACACACATATTTGCAGATGATAGATGATACTATTACTGTTCATGAAGATCATAGAATGGTTTGGGTTAGAAAGGACCTCAATTATCACCTAGTTCTAGACTCCTCTGACAAGGGCAGGGGCACCTCCCACGAGACCAGGTTGCTTAAAGGTTCATCCAACTTGGCCTTGAACACTTCCAGGAGTGGGGCATCCACAATCTCTTCCAGTGCCTCACCACTCTCACAGTGAAGAATTTCTTCCTAATATCTAATCTAATCTAAACCTATCCTCTTTCAGTTTAAAGCCATTACTCCTTGTCCTACCACTACAGGCCCTTGTCAAAAGTCCCTCTCCAGCCTGTTTGTAGGCCCACTTCAAGTAATGGAAGGCTGCTGTAAAGTCTACCTGGAGCCTTCTGTTCTCCAAGCTGAACAACCCCACCTCTCTCAACCTATCTTCACAGGAGACATGCTCCAGTAATCAGATCATCTTAATGGCCTTCCTCTCTATCTTCCTCTCTGTCTCCTCCAAGAGGTACATGTCCTTCTGCTGGGGATATCCTGTGTCCTTCCAGAGCTGGATACAGTACTCCAAGTGGGGTCTCGTGAGGGGAGAATAGAGGGAGAGAATAACCTCCCTCAACCTGCTGCCCACGCTTCTTGTGATGCAGCACAGGATGCAGGTGACTTTATGGGCTGCAAGCACACATTACTGAATCATGTCCAGATTCTTCATTGACCAACACCCCCAAGTTCTTCTGACAACAGTATCAGTAAAGAGGTTAAAAAGTGGGATATTTTCCCAATAAAATATCTAAGAGCATATGACTACAGCTCAAGCAAACACGAGTCAGAGTCGAAGTGTTCCTTATTTTGCCTGTAACTGTCTTAGGTCATTGAAGCTACTCTGGGAAGAACAGTAACTATGACTGACCATGACTATATGGACCAATAAGCTGTTGATAACTGTGATTCCTCATTTTGCAGCTCTAGGTTGCTAGATGAGAGAAGATGTAAAACCAGAAGGTTAAGGATTGAAAACTCTGACTTCTTGCTGTCTGGGAGTTAAGTTCTATGCTGAGAAAGCAAAAGGATCATGAGAACGCTCTCAAGCCTGACCTCAGGTCCTTTTCAGCATCCGTCCCAATACTGACTGCCAAGATTCCAAGTTTCATTCTGGTGGTGGTAGTAATCAAAGGCAAAAAATGGGGGAAATATCAAGGTGAGGGAAATATTAATATCTACAGATACTAAACTCCCTTTTACAGCTGCTACCTGAGACAAACACAAACTCTGCAGTAGCATTGTGAGCAAAGCCATTTGCAAAGAATAACAAAAACCTGGTGCAAGTGTAATAAAAGAAAGAAAACTTCTTCCAAACCCATAGGAATCAGAGCAAATTTAATTTGCAGTATATCTTTTAGAAGATAAAACGTTATTTCGAACAATGTGTTAATATGTTTATCCAATGAAAGATACAAATCCAACAATAACAACCCAAATTTCTCATAGATGGAAAACAGGAATCAAAGGGTTTTGTGTAGAAATCTGTTGAAGTCAGGTTTAGACAGTAATTCCTGCAAAGAATCAAACCACTTTTCTCTACAGTTTTAACTTGGATTGAGCTCTGCATACTGGAAGCCATCTGTCCTTGCAAATCCAATGCAGACAGAAAACGATCCTGACTGACTTGAACTACAAATATATGGTTATTTTCAGTATCTGCCAACAAAAAAATTGTTGAGGTCAAATCATCCCAAGACTATTTCACCATGAAATGACTATACAACAATTTAGACATTTGTAAGAATGTGTCTGACAAAGCACAGATAGAGTTAAAGAATAAGGTTGAGTGAAAGTCATATTTTATATCAAAATTTATCTATTACTGCTCATGAGGGTGTGCAGAGAAGCAAGGGAGGCAAGTTTTACCCTCACTGATTTAGTGGTTGTGAGCAGTTAAGCAATAGGAACCATGCCTTGACACATCTCAGGTAGGGAAACAGCAGCTATATTAACTAGGAGAAATTGTCCATCCACCTGTTTTCTCAGAAAGAAATTAGTCTAGGGGAAAATTTAATAACCCTGATCCTACTAACAGACTAAGGAGCAATGCCTGGAGGTAAGGGGCCCAAGTGACAGCTAACAGGCCTGGGCAGCACCCACCTGCTGTAAGACAGACCCTAAGGGTTGGTCCCTGGTGCCAGACACCACACCAGGGCTCATCCACAGGGAGACTCTTTCCACATACACCCCTCAAAGGTAAGTTAATTACAGTCTCACATTTTTCAACTGCACACCAATATTTCATAAATGTGTTTAAGAATGTTCTCTGTTTTGAGTGCTATTAATATTTTACTTATGCTTAACTGGCTTGAGAGTAATTTCAAGGCAAGAAAATAGAAGAAAATGCTGAAGTTCTGGAGAAGTGCCCTATCTTTCCAGCACACTGCAGAGAGTATCCAGAGAGCAGCAATGCAGAGCCCACAGAACCTGGCCCTGAGGCATCTCATCCTCTGATGGCCACTAACAACCCCATCAGGCTCTTTGGCATTCAGGAGGATGCAAAGGAGCCATTGACACTCATAAGCTCCCTGAGGCATGGCTCACAATGATACTGTTTATAATGATACTGTATTTTCTACCAAGGCAAAAAACAGAGTTTAACTTCTTAATGCTCCTAATAACAGCATATGAGTAGGAAGCAGCAACTGGCACAAGGAACTGAAGCTGAAATAAATGCAGAGCAAGTGCAGGGGATTGAGTGGACCTTGGGCAAGAGATAGTGAAAAGATAGGCTGATTTAAGAATTTCTTCTTTTGTTCAAGAGACCTGTGGTAGCTGGGAGACTTAAACTTGGATTTCTCTCCCTCTCCAGCCTTACAGAACAGTTAATTCACTGAAAAGATAACTGTTTAATAGGTGACCTTGGAGCCCCTGTGAGGTGGGGCCAACCCAGCTGTTAAGCAGGTTCAGAGAGAAAAAAGTTTTGCATTCTTTCCTGTCTGGCATACACATCATTAAGATTAGCATCCTCACTTTCGAAAAATAATTTTTTTTTAAGATCCTTCCACTGCCTGATGTTTTGGGCGTACCTGCATATTTAAAAAAAAATTCATTTTCAAGGAGACTTTATTTTTGGTTTTCAGCTAGCTTCTTTTATTTTCTTGGAGGAGCACCACAGGTACCAAAACATAGATGTACCACACACTCTTATTTTTTGTTTTCAAAACATCAGAACACATTTAACTGTGCATAGTATACCTCTCAAGATGATAAGTCATCAACATTAAGCTTTCAATCTTATTAACATGCAGTATATTGCCTATAACATGCAGTATATAGCCTATCAATGTGTGGTATGTAGAGCAGAGGATTCATGAGCCTCACTTTTTACCAAAACCTCCTGTCACCTAAAAACAAGATGGTGAGCTCTTCTCTGGGCACTGGACTCTGTCACACCTGTGCCTGTCTCCCACCCCACACACTTAAACACTCTCAATGGTTCATTTTATCCTGAATTTGTATGGGAAATGTGATTATTGAACACTTTCAGAAAGCAAACAATGCCAACAAGGGGAGATGGTCCTTATTTTGTGACATTCCACCTGCCCAGTCTTACTGTATGCGAGACACAAAGAATCAGGCTCCCTGATGACGACTTATCCAGCTGTCTCAGGGACACCCAATTGAATACTCAGCTGATTTGAGACAGAAATAAACTAGGACTGTTCAAGAAAATGAAATATTTTAATTTAAAAAAAAAACCTAAACAACTTTTTTTTTTATCTATACTTTTCCATTGAAAATAATTTCTGAAGAAACTTGCTGAATAACATACAAGTTCTCTGGAATTTTGTGAGGTGAAAAAAAGATGAAGAGGGAGAGAGAAAAAAGACACATTGAATATAGGGCTGGAGAGGGAAGTCATAAGAGAAAACCATTGCTGGGAGCTGCCAGACTTGCTGAAACCTCTGCTAGCTTGTCAGATGAATCAGACCATAGAATATTGAATTAGTAAGATTTATGACTGGGAATTTGAGGAAGTTACCTGTAATACAAAATACATTATGTGACTGAGATCTCTTCTATTGACAGAAGGGTATAATGATTTGGAAGCCAGATCCCCTCTGCACTGCCTTCCTGGAGATGCTCCATTTGACTGACAGCTGAGCTGGAGCCACAGGGAAAATGAGGGCAGCACAATCCCAGGAGCTACACAGCCGTCTTCTGTGTGAAACTTTCTGAAACTTAGGAAGCTGAAAAAGTGTGTGAGGGGAGGGAGTAAAGCAAATATATTTTCCTTCTCCCTTTCCATCATTAAACTGACACAGGCATGCACACACACACACACAGAGGAGTCTCAAACTCTTTCAAGCACCTGGGAGGGCTGGAGTAAAGGTCACGGAGTCCACGTTTATTTACTCAGCATCAGCATCAAGAAATACAAGAAAGCTCTGTTGGTATCTGGCAGCACAAAGAGCTATCAGGCTACCGTTCTCACAGAGTACTCTGAGGCACTAGATACTACCCTCTCATTGTACTGACTGGGGTAGCTGGTTGCTCTAAAAGCTTGGCCTCATGCACAGGCGAATCTGCAGGCAGCACATAGGTGTCACAGCTGCCGCTAAAGAGCTTTTCCAAAGCTCTTCCCCACACTGGGGCAGGTGCCACGTCCAGAGCAGAGCACGGGGCTCCACTGCTGTGTGCCCAGCAGCCTTACAACAGGGAAGAGCACAAGGAGCCCACGGGGCTATGGTTTCTGTGCCACATCCTACACTTTGCAAGCAGTGAGGCTTGGCCAATAATATACTATATTTTTCATCACTCAAAGCAATTTACAGCACTGTAATTATTATCTCCACCTTATATAACACAGGGTTTTCATTGTTAGTCACAGGGACTGAACATGGACAAAAAGCTCCATCTTGTTTGCACCAGCACTTGTGCCTTCTTTAAATTACACCGTCAAAGAGGAAAGAGTCAGGTCCCTGAGCTCACAAGTGCACGTGAAGGATGCAGAAGCCTCCCTACCTCCTTTACAATGTAAGCAGAAGCCAGTCCCGGTGTTTCTACAGATTTATAATCCCATAGTTGCATTCAGAGGGTGCATGGGATCTTACAAGACACTGGACAGCAGGCTGACACGTTTCATCTTAACTTTGACAACCTTTCCTTGCAAATATTTATAACTATAAAACTGTTTACTCAAACACTCAAGTGTTACAGCTACCAGCTAGAAAGCACCTTGATGTTTCATATAAAAACAAAGTTATTTCTATTTCCTTTTTGAAATTATGTTTCTGTTACAGAACCTTTGCAAAAATGCTTCTATAATACCACATATAATGATTCTGTGTTTCTCTTTGGACAAAGGCATGGTGCTACCATGAGCAAATACCAACAATGCACAGATGTGAACGCTACTGTGAACGTCAGTGCTGTCCCTTACAAAAAACAAACCCACACAAAGCACTGTATCTTCATAAATCTTATGGGGGTTATGTACTGCTACTACTGGAAAAACAACATATTGAATGTCACGTTTTAAGACAGAATGAGTTTAGTAAGTCGAACTAACTTAGCTTAACTTTACCGTATGTTGAAGGCCAGTATCTATCACCCTCACATTACAATGTGCATTACTGCTGGCATAACAAGGCAGGCAAAAAGGGAGGAATATGTTTTTACCACAAAGTGAGGGATGTTTTCCCGATCTATTAATTATTATGCTGCATCCAACATATTTTTCTACAAGAAAAGTCACACATTCTTCTTTCTTTTTTAAAAAAAAATATGTTCCATTGTTTCTGTTGTTCCAGAATGGTGTAAATACATTGTACTCTACTATTTTATGTTTTAAAAAGGTGACCTATACTTTCCATTTCAAATGCGGTTTCTTTAATGAAAATATTGTAATGTCAGTCCATGCAAAGCAAGTGCATATTAATATGCGTTTACATCTGTCTCATATTAATATTCATGCCTGAATCCACATCCCTACACAAAGCCAATTTTCTGACCATCTGTGTGATGGCTGGTGGATGCAATGAATAAATTTTATTTGTGAGGGGAGTGATAAATCATGTATCTTCCGTTTTTCACCCACAATCTCTCCTCTTAGGTGCTAAAATGTTTTCATTGTTGTGAAGAATTGTTAAGAAACAAAGCAGATTAACCCCTTAGCAGATCAGGTAGCTTCATTTGTCAGGTGAAAGACCACAAAAATCATGCAAGGCACAATATGATTGAATGAGTGGAACTGCAATTTTAGAAAGTTTAATTATTTTCTTTTCTTCTTGAATTATTCCTGTCTCAGAATCACACTCAAAGTGATAATAGAGACCAATTTTCTTATATTGATGCTGAGGTTGCAGGGGTTTGTCTTTGGAGATAAATACTATTTAAAGTAAGACAATCGTAACCTAAACTTCAACAAGAACTGTTTCACATGGCTCTATTAGTGCTAAGTAACTGGCTGGTTACCAGCCAAAAATCCATGATTGCTAAAGCACCAATTTTATATTAGATTCTGAGCTTCCAGAGTACAAACTGACTCTGACTTTCCCTGCAAAACAGGTCTGCTTCTAAATTCCCAAAGGAAAAATTTTGACCTCAGTCACAACAATGTCCACCCAGAGTAACTTTGCTGGTAGTGAGAACAATTTTTACCAGAGGGTTATTCTCAGACACTTCGTAGTACAAATTTAATACAGCTGAACAAAGCCAAGCACAGTAACTCTCAGATGTGGAGTGTAAATAAAAAAAGATTAAACTCTCAGCTAAGCTTTGGACGCAGGCAGCCATAAGCCTGGAAAGGTGATTAAAAAGTCTTGCATTCCAGTGTTCTCTAGCCCTGTCTACACTTTTTAAAAAATATTTTTTTAACCAGATCCTAGACACAGACATTTTCTGTTATTCAGAAGAATAAATTCTGAACAGACTCATTCCTATATCCCGCATAAGCACAGCTGTAATCTAGTGAGGGACCATGGCTTCCTCTTTCTTGGACAAACAGACCACACCTGACATGCAGCAGCAGCAGCAGCAGCACTGAATTCATCTCTAAATGCACCAGCCTTGGGTACATCCACTGAAAAACATGCTGCAGTCAGAAGTGCCAGCACTAGTCATCTCAGGCATAGTTAAAGCACTTACATGAATAGTAAAAGACTTGTGTTTAAGTCTTTTTCCAGTCTGTGGTGCTCAAACCATGGCTGCTATCAGCTCAAGGGAATTCTCTATCCTTCAGGCTGCTAACTAGTCTTCACCTTTTTCTTTGGAATCAGCTCATCTGAAGGACACATGTACACACACAAATTTCAAATCGAAACATGTTTTTGCCAGTACTAGACTACATTATTTTCTTTTACATCTGCAGTGAAGTCAGTTAACTGAAGTTACGATGACACTGTTTGGCCTGAAATACAAAATTCTTTCTTTAAAGACAGACTTTGCACATTTTTTAAAGTACAGATGACAGAACTAACAAAGGTGGGGAGATTATTCTTTTCTCCTCCTAATGTAGGTCAAATCATATCAGCAGCAAATAACCTACTTCTACCTTGACAATCCAGCCGTAGGTAGTTTGAAGATTGTTGTGTACTGAACTGGAATCTGAAAGAGGAATAGTGAATTAGCTTCACAATTCATCAGCATAATTGGCAAGAAATTATTTGTAGTTCAAATAAAAACATACAATTGCTAAAAAAAGAAACTCAAATAGCACTGTAGCAAATAAGCAATGTTGTCAGTCAATCACAATTTCGAGGAAATCAGGTTTCTGAGGAAACTATGGATAAAAATCTATTTATTTCTAGTATCCTTTTGTCTTAGTAAATTGTATTCTATTTACAGTTTGTCATTATGGGAAAATAGGACATTTCCAGAGACTGTGAAATCCAGAGGTTTGAATCTATTCCTTCATTCCTCTTCATGAAACAAAGACAGAACAAAGCAGGAGGTGGCAACTTTCATGATGACCTTGCCACTCAAGGCCTGTAGTGGTCCTGAAAGATATTTCCGTTCTCATAGATGTCGAGGGACCTATGAGAAATGAGCTAAATTTCATCAAAGTTCCCAGTGGAAAGCATCTGTATTACAGATACTGCTAGGAACTAATTTGTTTCCATGACTAACGAAATTCATAAGGAAATATTGATCAAAACACTCCCTTTCGGCTTATCTTTGAAGTGTGTAATATGAAGATATTTATTATAAATATATAAAATATCTTTTATTGATTTCTAAGAAGTTTAAAACATAAAAATCAAATGGATAGACACCCCTGCTCATTGCTGGAATGTTGAACTAGATGATGTTTAAGGGTCCCTTCCAAACTACCAAATTACTCTATGACTTTATGATATTTTATGCACTCGGAAAAAAACAAAAAAAAAATTTCAAAACTGGGTTTCCCTTCTCTTATTATTTTATTTAATCACTTATATCTGCTGAAACATATGGAAAATCTGTTATTCACAAACACACAAAACAATAAATCTCCCGATGTTCACAGGGGCTACTCATTTGCCAGAAGATATGAATGTTTATAGAAGCTTTGTAAAGCTGTGATCTGAATTACTACTGTCACTTTTAGGATTGCTACTGGCCAGCATAAAGGCTGTGTGTGCACAGAGGGTGCAGAGTGAGCCATCAGAGGAAGCAAAAAGTAGACGTCTTGCTCAGTTTTCTGTAGCTTCCCATTTCACATCTTCCATCCACTTCAATTAATGGGATGATCAGCCAGAAGTTTTAGGAAGGCAGAAATCAATTCCTTAATCAGAGGGCTCCCCAAATAAAGCCCAAAGGGGAAATTTTAAAGTCTGCAGATCCACTGTAACTGTGCTGGAAACAGATAAAAGCTGCAGAACTCTCATGGGAAGCGCTTCCAGTACCAACACACTTCCTGGACTGCATTCAGTCCCAAAGTCCTCTCTTCAGTTACCCTGACATTCTTTGCCCACAGACTCCAAAGAAAACAAGCAGCAGTAGCGTTGCATGTTCTAAGCTTCAAAAGGTCATTTGTGTCCAAACACCAATAAAAGAATTATTCACACGTTGTTTCCAGGAATGCCAGCACAGAAGGTTTTCCCCTCTGCTTTGGGCAAAAGGTATATTATACTCTCAAGGATCCTCTCAGCAATTCCAGCGTCTCTCTGAGACTAATTAAAAGAGAAACAGAGAGGAAGCTAGTGTTAGACCAGAAATTCAAGTCAGAGTCAGAGAACTCAATTCCTTCATTCCCATTCCTAATGCAAAGATGGGACAAAACAGGCAGTAAAAGTGTGCTTGTATTCCAAGCACGATGTTTGCATCTCATTTGGTATCAAAGCACACAACAGTGCTCACAGTGGCCACGTGCTGAAGTTTTCACAGTATGGAAAGCCACCTGTAGAGAGAGTCGTTGGTTGCCAAGTTTCTGGCTGAGCCCTCCTTGGTCAATAAAGTCCCGTGGTCACTTCCCTAGCACTGGCATGGTGACTCCAGGCTGCAGCCATGGAAGAGAAAAGAGAAAAAGGAGTATGCAATAGTAAAATAGTTCCTCTCAGACCAATTGCATTTCTTTATAGTCCTTGTCCTTCCCAGCATCCTTGTGGGTTGTTACAGTGGTCCTGGAGAATGAATTTTAATTTAAAAAGAGTCTCCGGTGGATAATGTGAAAATAAAACTCATCTCAAAACTCATCTCAAAGATGTCAAATACCCACAACAAATCTAATCAGCTAATTAACTGTTTTACCATCAGTCACAGTTTCTACAGCACTAAACTCATGTCTATGTCCAAGGAACTACATTTCTCAAGGCTGCATTAAATTCATAAGAACAATTCGGAGAATCAAGAGCCTGTAAAAAACTTCAAAACCATTTAAACTCAGTCAGATAGAGCTTGGGATGAGGATTCTTAGATGTGGAGCTCACTGTAGCTCTGCTCACCAGCTGGACCAATGCCAACACATAAACTAGTGGAAAACATAGTCTGTAGCTACTGCATCTGCAGATGATTATCTAATTAAAGACAAATCAGCAAAATAAAGCTTAATTTTTAATTCAAAACCAGAAAGGTCTGCACTTTGAGAAGGGCCTGGTTATTCTGAGCAACAATCTTGAAAAATAGTCTTTATTTTACATGTCCCCCATTTTACTTCACTAGTTGCAAAATGATGTTAATAAGAACCAGTTCTAGAACCAGAACACTTCATTTTTTTTTTAGTCAGTATAAATAATCTCCTTAGTACCCTGCTTCTGACAGATCTTGGGTTTTCAGCCACCAAGCACCAAAATCTGTCTCACCAGCACTGAGCAATAACATCCTGAATAATCGCAGGAACTCATTTGTCATTAAAAAGTCATATCTCAGATTCAGCTGCCATATCATTTGGCACATTGCAGTAATTGTATTATATTTAACCCTTCAACAACTCAGCTACCTAAATAATTTCCAAATTATATCTTCCCTTCTCCTAGGCTTTCATTAGACTGACAAATATCCATGTCAGTATGTGAGCTACGAGTTCCTTGGAACAAGCAGTCCTCCTTGCAGCGTTATTGCCAGCTGATGGCAGAAGCAGGATGAATGATTTGTTTGCTTTGTGATGCTGGCTTTCATTGTCCTGAATTTGACAGTAATATCTTACTAAACCTGCGTTTAAATCTATGGACACTAATGTGACTCTTTTTGGATCTCCTCACTGAAGTATCAAAGGCTTAGAAAAGCTGACAATAATTTCTCTGTCTGTAGAGTTCATAAAAAACCTGAGCATTAAAATCTTTGCACTGGATAGGTTGAAAATTATGTATTTCTCTGGACATCACTATGAGTAATTCTGTTTTACTTGGAATGCTATGATCAAAAGTCAGAAAAAGATTAAAGAATTAATTTCTTTCTTGATTCATTATTGCACATTTTGTTCCTATTTTTTCTTATGTTTCTGTCTGTTTATGTATTAAAAATGCTTTATTCATGTATCCTTACATAATTATCCATGACCCAAGATACATTCAAATGCCTTGATGTTTCAAATATACTTCTCATTTTATACTGTTTAGGATTACACAGACAATAACTGTACCAATGTTCTTGTATTCTGATGGTATGACACTAAAGCAATAACAAGTTCAAATTTTGCAGCATAATAATCGCTTTCCTGTTGCACAATATTCAGATGCAAGACTAGGCTGGTTGCTCTACTTGGCTGTCTTTGGTAATGGCTTTTGCCCAGAGTTTTTTCACTTTTCTATCTTCGATCTCCACAGAGCTAAAAGAGGGAAGGGGTACAGGAGGAAATAGTGGAAATTCACATCAAAATTTTTAAGGGATTGACAACTTTTTCATCACAATACCAATTACAATGAGCATAAAAGTTATTTTTGCCTGGATAAGAATTTGCAGTGCAGTTGAAATGGCACTCGTGCAAATGTATAGTCATAGCATACAATAAACCCTCTAATTAGTTCAGATGTGACATTGCTCTCTATTCTGGTTTACTGGTAAAGTTAAGAGATGGTGTGTGCTTGTTTTGAATACATTAAACACTTTGTTCTGATCGGATTCTATGCACATTTCACAAGGAAATTACATCTGCTCCATCAGTGATATAAAATGGGTATTTCCTTAGGGGTGTGTAAAGTGTGTATAAATCTCTGCATCTGCCTGAGATTTGCATAGATGCTGGTACATAGGTCACTTGTGCACATAGTTTTCTCTGTGATCTAGGAGTAATGTTGGTTAGCTCTCAATGCTCCAATGAGATCATAGGCATTTTTGCTTACATGTGTAGAGCTTTACGCTGTTGTGCATAGGGCTCTACGCTGCATTTCTAGTTTAGCCACATTTTTACGTATTTAGAATTAAAAGCTGACTTTGTCTGGTATTGCTGGCCATTGTTTATGCGCCCAGATTAATTTCACCTTTTATGTTAAATTAATAATTCACATATTTTGTTCATTAATGAACCATAACAAGTCTGTATGTTGAAAATATTTGTCACAGCTCACAGAAAAGCACCCTTTTGTATAGCCTATTATCTTATATTAACTCACTTTTTTTTCTCAAGGAATTCCCCCTGCAGCAATCCCCACTGTAAGCCATTAGCTGTTCACATCTGCCCACTCTAATGACCACTCTAGTGTATACATACCTGACTGCCATCTAATTTAGATATCACCCATAGGACACTAATACTAATGTCTCCTGGGCCAGCTAAGTCCTGGATTATTGACTAGCTACAGTTATCACTTCATTTGGTTTTTGGAGGTGAACCAAGTGCACCTCAGGTCATAAATAGGTCAAATGATTATACAGCTTGTGGAGGAATCAAGCATTTTTGTTATCCTAACAAGAACCAAAAATATACTTTCCAATTTGTTTTGACAGGGAATCCAATTGCTTTGGCTTTATGCAATGTCCCCTTTGTGTAGCTATGAAAATGCAGCCAATTGGGCATAAAATTCTTTTTCCTTATGAGCAGCAAGTTAAATAAATTGATGCCATTTAAAATTAACACAAAAAAATTGGTGGCATCAAATATCTGATAATCAATCTTTTATTTTATAAAGAAAAGAAAAAAATCAGGGCTGCTATGTCTAATTAAAGTAGTAAATAGAGATTTTGATAAACAGTGAGGGTTATGATTGCTGCCTATAAATCCATTGCAGGGAGGTAAACACACGGAGAAGAAAAAGCTATTTAAGCTAGAGGAAAATGATGCCATGAGAACAAATGGGTATGAATTCTTGCTGAATATGTAAGTCTGGATTGAGAAGACCATTTTGAGCTATTAGAAGAATGGGTTCCTAAACAGCTCTCTAATTAATTGCAAAGTAGGGGGAAAAATACATAATTGGTGTAAATTGAGGCTTGGTAAATAAATTCTATAACCTGTTTTCATCTGAGAGCAAGGGACTACACAAAGTAATGGAGGATTTCCCTTTCAGTCTAATTTTGTGAAAATTGTTTTTGTTCACTAGGCCAGATTCAGATCTGTTGCATACTTTCACATTGAAACCAGATCTACTTCTTTAGGAGGAGGAAGAGACCATCTTCTTCCCAAACCTATTAGGCAAAGCCTACTTAATACCCGTTCTGAATTCGGCCCATTGTGGAACACATTCATATGTGTTCACATGCATAATGGAAGTTGTACAGTACAGCACCCTTTGGGCTAAACCCTCAGTCACAGCAAGTAAATGTAAGAGAGCAGAAAGTTCTGAGGTTTCTTCTGTGGACACCTAGATGGATATTAAAAACTGGACGGAGATTAAAAACTGAGGTAGTGAGGATGACATTAAGATGCAGCCTGGGTTTTGACAGCTATAGATTTATGAGAGAAGATAAAATATATTCTTAAGAAACAATTTATTTTTGTACAAAAAAAGGAAGTGATTGAAAACACAAACGAATGTAAGTTTTTTTCGTAAATCAGCAGATCTACACAGCAACTGTGTGGTTTTGATCTTACACATCTCAAATCTGATTGTCTTCAATGTGAGTGCATACTGTATCATAACATTTTGATAACAAAATATAAAGATAAAAGAAAAATAATATACCACCTCTTCCAATCATTTTTGTTTGTTTCGGGGCAAGAAGCAGATATATGGTTTTCTTCGACCAAGTTGCTACAAAAACCTGTATTACAATGAAACGTGCATGAAGAGTCATCAGCGACCTGCCCCTCTCCTATCTTGATGCTGGATGAAAGCTGGTGGCTGCTGAAGTATCAGCATGAGAGAGGATGAAGAAGGCAGCTGCCTATTCCACTGACCCTCGGGAGAGCTGAGTAAGATATGTCAAGACATGCAGGAACTCTTCCAAATGTGCAAACCTCCCTTGTTCTCAGCACACACAGCAAAGTACCACAATAAATGGGGAGTGAGGAGGCCTTAACAAAAAAAAAAAAAAAAAA
>VXBA01003011.1:291372-314360 GCA_013399895.1 Serilophus lunatus | reverse complement strand
AAAAAAAAAGAAAGAAAGACAAAGAGGAGTAATATTGTTACAAATAGCAGCAGCATCCCCAGAGTACCACTGCAGCTCAGAGAACTGTTGTTCTGGGAATGGCTTTGCTATTAGTACTAAAAATTAAGCAGTCTCACTAGATGCGACTAACAGTTTTTAAACTGTCAAAGTGTTTCATATACAGTATCTCTGTTTCCCAATTCCATTTCCTCATTAACAAAGTCAGAAAAAAATGACTGCAGTAATTAGTTCTCCTTCAGCTTACTTTTTCTTCTAATTACACTGGCTCCCCTCCCCCTGTCCATATACATGAAAAAATGTCACCAGCTTGGGGGGGGGATTTATGCAAGCCCTGTCTGAAGGATCAGGACCAGAGGTGGAGAAAGCTATGATTCATTTTTTCTCCTACACAACAGGAACAAGAGAGATTGAAGCCTATTCCTTGAACACGGGACCACTGAGTGGACACAATGTTAGGGATTGGTTCAGCATCCCTAACCATTTGTACTGGTTCTGACTGGGGTAGAGTTAATTTTCTTCATAATAGATGTTATGGTGCTGTTTTTAGGATATGTGATGAAAACAATGTTGATAACACAGGGATGTTTTAGCTATTGCTGAGCAAGGCATATACATAGTCAAGGCCTTTTCTGCTTCTCACCCCACCTCACTGGCAAAGAGGTTGTGGATACACAAGGAGATAGGAGGGGACACATCCAGGACAGCTGACTCCAGCTGATCGAAGGGATATTCCAGACCATATGGCGTCATGCTCAGTAATAAAACTGGGCAAGGGTGGAGATTGGTGGAGACCGCTGTTTCTCTGCACAATAATCAGTTTGTAGTGAGAAACTGTTTGCTTTTAAGTCACTTGTGTTTCTGAGCAGGGTGTGGTGGAGGTGGTGTGTCCTTCTCTTTTTGTAGTTTTGTTTCTTCATTTTTTTTTTAATTATTATGGAATTGGCTTTTGTCTTTATCCACAAATTTTCTCACTTCTACCCTTCCAATTTTACTCTACATCCCATTGGGTGGGGGAGCGAGCAAGCGCTTGTGTACTCTTTTGCTGTCTACTGGTGTTAAACCGCACCACCATCCCAGGGCTTTGCTCCTCTGTGGTACCCTGCTTTACCCCTCAGACATGTTCTGCTACTGAACACAACAGCCACAGCAATGGTAACTGATACAGGGAATACACTGGCACCTCCAGCAGCTCCTGCCTTCCCGCCCAGCTGCAGCAGCAGGTGTGCATGGGACTTTCACACTCTTGCCAGCACATTTTTTACACTCAGATTCCAGGCTTGTTAAGGCTTTTGTTAACAGCAAGGTGAAATAAGGATAATACCCCTTCATCAGAGTTGTCCCCAGTCTTATCTTCCTTTCTTCTCCTTAACTATAAATACACCTGTTCTTCAGATACTACTTTCTCACTGGTACTTTATAGGAGAAGAAAGAGAGATGGAAGAAATTGTTACTATTTTAAAATTACCTTTACAATACAGTAAGCACATGCAAGGTGAAAGGCTGTGCAATGACAACAGCATAAGTACAGCTGCTGCCTGCTCCTCACATCCCCTGTTCAGCCTGCACTCACACAGCCTGTTTGTTTGACTTTCAAAAAAAAATCCCACTTAAGGAACTATGTACATTTACCAAGAAAAGAAAGCTTATTTGCTCTGCATTACACTGGGTGTCATTTAATTTGACCAACCTGAGAGGTTTGCTGCATTGCACTGACACCTGTATGATGAACCAGCTGTCTCTCATTAACATGTGAACAGAAGATGCATCTGCAAGTCCACTTCTCTACTTTTTTGGACCAAATTTATAGTGTTAAAATATAGGCATCTTCCAGAATTTTTAGAAATGCCTCAAATCCAAAAAGTCAATTAATGAGGTGATGCCTAGGTATAAAATTCTTCAGTGCTATTTCATTATTACTCTGATTCTTAAGAGAGACAACAGGAGTTCCAGTTTGCACTAATAGTGTAAATGATCTTAACAGGAGTGGTGTCTGTACACTCAAAGCTAGATTGCAAATTACTGTCACTGAGCCCAGCCAGGCACTGGATAGTTTGACATCTGTTTAATTGATTGAGACACTTTCTTCTGGTACCAAAATAAGGAAAACTTCCACATGACATTACTATTTCTCTAAGCATCCTGTTAATTTCTATGCTTTGCTGTCCTGTGCGTGTTCAGCCCTCCTCTCCACTCAAAAAACTAAATGTCTGGAGAGCAGAAAAGTTGCTCAGTTGTTTTTTTTTTTATGAACTGCCAGAGGATCCAGGGATGCTCTCTGGCATCTTCATCTGCACATAAGGGTTTTTCATTCCTCCTCAGCATGCACAGGGGTGCACCCAAAACCAGTCCCCTTTCAAGAGCACATGCATGACAAGGCTTTTGGTCTGTCCCCCGTTGCTGCTGGGAAAGCACAGACAGCCCTGTTTAAGCCCATGCCTCCAGCTCTGCTGCCTTCCCTTACCATTGGTCCTGCCTGCCAGAGCCCCTGGCCCCAGGAAGAGGCAGAGGAAAGGAGAGGGGTCACAAAGGATATCTTCAGGCAACAAGAGAACCCTGTTAGCATGCCTCAGCCTAGGCTGGGCCCTCCTGCCCATCCTATGCCTGGCCAGTCACCAGTCATTCACTTCTACTTACAGTCACTGTGCATGTCTTCTGCTGCCCTGCCTCCAGCTGTGGTTAGCCAAGTTGTCTTTGGGCAAAAGATATGACAGAATGCATTAGATTTTAATAGAAAAGCCTCTTGATGGAGTTTGTTGTGAAACTAAAAAGTTTGGGGGGGAATAGTCATGCAACTGAAAGAACTGACCTCTTATAACATCGAATATCCTCAATTTACTTTGCAAATATTTTTTAGATCTGAGCTTAAAAAACACAGATCTTTCATGAAAAATACATGGTTTCTTTTATTTTCTGTTTATATCTCAGTTTTACTTGAACAGGATCTTACAATCATACTTTTGCTTTGAAATGCTAGGTAGCTCTCAGCTCAGCAATGCAAAATAATTTAAAGAACTGTTATATACACATAATGATACAATATTTTAATAGTATTCTGTTCAATCAATAGCAAAAATGAAGTCTAAGATCCAAATATTATTAGATTAATAAACCTGCACCTGTCATGCTCTAAGCTCCAGCTCAGTATGCAGAATTCTGCACAATCAGGAATATCTGAGACCTGAAATATTTCCCTTGAAAGTTTGATATCATAGGGAAAGCAAGTGATTTAAAAAATGTGGTAGATTTGGTTCTTCCTTGCACTAGTGAAAATCTAGAGTAACCTGAAATTAGCTTCATCATCCAGGACCTTCAATACAGCCAAAAGCAGAAAGCACCTATTTCTGCATGTTACTTTGTCTTATCACTGATGATTTTTTAGCATTTTTGTACTGGTCTGTTTTGCAAACATACATTTTTTTCTATATGTCGACAAAAGAAACTCAATTAACACAATTGTTGAATTTCCTTTACCTATTACTACTGATTGTATCTGCATTCCCCCAAAAGCAACAAGTTTGTCCAAGGATAGAGAAGCAGAAGGATAATTTTGCTTTTCTCCACAAAACTATCAAAAACACTTAAGAACAAGAGAAGATTGCTGAGAAATAAAAACCTGACTTCCTCCCCTGGTGTGAGAACTACAAATCAACTATGATTGAGAGGTCTAGGTCAGAGCTTGTAGTGATGGCCACAGGTTAGTGAACGAGAAGAGAATAAGCTTATGAAGTATAAAAGTAATTCTCACAGTGTATTTCTCAAGCTGCACATACCACATTTAATAAACAGCTGATCTAAGTGAGAATGCTTCAGAAGGTGTTGCCTTTCTAAGCAGAAGAACACCAGATATCTCCACAATACCTCATGCTCTATATTTGTTCAACACCATTACACTTTCAACATAATTCAAATCTCCTCTGTCCATTCAAGCTCTCTCCTGAAATTATCTATATTTTTACTTCATGTCACTTGCCATTCTCGATAATCCAGCCCACAAAATACAGCTATCAGCCTGCGGGTCTGGCTGTGCCTTCAGTCCATAGGTGTTTTCCATCCAACTTATTTTTCCTAGGCAAAAGGGAGTTGGAGGTTCAAGCAGCACTGTTCAAACAGGAAGAATTTGCCTTTTCTGCCCCCATGTTTCCTACTGGGTCAAGTAATGTTTGAGAGATTTATGTGGTGTCTAGACTACCCTAAAGCACAGTGACAAGAAGAAAGACAGATCTGTGTACAGAAACAGATCCATAACCTCCTAATTCCCTTAGCGATTTTTGATATTGACACTTTGTCATATACTTCAGGTATGTTTAGCAGAGGAATAAATATAAATAATTCCCTTGGCACAATAAAGTTCCCATTTTGACTGCATTTAAGTTAATTGTTGCAGTTGCATTCTACTTTGAGCAAGTTAGTAATGTAAATTCTTTTGTTTGCTTGCCTATGGACTAGAATAAAAAACAGTAGCTCAAAGAGATTAAATTCTGGTTTTGGTAACAGAATTCTGAAATAAGCCAAGATTAGAATGTAACCTGTGGGTTGTTTTTTATTTTACTTAAAAAACACCCTACTTCAATTTCACTCAACCTTTTTGATGAAGAATAGCCACATTTTCTTTCCTTTGCTTTGTCTTTCCCCTTTCTAACCCTCAGCCATGAGAACTCCACCTTCTTGCTCATATGTTAATAAAACACAACTCTCATTCCAAATTTATTTCACATTCCAAGCAGATACTTGTATTTTCAGTGAGTTTACTAGTAAGATCATACTAATGACACCTATATAAAAGTGATTGTAAAATATTTTTCCTCCTTGTTTTCCTTTCAGTCACAGGCAGCATTTAGAAAAGCTGGACAATCCTAACAAATTTTTGTAGCCAAATACACCTCCTATGTCATTGCTTCAATATTGCTCACTAATCTCATATACACATCCTCTCTATCTATTCTGCACTTCAGCAAACTCATGAATACTTCCCAATGATCACATTATAATGAATCCCATCACCTTAACCAAAACTCTGCCTTTCTGTAACTTTGGGAAGTCTAAGAAGCCTTTCAAAAATCCAGACTGACATTTCATTGGCTTCATTTTGCAGTAAAAATGCTAGACTCACATCTTGAATTGTTCATGCTCCTTCCGTTTTAATTTTTCCTGTTTAATTTCTGCTTCTTTCTCTTCTCTCTAAGTCAAATCATACAACAAGACTCAGATAATGTGAGCAGCCAAATAGATTATATTCATATCAGCTTTATTTTATGAGAGAAATTCTGTAACAGTACCCTTCTGCTTTCTGTCATCACTTCTCTTTTACATGTGACCCTTATCCAGACTCATCATGTGCACCACAGCTACTGTATAAAGCCTGTATCTGCTGTAACAGTTAACAAAAACCATCACTGCAGTCACCTGTTCGATGTTCAGGCTCAGAAGACAAGAAATGAGTGAATTCTATGTTGTTCTAGTTAGTGGAAGGCAGGATCTGTTAACTAGCACTTGTTCTGATCTACAGTGCTGAAGCTTCCCAGGCTTAGGTTTGGAATGGTGTGACTTTATATTTGCAAAAAAAAAGTTATACTGTGCTTCATTCTTTTAACCCTTAATCACTGTCAACCTTCCAATTATTAGTCTTTTCTGCAGCACCGTGCCATTCAGTGAACCATCTCTCCTCCCAATTTTCCCCTTATAATTTTCAGCCCATCATCATCATACATCTACCCCTCTGAGAAAATCTGCTTCTCTCCAATCCATCTATGAACTTTACTAGCACTACTCACCAAAAAAAATTATGTAGCAGTAAACTTTTTAATCTTAAATAGTTCTTGATATGTATAATAGCTTACAATACATCAGTCCCATCTGCACTGTGCAGATGCCTAGACCACTCAACACTTACTTTCCAGCCAGACTACACCCTTTTTCATTCCTGGCTTACTCTTTTTCTTTCTCACCTTTGTAATGCTTCACTTCTGGTCTCCTATACATGATGTATTTTTTATAACTCTTGCAGATATAACCTTTGTGCAATAGCTAACTAGTTTCCCAAAATCACCCTAATCTGCAATTGAAACCTGTTCATTTTCACAGCAAAATTTAGTCATTCAAAAATGGTTCCAAGTCCCCAACATCAGCAATATTCTAATGTTTGTTTTCTTCCACACTGCTGCCTGAAAATCTGCATGTTAAAAATTAAATTGAATTCACTCATACTTATCATCATGCGACTTTCTGTAAGATCTTCCTGGGTAGTGTCTGCAGAAAAAAATCTGCAGAGTGGCACCATTTATTAACCTCTGTTTACTGATTCTGCAATAGCAGTAAGTGTTCAGATTCTTACTTTCTACATTGAAATAAATTAATAGATTTACGCTGTTACACTGCTTTAACAAAAATCACAAAACCCGATCTGAGTATGTAGCATCTCAGGAGAATCATAACACACAAAAAAACCCAGAAGATGAGCGGGCTTTTCTCCAAGAGGAAAGGTAAGTGCCAAAAGAATGGTCAATATTACCAGTATTAACATGTTTGTTGGCTTTTTTTTCATTCTTAGCTCTGCTCAAGATCTGCTGGGTACAGCTAAGAACAAGCAGCTGCACAAAAATTAGTTTTGACTCTCTGATTCTGGATCTATTTCTTCTCCACTTTTAGTTCCAGTACTGTTAAAAGTACTTTAAGCCACTCAGGTTTTATATTTGCTGGCCTAAGATCTAAGGGAACATCTGCTAGTTAAGGGCAACCTTAGCATGGCAGAGCCTCCTTATTAATAGACCTCCATAATCCTTTCTCTGGGAGAAGAGTGAAGTTGGCCTGAAATCCAACCTCCTGATCCTACACTTCTAACATTAATACCATCTCAGGTGAGGGACACTTTCTGTGCTGCAGGGGCTAACCAGACAACTCTGGTTAGAATAAAACTGTTCAGGAAATCACAAAAGATGATCTAATCTTTCATGGCTATGTGACAATAATAACTTCCAGTCATCCAGAATATGAATTTGGACAAACCTGCAAACAAAGTTCTCTGTACTCCTTAAATTCTCTGAAGAACCTACACCTCCAGCCTTTTTTTAACACTGTGTGTACTTTCACCTCCTAAACTCAGTTTAGCACCTATCATATTCAGTGGAAGGAAACAGGCTCTTCAAGACAATGATTTCCAAGGAATAACATCTGATATGCACCAGGTCACAGGAAGAAGCATTCAGACCTAAAATGCTATACTCCAGCCCTAGTTGTAATTATTCAATTAAAGCTCTTACAAAAGGGGAAGTACTTTGGTGACTTGGTACTCTATGTTGTTGCTCAGTGAAGTTGGTGGGGAAGTTCTGCATCCATTAAAGGCAATATAATTTCCCGGCAGAACCAACAGCCTTCCACTTGTTTAGCTCTGAAACAGTTGATGACTAGAAAGTTATCCAGCCCCAAAATCTGAAAACTAGGTTTTGGGACAGGCACAGAGGGCACATACCCGCTACTACTGCATATGATTCAATAAAACAGCAGGAGAACACATTTTTGCAAATATTTTTCCAAACAATAATAGAAAATCCGTACAAATTATTCCAAACCTTTTAATGCTTAAATAGTATAAATCTGAAGTAATTCCACTGGAATTACTGGTGCTCCAGGGCTGTAAAATCTGTGTGAGTGATCAGAGACTCAAATTTATTCATGTTTTGGCATATCCACCAACTTTTCTTTATGCATCTGACTAAACTGCTAGGTGTATTTTTACCAAGAGAATAAGCATTATTTGAATTCATAGACTAAATGATTGCATGTCCTGGGAAATACTTCTAGCAGGTGCACTTTCATCTAAAGCAGATTTAGCTGGGGCATCATAGCTAAGATTGTTGGCACCTGGCTCTTTATTGTTTAACAATCTAGTAAGAGTTATGGCAAAAGAACAAATTTGCCTTGGAGCAGACAATGTGCATTAGGCTCTGGGTATGTGTAAACCTAACATATCCAGCTGCATTCTGGGCATTAAGGAGTTATATATACCCACTGGAAGTGTACCATGGTTCTGGCAGAAGTTCAAGAATCTCTGAATTTATATAACCCCCAGAAGACTTGTTCAATAACTAAAGTGTGGGGGGGGAAAGGGAAAACATGTAAGTAATTTTTTTGTTCTTATATAACAAGGCCTTTTTTAAGCAATGAGACTGAATTTTCACTATGAAAACTCTAAATTGCATTTCAAAGACAAAACTTGCAATAAACCCAGAGCAGTAAACAATCTCAGAAAGAAGTTGGTCTAAAAAGCAAAACAGAAAGTTAATTAGTTAAACAAAGAGAAAAATACATATGGATATAATATCAAATGCATTCAAGAAGGAACATAACCCCAAGAGTCATTCAGAGACTGCAAAACTGGTAGCAGACAGAAAATAATTAAATACAAGAGAATGCAATAATTTATTTGTGCGTTCAATAAGTTCACATGTACTTTATTGGTACAAACCATTCACCGTACATCAATTGAAATGAACGTATTGTGTGCTGAAAACTCATGACACTTTCAATATCCACTTTATTTGAGAAGTTAGAAGAGCTGATGCAACATAGGTTCTGATATTAATTACTTTCTTTTGTCTTTGTATTATTGCAGAAAGTCAAGTGGTTTTGAGAACAGAATCAGCCCTTGTTGCTAAAATCGTAAATCTTCATAGCAGGCACTACACATCTGAGACAGAGACAGATTAATTTCACAAAATACATCCACAACTATACAAATCAAAGCACTGTTTCGTAGCAAATGTCATTATCTCTTCATTCAAACATCCTGGGAGGCTTGGGAGCCTGGCAGTGGTCAACTGCAAGGACTAAGTGGATTCTGTTCCTTTAAGTTTGAAGTGCTCACTGTTTCTTTCTTCTGGATCTTTAAACTTTCTTCCCATTTCTTTTTTTAAGGCTCAGTTTAGCATTGCTTTTCCTCTCTCAACATTTATATTACTTTATCTTTCTAAGAACATTTTCCCTAGATTTCCTATTCTGTTCCCTGTGTCATATACATCAGCACATGCCAGCAGATATGCTTGACTTTGGAAAAGTGCTCAAGAATAGACTTATTATGCTGCAATCCATGTTAGCTACCACTTGTTTGTCCCACCTTCCTTGAAAAGGGCCTCCTGCAATAAATAAGACCATCATCAGCATCAAGGCCTGGCATGACATGTGCCTGTGCCATTTAGGGCTTATTATGTGGTGCTCAGTAATGGAACTAACACTTCATAGTGGCCAAGGCACAGGCACTTAAGATTCCAGCAGCTGTGGCTAACTAACCAAAAAAACCCACATCATTGGTAGCCTTCCTTCTTCCGGTTCATTCCAATATCTGCTACTGTGAAAGGTAATCATCAAGGCCATTCTGGCTGCTTCCATAGCGTTTCTAATAGTTATTGAAAATTGGCACGTTGAATATTTCTATTGCATGAGACAATTTCATATCAGTTGCATTTGGGGTTATATTTTGATACTGAGTACAGTATTTAATGACTAATCAACTGGAAAACACAGGTGGTTTATACAAAAAATAGGACAGCATCCAATAACTGCTACATTGGATTCAGTAAACACAGTTTGATTCAAAATGTAATTAATTAAATCAGATTCACACATTGTTCTGAAACACAGACATCCTTTTCACACGCTTCCATTTCATACATAAGCTAATGCTGTTTTGTTATACTTCTGCAGAGTGATCTTAAAACGACACACCAGGTAATCACTTAACTGAGAAGTTGATCTTGGATAAAAGTGAATAGTTTCCATCAAGTCTGTATTTGCCACTCTTTTTCCATAGCTGAATCCAACATAATTCTTGTGATCTCAGTGGGGTAGACTGTCTTCATCTCAGCGCATCTGCTGCAAGTGCTGTCTGCAACTAAGAACAAGGGAGTTTGTTTTGTTGGGGTTTTTTTACTTTTTATATTTACAAAAACATTAGATCTTTTCATTTGTGTTGGTGGGTTTTTTTCCAGACAAGCAGTGTATCTCCTATGAATCACTGTTCCAATACTATGGTTTGGCTTGTGTTCAGTTAGGAGGACTTGGAGATCTTGTACAACACTGTAAGGTCTCTGGCATTCATGCTACTGACTTGCTTGAGTTCCCTGTTTTCTGCTCCTCTCAGTGACATGATCAGCAACCAGGATCAGCCAGACTTCATATATGGAGCAGCTGTAAAACCAAGTCAACTATTCTGTGTCTAAGATAGACAGAAAAAGGTGTGTCATGTAGCCTGAGTGTTAAATATTGAATAAGTTTAAGCAACTTTTTCATTTTATTTTCATATTTCCAGTATCTTTTTATGTTGTATTCATATCTTGGTGTGGAATGATGGATAGGACTTAAAATCAGAGGAGAAGAATTAAAGGGTAAAAAACAACTGCTGCTCCTAGACTGCTGCTCCTAGGCTGCTGCTCCCCAGGTGAGATCCAGTCAATATGACCCAAAGGTTCCCCAAACTATGATAACTACCTGCTATGGGGAATGTGATGGAAAAGGGGAGTAGCATGAAGGCACTGTGGCCTCCTTTCATTAACATACTGCAAGGAAGGGAACATCATGATGATGTTTTGAAGTTCAAAGACCATACTGTATCTTGTCCACCAAGGGAGACAGATGCCAAGGATGACTGCCCTATTAAGCACTTATGACTAAATTCACTCAAGTGCTAACTAAAACCTTGCTTTATAAGGATATTAGTATATTGGTTTGTATTAGAGCTTGTGTTTGTGCTTTCTTTGTGGTATTGGTAGATTGTTTTAAACGTGTTTTTGCAGTTAGACACTATCATTGACAACTTACAAGCCTTATTAACCTGTCAAAATTTGTATTAATAAAGATTGTGTTATTCTGTATATTGTTAGTGAGTCCTTATAAGGTTCTGACAGCTGCTGGCAATGGATAACATGTTGGGAAGGCTCACTGAGGGGTCTCACTACTCTGTTGGTTCACTCACTCCCCAAAAGGTCAGTTGCACATACCCTCTAATTTTGTGAATCTGTTTGGTGAAGGGTCCCCCTGATGTGGGATGCTGGCAGGCTGATCTGACATAATGGTTTCAAGGGCAGTCAGCCTGGGGGCACTGATGGAAAAATAAGTTACTAAGGGTTGAGAAAAACCTCCCCTCTTGAAGGATCAGGCAAAATCTCCCTTTCAAATGATATCCTAGCCAATCTGTGCCACACTTCATCTGTTTGTTTTTTTTTAATTTAAATATGTGCTAGATTCCAACTCCTTTGTCAGAATGTCTTTCCAAATGGGAACTATTACCTGCCCCACTAAACCTCTCACAGGTATCTAAGTTTAATCAGGTGCATTGCATACTCAGTGGTATACATCTACCAGCAACCAAACAAAACCACAAATTTGAAAGTATTTGTGCTCAAACGAGGCCAGGAATGCTGTGAAGTTTATCGTTTTTTCTGTCCCAGTCAGGCTAGATTGTCATTTCTCTGCAAAATCAAAGTCAAATCCTCAACTTCATGATCTTTTCCATAGATTTGAATTTGAAAAATACAACACTTTTTTCTGGTATATTTTCCCCTTTTTAGATTAAGCTGGTGGGGCTGGCCTACTTGACATTTCTAAAAAGTCTCATCTCCTGAAGTCTCAACATGTGGGTTTTCTCCTTCAGCTCTCTGTTACTCAGTCTCCAATATTTCATTCTACCAGGTGCAACATGCATGCTACTTTATCCATCTTTTGAACATTTGCTTCTAATGTATGCCTGGCTACCTGGTGGAGTGTAGCTGACACTGTCTTTAACATGCCTTGAATCCATCTGTCTGTTGGGCCATATGGTTATAATTTATTTGGCAGCCACACTCCTAATCACAAATGGAGCATCCTGAAATTTCTTCTGTTCCAGGAGATGCAGTAGTTCCTCATTCCAGCATTAGGATTACTGGGAGATTCATTTCTCAGGCTTTCCCTCGCTGCTTTACAACTTCTTTGAGAGCCATCTTAAGCATTCAACAGTTCTTCCTGGGGATGTCCAGCAATTCAAAGCCTTTATGCAAACCCTAATGCTAGACACAACCATTTATAATTTTTCCTGTGACACACAGGCCAAAGTCATAGCCAAATCCTGTCAGAGAAACATCTGTCCTGTCAGTGTCTGAGCAGCTGTGCTGGCTCTCTTCCTGTAAGTTGGAAATACTTCAGTCAGTTGGTGAAACTATTACAAGTTTGGGATAAGAAGAATCCATTTCACAAACTTCTCCATAGTCTAGACATCTTCTAGTGAATTTATCACTTTTGTATGTGACTGGTGGTCACAAAAGTTACGTTCCTAACACACATCTCAACATCTTCACTTATCTTAAACCATCATGCTCCACTCTGTAACCTTGTCAAGGCTTTTTTTATTCCTGAATTTTGCTGAGGATAAGCTGATTCTATCAACCTTATTTGTGTGTGTTCAGGCATTTTTGTGTTTTTATTTAAGTCTATAGTCTTGTGACACCATACCACTTTCCATCTCAAATTTTCCTCTTCTTTCACTAAATCAGAGATGATTAGATCTGGTGCTTGCAATACTATCTTGTTTAAACTCTCTGTCCTTCTTACAAGGATGATGGAGCAGGCCATCTTTTAAAGACTAAAAGCCTTGCAGGCTGAAACTAAAAGAGAAGTAGTCTCTGCTGACTGCATGCCTCTTTTCTCCTGATCAAGAGCCAGTTGCTTACTACACAATCTCAAACAGGATCCTAGAAATGGGTGATCTACCAAGGTATCTTTTAATGCTGCCATCTGCCAACCTGAGCATAAAGTAACTTTTCTTGGATCATTTTGTTAGTACTTACACTCCCCATCAAATACCCCATGTGAGCTATTCCCCCTCCATCGTAATCTGGCCAAACTGACCAACATACCCTCTAGTTTTTTTAACTCTGTCACTCTAACAGTGCCATCCAAAAAGAGTACTTTGTTTGGTTTTGATTTGGGCAGAAAACCCTCAGGGTCTTCCATTGCT
Source organism: Serilophus lunatus (assembly GCA_013399895.1). Classification (NCBI taxonomy): domain Eukaryota; kingdom Metazoa; phylum Chordata; class Aves; order Passeriformes; family Eurylaimidae; genus Serilophus; species Serilophus lunatus. The sequence goes on along the minus strand of VXBA01003011.1, from coordinate 301,357 downwards.
TTTCCTCCGTCCATTACCAAATCAAAGACAGAGACGGAGATGGACATAGATCCTGACCTCTTCCTGTGACCCCTTTGTTCAGCTGAGGCTGTGGCCACTTGGTTAGCCCAGAGTTTGATGCTTGACTCTTATCAGCCTTTCCTGACAGCAGATGCACCACCAGGCGTGTCACAAGTATGCCTCTGGGCATGCCATAGGTGACTGAGAGGGAAGGATTCACATTTGAAGCATGAATTGCTAACTTCCAGTTATTTCCATTCTATTTTATAGTAATGTATGAGGAGATAACTGCTCCTATTTAAAAACAAAGTTATCTTGGCACTTTCACCTTCTTTACATTCAGAGAAGGAAACTATCATCCTTCAAACCTTAGCCTTGCCTGGAAGTTTATCTTTCTCCCTTCACTTAACCTTCAAGCCCACCCAGAAATGCCAAATCTGATGCCAAAGTGATAAATGTGGGCAGTTGGCAGTCAACAGCTGAGATTAACAAGTCCATCTTCTAACAGACAAGTTTCACTGGAACGTGCACAGCTATGCAGAGCTAAGCAGTGATATGTAGCCTCTGTTAAGAAACTCTCACCAGTCTGTTGGCCAGATGTCTTGTGAGTCTTGATAATCTGGAGATGGTCTACAGCAGAGATCATGCAGACTCAACTCCTTTAAGTTCAAAGCACTCACAAGTTCAAAGCATTCACAAGTTCTCTGTTCTGGTCACCTTTTACAATTTTTTTCCAGTTCTTTGTTTAAAGCTGGTAATGCCTCTGCTTACCTCAGCAGTCACTTCCTCCCTCAGCTGTTGCATTCCATTTTTATCTTCCTAAGGAGGCTTTTTTTGGCTTTACCTTATCTCCTGTTTTGCTTATGGAGCCTAAGATAGTGCAATGGCAACAGAGGGGGAGGAAAGTTCAACCATAAATTAATTATCTTAACTGTTACTTGTGCTGACTGCTTTTTACTTCTTCAATACTTCAGTAGATACTAATACCTTTTGAAATCCAAGAAAATTGTAGCTAAGAATTCTGTTTATCTGTTTTTTCTGTTGAAGTATTTAGAAGATTCTTGCACTACAGATGCAAGATTTTCCTTTATATAACCAACATTCATGTCCCATCTTATCCTGTCATCTGTGTGCTTTATACTATTTCTAGTTAGCATTTCATCCTGTTCTAATATAAATTTTATTGACTTTCCTAGGGTCATCCCCAAATTTGCTACTCTTTTGTTCCATTGTGTGGTGGTTTTAATCAGTGGCATATTCAACCCAAGTTCTGTCACTGCTGGATGCTTTAACCAATATCCTCATTATTGGGTGTCTGCATTTCCTGGATATTCTCTCACAGAGTCCTGGAGGTATTTTACCTCTTCCTTTGAAAAGTTTTTCTTTGACATAATTCCATCTTTATCTGACACAAGTAAGATCAATGTAGTGAACTCCCTGACACCTTTTAAAGGGGGGACTTATGCAAATAAACTATTCAAGTTTTTGGCAGCCTGTGCATCTGTCATAACCATTTGTTTCCTTCTTCAAAAGCTGGCAAAAACCATCACTTCCTTTATAGGTTTGCTATTTCTATTATACTTAAAGGTTTCTTGTTTGTGCTGATGTCTCTGCAGAGTGATTCACTATATCCCATTTAATTTGGGAAAAAATTAGTTTTTAATTAGTATATACTCCGGACAACACAAGGAAACAATTCAAATATGGAAACATATGTTTAAAAAAATGGAAAAAAAAAAACAAAAAAACGACCATGACCAGGGACAGTCAGCAAGGATTTACAACAGGCAAATTCTGCCTAACATGATAGCTTTCTATGTTGAAATGACTGGCATAGTGGGCAAGAAGAAAGCAGTCACATAATTTATATGCTTATAATTTAAAGCAAGGCCTTTCTTACAGTCATTTGTGGCCAAGTTGGAGAGGCATTGGCTGAATAAGTGGATGATGAAGAGAAAATAATGTGGATTGCCACGTTAAAAGTGTGATTGGTGGCACAAAGCCCAACTAGCAGCTCATTACTGTGGCATCCCTTGGGAGAAGATCTAGAAGGCACTGTCAGTAAATTCACAGATGAGATCAAACTGAGTGGAGCAATTGATATGCTGCAGGTAGAGCTGCTATGTAGAGATTTCAAGAGGTTTGAGAAAAGGGCTGGCAGGAATCTTACGAAGGTCTAAGAAGTCAAATGCCAAATCTTCCAATGTAGATGTAATTATATTATGCAACGGTATGAGCTGGGCGGCACGCAGGTATGGGAGGTGGGAGAAGAAAGTGGCAAAAAAGAAGCTCTGCCTAAAAGGACCTCAGTGTCTTGGTAAGCCGTACAACAAACACTATCAACATATTAGTCTGTTCTAGCAGGATTGTAGCCAGCAGGTTGAACCAAGTGCTTCTTTCTCTGTTTGGCATTAAGGAGATAGTATCTGGAGGACTGTGTCCAGCGGGAGTTGCAAGTTAAAGAAAAACATGGAACTAGTGCAGCAGGGCCAGTAAAGGCCCATTAATGCAGTTGGGGCTGGAGCACAAGACACATAAGAACAAGATGAGAAACCTGACTTCAATCTGCCTGGAGAAGGAAGGCTCAGTGAGTCATATTACTGCTACCTTCAGCTACCAGAAGGGAAGGTACAGAGAAGACGTAGCAACTCTCTTCTCAGAGGTGAATGGAGAGGTGATCAAAGGCAGCAAGCATAAGTTAGAATGTGCAAAATTCCAATTAAATATTAGGGCAACCTCTTACACTAAAAGAGCAGTCAAACATTGGACTAGGTTGCCCTGAGTGTTTATGGATCCTCCATCTTTGGAGCTGTTCAAAATTTAACTGGACATTGCTGAATAAGTTGATCTAATTGGGCCTCCTTCAAGCCTTCATTCCAACTTCCATCTGCAAATATTATACAGCCATGCTGGTGAGTCCTGGGCTGCTCCACTTTCTCTGAGATTTTTCTTTGCAATTAAAAGTTCCCAAATGACTCCCATTCCTGCAACATGCAATTTTTTCCAGTGACAGCAGTGATAGGAATGAACTGGAAGGGCTGACATGGTGAATCCCATTAATAGAGTCCAATAGCTTCTGCAAACCAGATGATTTCTCTGAGTCAAAAGATGGATGTTTCTCAGCAGCTGCTTCTTATATATAGCACCTATATATACAGTACTTAAACTAAAGATGGTTCAGTTATGTCCTCACTAAACCAATCACATTTGCCAGCTGATATTTATGCTTATGCTACATCCTCTCCCATCACCAGTGATCACTAGCAGGAGGGTACTGGGATAGTGACACTGTTTTACAAGTTCTCCTTCCCACAGATCAGATCTCATTCAGATTTCCTCTTGTCTTTTGAAATTTTCCTCTCAGGTAGCCCAGCATAATTGCTGAATTACTGTGAATTTCCACTCTTGTAATTGGGAACATTGACTCTTGTGTTCCATCCATTCTTTCTCTGCTTTTATGGTCACTTTTGAGAGGAGACAGAGACATCATTTACCTCCTATTATTTACAGAAGTTTGGCTGGGGTTTTTTCCTCCAGTATAAATTATATTAACATAACTCCTGTTAATGCCACTACACTTATGAAGGGAAAGAAGCAGATTTGCCTTTTCTACTCAGACTTATACACTGTACAAAATAAAACAAAAAATAGCTCTTCACTTCTGCAACGGTCCCTATAAAGTTGGCATTACTATTAGGAAATAAATTGTCTCTGAGCTTGAAGAAGGGACAGAAGTTATCCAAATACAGTAAACAAGTAGCTCTCCTTGCAGTGGAGTTAACGACCCCCTACTGATTTACATCTCAAGGGGAAAACCTTCCACTGAGATTCTTTGATGTGTTTTAAGTACAACAGACGTCCCTTTGGCAAGGTCCATAAAAGGGCTTCTTTCCTCTACAAGGATTTCTATTTACTTTTACAGAATGTATGAGAACACAGTGACTGCAAGGCTTCCATTCTTCCATCAAATTTGGTAGAAATTGGTCAGACAAACATTAAGGCACTAAGGTACCTGTATTCATATGCCTTCACAAACATCATACACATACATGTATATGTGCCAGTTACCATATTGTCTCATTTCCTTAAGCAAGCAAAATAAAGACATCTTGACAGAAACACACAAAAAAGTCCAGTGAATAACACTCATCCTCAGTACTTTCATTATAAAAGGTTTTTTTCAACACAATAGAAGAAATTATTAATAATTCATATGAGCAGACTACCAACCAATTACTGAGATAGCACACAACTACAGCATAACACTCCAGTTAAAAAAAAAAAACAAAACAACAACAAGAAAAGCAAGGTAAATCATCCCCTTTTATTTATGTTATTCATACTCTTCCAATTACAAAAATCCATTTAAGGGATAATGATTGCAGCAAGATTACAAAAGGTCTGTGTCAGCACTTTCAGCTGTTCCAGCCCTCCCCAACAAGCACATATAATTGCTGCTCTCAACTACTCAGTATTCCTTACAATCACCCCCACTTCAAGCTCCCCACCTAGCTGAAGAGGACCCCAGGCAGTAATATTCTCCTCTGCCCCCATGACCTAAGACAATACGGGATAGGCCACAGCATCACCTGTGCCCTCTACTTCTATTGTGCTTTCGTACCTCTAGCTGTGCCCACAAGGTAACCATTGAAAATAGTTGGGAAAATTGATCCTAAGTCAAAAATAATCATGGAAGACTCTTTGAGCTTGCTTGGCTGTGATTTCACTCAGTAATTTCCAATCAAATCAGCAACCCATCACACCCAGTCACCACCATATCTTCCCCACCACCTGCTTGCTGCCCCAAACTTTTGCCACTAGTCCCTTGGGAACATCCACTTTAGTTAATGGAGACTGTGGATGGTGACATCCATATGAACCAGACCTACTGTAGGCTGAAAGGTTCACTTCTGTGAGTAAAGTGGAAAAAACTGAAGGTCTTGAAATACGTTTCAGCAGTAAAACCGATGTAAAAAATTGATGTAGTGGAATCACTGCAAATGTGTACTGTGGGCACTGTCAGATTCACTTAAGCCTAGCTTGCATCTTTTTGTTTGAACTGGTATCTATCAATCCAACCCAAAATTTAGTCAATGTGAAATTATATTCCCGGGTAAACTTCCACATAACCCTGTGACTTAAAACTGGCTTGGCTTTGAGACTAGAATACATATAAATTGATAGTATGATCTTTCCAGCTGCCAGAGTAAAAAAAATATATATTCTAAAGAATACTAATCATCTGAAAGAATTCTAAAATTATTCTAAGTGAAAATTATCATCTCTTTGGGAGATGAAAGTTATAGAGGCAAGCCTTATTAAAATGCATAATTAGATACAGGAAATACAAAAGACGGATCATAAAGCAGCACAAACCAAAGCTCTGAAGTACTGAATGTATTCCTGAAGGATTATCCCCGAGTCTTAAAAAAGGTGATTTGGATTTGATTAAGAGATTTTAAGATAGTAAAGAAAATTAGTAAAATTTAGGCTGCAGTTATGCCAATAGGAGCTTGGTAACTGAAGTGTTGTCAGAACTTTGTTCTACATTTATTATATACAGAGAAATTTACATTGGCATTCAGAATGAAAGAAATATGTACCAAATTTAACTTATATTTACCTGTTTTTCTATAATTTCGTAGCATGAAAGGTGTTTTCCCTCCAACCTTCCCTCTATCCATCAGCTTCCTCCCCTCTAAAAGTTCACAAAATCATAGAATGAGTCAGGTTGGAAGGGACCACAGTCAGTCATTTGGTCCAAACTCCCTGCTAAAGCAGAATCATCCTAGAGTACATTGGCACATGATTGTGTCCAGGCAGCTCTTGAATATCTCCAGTGAGGTGCACTCCACAATCTCTCTGGGTAATATGCTCCAGTGCACAGTTTCTGTCCATTGTCTCTTGTTCTACTGCTCAGCACCACTGAAAAGAGCCTGACTCCATCTTCTTGTCACTACCCCTTTAGATACTTACAGGGATTTATAAGGTCCCCCTCACTCATCCCTTCTCAAAATTGGACAGGCACAACTCCCTCAGCTTTTCCTTGTGATAAAGATGCTCTTAATTATCTTTGATGTCCTCCACTGGACCTGCTCCAGGAGCTCCATGTCTCTATGGTACTGAAGAGCACAGAATTGGTCACAGGAGCCCAGGTGCAGCCTTACAAAGTCTGAGTAGAAGGGCAGGATCACCTTCCTCAACCTGCTGGAAATGGTGTTCCTAATGCACCTCAGGATATCTTTGGCCTTCTTGGCCACAAGGGCACTGCTGGCTCATGGACAATTTGTTGTCCACCAGGACCCCCCAGTTCTTCTCCAAAGAGCTGCTTTCCAGCAGGTCAGCCCCCATCCTGTACTGGTGTATGGGGTTACTCTCTCTGGTGTATCAGCTACTCCCTCACAGCTTTGTGTCATCAGTGAACTTGCTGAGGAAGCTTTTGCCCCTTCATCCAAGTCATTGATGAGTAAGTTAAACAATAATGACCCCAGTACTGAACTTTGTAAAACAGCACTAGTGATAGGCCTCCAACCAGGCCCTGTGCTCATTGATTATGACCCCCGGGATCTGCCATTCTCAATCCACCTCACTGTCCACTCACCCAGTCCATTTTTCCTGAATTTGCTTATGAGGATGTTGTGAGAGACAGTGTTGAAAGCTTTGCTGTAGTCGAGGTAGATGATACCCACTGCTCTCTCCTCAGCCATCCAGGTACTTGTTTCATTGTAGAATTCCATTATTTTTTCCTTTGAGAAATCTAGAGCAAGAGGAGCAATGAAAAGAAGCTGAACTGCTGTATTTGTACCCCAATACATACCTAGTTACTGCATTTTTATTCTTCTCTTTCTTCTTATGCATTCCCTTTTTTTTAACTTTCTAGCATATGATAGGCATCTGTGTCAGCATGAACACAGCTCTTAGGACAAGCACACACTCTTGTTTTGTAAGGTGCCTCCATATTCTAAATGCTTATAAAAATGCGAATGATAATATTGTACAGCCATTCCTGAACATTTTATCTTAAATCCTTTCCACCTATAGGCACCAATGCAAGTCTGGGAAGTTAGCAGGGAGTTTGGTGAACCAATGAACATAAGTCTTTAGTTAAGCTATTTATAACACAGTTTAACTAAAGTAACTTCAGTCATGGTTAGGATTAGGGTTCTAGAAGAGAGACTGCAATTAAAGGAACATATACTATTTCCCAGGATAAATAAAATACTAAAAAGATATTTGGGAAAGGCTAGGATAAAACCATTTATTATTCATAACATGTTGGTATTTATTTCCACCTGCATTTTTTTGCTACTGTAATATCAGTGATGCAGTTAAACAGAGTGTAGTCTATAGACAGTTAGCTGATCCTGGAGATTTTTTCACAGGTAATATCATTGCCTATCAGGTTTTGTGAGGTTTAGAATCACTTTTATAAAGCTTTGAATTGACTAGTTTGAATTTATTAATTTCATCTCCCAGATCAACTTCTGCAAGACATCTCAGAAAGGAAAGGCTTCTTTTCAAGCAGCCAAACTCAAGTCCTTATTGCTGTCTGTATCAAAGAAGTAAGTCACTGTGTAACTCATCAGAGTCCCCAGTAGTGCATGGAGAGCAACACGTACCAGATGCTACCCCAGAGTTACCCAAAAAGTACTCTTCTCTTGAAGCTGTGGTGTAGATGCCAGGAGCCAGGAGGCTCTGCACATATTCGCACCACCTCAGTAACACAGTGATTTTTTATTTTCTTTGGACTTCACATACGTGTCCTACTCCAAAGTAGACTTCTTTAAGTGTCATTTTGCCACCAGCTTCTGACAGCCCCACTCACGCACATGCCCCCCAGCTGGGGCCAAAGTCACAGCCAGGTAGGACTGTGACATCATCATGAGGTTGGTATGTGGTCCTGGCACTCACAATGTTCTCATAAAACGTTGCACTTTCTCTGTCACAGCCCATAAATCCTTGCAGAGCACATGCACATCTGCACCAAGCTCTGAGAGTTCACACATGGATGTTACAGGACTACCTCTTCACAGTGTTACACTGAATAAAGAGATGCTGTATTTGATTTATTTTTCCTTATTCTCAGCCAAGAGGTGTTCACTCTGCCTGTTGTTTAATATTCTCTCTTAGTGAGACTATTTCTATTTTTCACTAAAAGTGAGCAATTCCATCCTTCTGCAGAACTGTCCTTTCCTATTACATACATATATTAGGTGTAATTTGCAAGTACATATATAAAAATTCTTTGGGGATGAAAATCTTGCTTATTTAAACTACACTGTAACAGTCCACATATAATATTTTTCTAAGAACTGGTGCGTACTTCTCCACCCATCATTTATTAATAGGCTTACCATCTGCATTCGTCTTTAAATTCTACCAATTAATATTCTCAAGCCTGGAAACATTGTGGGTACAGCTTTCATAATGTGCAAAATCTGATACGCAATTCATTTTACACTGAGAAATTTAACCCAATACCTAAGAGATTGTAAGAACAGATTGGTTGCAAAGACTTAAAATAAGTTGATTTAGTTGGATGAGACAACTTTCACAGGCTTTCGTTTAAACACTAAACATCACTATCTGCACAGAGTTAACAAATGTGCTACAAAGATCTTCAACTCCCACACAAGCTGACTTACACAAGATAACAAAAGTATTAGCTCTTGAAACAACTCTCTATTTTTCTTTATTGTTCCAATGACTTCCCCAGTTTTGAGGGGCACAATTTCAGCAGTGTACACTATAAAGAAAGTGGTGTTTGGGCATGGATGGGTGACCCGGTTATAAATCAAGAAAAAGAGCCTTGGTGACAAGTGGTTTATGTCACCACCCCAGCTGCAAAACTCATCTTAAACTCAGTAATTTATTGAGCTGTTTCCATTATTTTTCCCACTAGCAAGCAGTCCATTCCAAAGCAAGCACAATTAGTTTTCAGTTCCTTCTCTTCACTGCTTTCCTCTCATCTCATCCTTATTTTCGTTGTTGTCGTTTCAAAACTTGTGCCACATGTCCTCAGTTAATTTGCCCACACTACACATTTTTTATGTGACTCACTTGTTTTCTTACAATCTCACTTTTTTCACAGTGAAAGACCCTTTTCTCTTGTTGGATCTATAGAAACCTATCAAATGTAACTCTGAAGCTGATGATTCATAAATGTCAAATTTAGATCAGATATGTCTTTTTTATTTTTGTTTTCCTATTTTTATTTATATACTCTATGGGAGGCCTTACAATTATTTCTAGGAATATTACTTACTTGTTTTGTGTAAAACATCTGACTGTATCATTACTAAAAGCAGTGACTTCCAAAGCAGGTAACACAAATGCAGTCTCGTGTTTTCTTTCTGTTTTGTCTGAATTGGGTGTAGGGGGGTGAACTGTAGGGGTAGATGACCGTCCTGGATGAGTAAGGAGCTTTTGAATGAAATAAGGGGGAAAAAAGAGGATGTAACACCTTTGGGAAGAGGGGTGGGTAACTCAGGTAATGTTTAAAGATGTTGCTAGGTTATGTAGGTAAAGAATTAGAGAAGCAAAAGCCCAGTTTGATCTTAAATTAGCCACCTCTGTAAAGGATAATAAAAAATGTTTTTATAAATATATTAACGTCAAAAAAAGAGACAAGGACAACCTCTGCTCTTTATTAGATGAGGAGTCAAGTACAGTTACTGAAGATGAGGAAAAGGCAGAGGTACTTAACACCTTCTTTGCCTCCATTTTCAACAGTAAAACAGATTGTCTACAGGACAAGTGGTCTCTTGAACTGGTAGACACAGTCTACTTCCTTGTGTAATCCAAGAGGAAGATGTTAAAGACTTACTAATCCGCATAGATCCTCATAGGTCTATGGGACCTGATGGGTGATAAGAGAGTTGGCATGAGGTTTAACAAGTCCAAGTGCTGGGTTCTGCACTTTGGCCGCAATAACCCCATGCAGAGCTATAGGCTGGGGATGGAGTGGCTGGGGAGTGGCCCGGCC
>VXBA01003011.1:268498-284236 GCA_013399895.1 Serilophus lunatus | reverse complement strand
CCCAGGGGTGACCTTATTGCTGTCTATAACTATCTGAAAGGAGGTTGTAGTCAGGCAGGGGTCAGTCTCTTCTCTCAGGCTCCCAGTGACAGGATGAGAGGACACAGACTGTGTCAGGGGAGGTTTAGGTTGCATATCAGGAGAAACTTTTTCAAAGAGAGAGTGATCTCCCATTGGAATGGGCTTCCCAGGGAGGTGGTGGAGTCACCGTCCCTGAATGTGTTTAAGGATAGGTTAATGATGAACTTAGTGGTATGGTTTAGATGATTTAAATGATTTAGATGGTATAGATGGTAGACTGATGTTGGATAGGTTGTTAACCTAGGTAAAGGTTGGACTTGATGATCTCCATGGTCTTTTCCAACCTTATTAATTCTGTGTAATTCTGTGTAAATAATAAACCTTTTAACATTCCAGTGACTAGATAGTGAGGAAAAAAATCTCCCAGGAAAGACTGCACAAAGGTGCAAAAGATTCAAAAACAAGATGAATACTTTTAGCTCAAGGACTACTGATTTTTTTTCAGTCTGACAGGTTGCTGTTGTCTATATCTGCCCTAAACTTGTTCCCCTCTTTCTCTCTCCAAAAGCAGTGCTGTGGTAGAGGAATTCTGTTCATCAGCAGACCTACTTGGTCTTGGCTGGAGAACTTTGTTTAATTACTCTTTAATAGCTGTTGAGAGAGTTCAGAGAGAAGGCCTGTGCACAGACATGCAGAAAAACAGTTTTGGAAAGTATCCTCTTGTGAAAGGACAGGAGTGGTAACCCTGCCCACTCTGGGGAGAGAGTCTGACATCTGCTCACAGATATTGACAACCAGGATATCAGGAAGAGAGAGGCTCTCAAATGCAGTGCTATTACTTAAGTTCTTTCTTACAAAGAAAGGAGGTGGTGAACTGTAGAATGTGATATATCAGGAAGATGACAGACAATTTTCAGAGGAAGAATGAAGGATCTGATAATTAGCAGTTATCAAACTACAAAGGGTGAAGTCCTGCTTTCCCTCTATTTGTTTTCATATTGTCTGTAAAGTTAATTCTTCACTCAAGTGAATGTGTAGAGAGTAGCATGAAGCTTGCACTATCCCTCTCCTCATGCTAGATCACCTATTCTGGAAATAAAGGTGGGTCTTCAAATGTAGATTTTGTTCCTTACAGCTGCTAATGATGTTAAAAGCAGTAACACTGGAGTTTCTGAGAGAAAACAGTAGGTTTTTTGATTCATTTTACTTTCCCTCTTGTTAGTAATCATTGCAGCAAAATTTTTTCTACTGTAAAATTGCTTCATAACTTTTACAGCCCTCTTTTGCCTGGGTTTTTACTGCATACAGTAGTCCTAAGGAAATGTGGGGAAGCAAATATTGGCCTAGCATATCAGTTAAAGCCTATGAAGTGGGAACATAAATAGATTAATGCTGTCTGGAAAGCCCAGTCTTCAAATTTTTGTTTATTCAGTATGGCTCCATTCATCCACTTCAATAAAAGATTCCAGAAGGTTTGACAAATCATGATTATACATCAGCTAAGTACTTAAATTGCCTCTTTACCTTCTGAGAAAGAAACGGTGATCACTCTACTAAGATTTTACAAAAATCTTTCTTATTGAGAAATAAAATGGGGTTTTTTTGAGAACATGCAGAAGTTCCCATGAATCAGACAAATCTCTGCCTCTTGCCAACTTTTCAAAAGTTACCCATATCAGGCAGGAAGGCAAAGAGTTATGAACTGGATGAGGGCAAGCGCTCACAAGGAAAGAAGAGAAAAGCTTGAGGATGCATGTATGTGCCCTACAGGGAAGCTTTCATATCAAGATCCTTTCTGACTCATTTCTGGTGTCAGCTCAGTGTAAGTTAATGATCACTTTGATTTTCCAGAAGAAGCCGAAATTTCTCTCAATTGATCACTAAAGCTGCACAGCGCATATTATTAACCACACAGAGGCCCGATTCTGTCACTAGTGGCAACCAGGCTTGCTGCTCTACCTGCATCTCATAAAAGCTGTGGGGATTTCCTGCAAACGTAACTCTCCTACAGAGACTGAATGTCACAGCACCTGCGTGCCTCAGTAGGATGTCCAGGCTCTCAGGGAGCCAAGTTCAGGTCATGCCTTCCCACTGCTGCAAAACTGTGACCAACACTAGTCATACACCAGAAACTCAATGAAAAGTAAAAACTGAACTTTCAGTTTCAAAGTTACCCTTTTCCTTATTGCCTTCAAAGGAATTGCCTGGAGACTTCCCTGACTGCTTTCAACCAACAGCCTTCTTATGCTGCCCAGCATGACTGCCCCATACTTCACTCAGCTGTCACAAAGCCAGTGGCTGCCCACAAGGTCTTTCCTTCAATTTATGCCAGCGCAGAAAACTCAGTTTCTATCAGCCCAGAAAACTTAGAACTAGTGTGAATAATATTCACAAGCATACCTGTCCGCGGAAAAGAGATGCATGCACAAGCCTCTTGCTCCTTTACAGCATTGCACCCTCTCGTTGAAGTTGCTTTCCATTCACAAACATCACTAAGTGACCATATAGCTGCAATTTGAAAATAAAATACACCACCCCCAACAAACTGTGATGATGAAACATGCAGTTAGTTTAATTCAAAACCTGAGTGCAAGGTTGACAGAAGAGAAAATCCTGTTTAGTTGTATTTGCATTTTCTCTAGCAGGAATTAGAACCAGTGAAACAAGGGCAATTTACTATAATTTAATTATTCAGGCATGTGTCCTTCCTACTTTCATTTGGTCTTACTTCAATAAAAGTTAATGAATTTTTTTAAAAAAGGAAAATCAAGAACTTGTGAACTGAGATGGTAAAAAAATACCACAGTATTAGCTCTTTTAAAAGATACAGAATAAGTCTTTATTTTAAAGAGCATATTATAAAATTGTGGTTATTTTTAGCTTGTCATTCACTTCTCTGTCAAGTATGCATTCCAGTTATTATGAAATATAAGGTTAAATTAATACAAATGTCAATTTATTATTTAAATCATCTTTAACAACTGTGATATAGTTTGTTCTCTTTTGTTTTCTAATCAATTCTTAGAACTCCTTACATATACAACCAAAATTCATTTAATTGAACTTGGCTTCAGCACAATCAGTCTTTAGCAGATTTCTACAAACTGTCCAAGCATGTTTGCACTAAGAATGTATTCTTGTGCTGCAATACTAGAGATAAGAAGGGACTCTGACTCACAAAACAAGACCAAACATTCAACCAAATATCTCAGAACCCACTAGTTTTCAAATCATGCTTATAATTTACTAAAATACCAGCATTTTTTTCTCCATTATTTTCCATTTTTCTCCTCTTTTTCCATGAAGTGTACTTTATGTATGAATGCCTATGGCCAAAAATTGTCACAATCTTTTTGGGGTAATTCACTATTCAGTTAACAAATTATGTTTTAAGCTTCAGCACACACACAAAAAAACCCAAACAAACAAGCTGGTTTTGATTTTGAAAGCATATCAATAGAAATTTTTAGAACATTTTGAAATACTTATAAGTAGTAAACTGTCACTGGAAATATCTCTGTGCTTTTCTGATTTTCATTTTCCTGGAAGAATATAAAATTGCAATTGTGCAGTTCATACCTAACAGCAATTTATATGAGATAAAGAACATTTTAAATTTCTTTCCACTTTTTTCCACTGCAATATAGAATTAACCACCTTGTGGGGACATGCTTCATTATTTTCTCATCTTCAAGGCTAGCAACATTAAATCTCCCTTGTAACTTTTAAGCTCTTCAACAGATGCAGTGCAGTATACAAAACCTTAAATTACACAACCTCAAGAACAAAAAATAGTGTAGCTACTACATGTATTAGACTATTATTTCATGTATAATGTAGTACATGAACTAAACAATTAGTTGAAAACAAATAACTTTTCAATTTTCCATTATTTTTATACACTTTACTTCAGCATTATCTGTTACAAATGGTACAGTCTCATGATGATGCATTATCAAAGTTCAAAGCTGGAGTATGTCTCTTAGAGCTGGAGACACTAGTAATAGGGTATTACTAATGTCTTGAAAATAATCATGCATATGGTGGATAATTCTGCTTTAAACTGTGTAGCTAAAAACAGTTACAGGAAACATCCTAATAGTTCCACTACTTGAGTCAAAAATAAAAAATGTGTCCATTTCAAAATGAACCAAAAAAATGGATCTAATGCATTGTTAACATGTGGAGTATCTGTACCAGGATCTATCCTTTTAGCAAAGAGAATCTTAGAAAACAACACTACTTTGTTTTCATCATCACACAAGCTCTGCAGGTCACTGTAAGTACTATCAAGCACTTTTTGTTGACTTTAAGCATCTTTATTGCCCTTAAGAAAAATTCCATATGTTTTATTTGAAGCCATGCAGACCTGCTTTTTCCTTGCATCTGGCAACCCACTATGGAAAACTCCTGCATAAGCCTGGAGTAACACATTCCTCCAGTGACTTCACTAAACCAAGCAGTTCATTGCTCCTTTCTGCCTAGAAAGAGTTAAGGATTGAGCATTCTGCATCACATAAGAAAATTATATGTCCAGATGCTCCCTAGAGGGCAACAGTGTAGCCAGGATGGCAAACCATGAGAAGAGTACAACCTTGAGATGGCCAGGAGCAGCCAAAACAACCCTTGGCACTACATTTCAAAGCCTAGTGGCAAGCACTGGCTGAACATCCCTACTCACAAAGCCATTAGCACACCTTTCCAGGGGTATTCTTCTTGAGCGTCAGTGTCTAATCAAAGTTTAAAAAAGCAGAGTGAGCAGGGTTAATGCAATCTTTTAAAGGGCAAAAATGAAAACACATTTATCTCTTTTTTTGTGTGAACTTTGCTCCAACCTTAGCTAGAGACACAAGGAGAATATTTTATGAAATTATTTTTAGGGTATGACACTTTCTTCTTAGCTTTGAGTTTAGTTTTTGTTCTTTGGGCTGCCTTGATCACTGAAAACAAGGTTTAAGCAACAGTTCCACTGCTTAGCACTGCTTTTCATAGGTTTGTTTGACTGAGCCAGGTTTTACCTTACTTATGTAACAGAGACTTGAGAGTGAGGAAGCTGTAGAAAAAGATAGTATAGCATGAATTCTTTAACCAATAAGTGTCTCTAGGTGAATTTGAAATGAAAACTTGTAGACCATTTAAAAAAATCATTTTCAATGTAATTAAGAAAAAACAATCTCTATGTTTAATTAGGTCTTGTTCAGGATGGAAGGGTTTTTTTATTATTATATGTGTGTGTGCGTGTGCATGAAACTCTACTATGTACACATGGATAGTTTGTACATCACAGACAAACTAGGGTGAGTTTATTGTAGTTCGTGTTACAGTACAGCAAGACTGCCTCCACATGTGCTTTGAGTGCAATATTGGATGGATTTTTTAGGCAGCAACAAAGGCTTATTTCACTTACTCCACTCCTGTTAATCTGAGGGGGTTTTGGTTTTTTTACTAGCTTGTAAAGATGGCCAGTTTTATTAAAGTAGAAAGACCGACTTCTTGATCGTTTTTAATTTTGTGCAATAAACTAGGAACTTATCCTAAACATTTCTTTGTAGGAAATTAAAGCTATCTCCTGTCCAAAGAAAGAAGCCTGTTGCAGGGACCTCCAGGCGAGCTGCTCTGTACACAATGCACTGCTGAGCAGAGACACCAGCTCACATCTATCAGCCACCATAGCCAGCACACACTTTGCCTCGATGGCTCTCAGAGCCAGTGCCGTCCTCCACATCTCTTGCTGCTCCTCCAGCTCCAAAGGCAGCACACAGCACAGCTGTCTCTTGTGCCCACAGCATACTTATGTCCTGATACAAGGTGAGATATATACTAAGAAGGTACTGACAGCTCTAAGCTGTCTCAAATTTTCTTTGGTTATTCACAATTGCTTTGTGTTGGAGCTTGTGCCTGTCAAGCTGGCTTACTTGTGTTCTGTATCAAAATGAAAGCATGGCTAGTTTAAAAGGGCTGACACAAAATTCTGTAAACTAAATGAAAGAAAGCAAAACAAAACCCCTACCTCAGCATAATCATCTTTCTACAGCATGACAAACAAAAAAGTGATAGCAATCCCCAGATTTTTAAATTATCTTTATTAATCCATGCTGATGTCATTGCCAAAATGTGAATAAAAGATTGAGTTGTTTACTGAGATCTATTCAAAACTTTACTGATAGCTTAACCAATAATATCTGTATTAAAAACTCAGCCGGGTGGAGGCAGACATCCTGAAAGGTATCTTTTCATAAAGGAAGAGTTGGCAGAGCTGCCACAGGGCAGTATATTCACCCTTGAATACACCAGCTGCATTTCTGCATGGAGATTGAAGAGTCCAGCACGGGCATTGACTCTGCTGGTTCTGCCCTGCTTAGAAAAAGGCAGATAGGGAAATTTATTGTTGTTAGTAGTTATGATTTGACTAGCACAAGGAACTTATTTGTTGAATTGTCTTAAAATCATCGTATTTCAGAGTAGAACCACACTTTAAATATGGGAAATTTATTTGCTGTGTATGTTATTTGCTGTGTATGTATTATATTATTAAGCATAATTAAAGTTGAAAGCCACAGAACCACACTCAAAGCTACTGAAAGATTATAGAACATTTCTGTGGCCAACACAATAAAGTACCATATGCTAGAGAAGTCAGCAGCCAAGGAATAATACACTTAGTAGCCTAAACTATAGCATCTTGTGGGCCAGTATCTGTACAAATATTTCAGAAATAAATGAGTAAAGAGTAATTATTCCAAGAAATAACAATATCACTGCAATCATCAGGGTTTCTAGCTTTACAGACAGCCAAAAACTGAACTAGCCCTTGGAGAACAAAACTTCTCTTCTTATAGGTGCAAAATTCTACAGTGCCCAGTTTGAGGCATCTCAAAGATATCATATCTAGTTAAAATATTTCACCTCTTGACTCTTCTAGAAGCCTTGCTGTGATTTTTTTCAGGCACTAAGTCACGCAGCATATTCTGTTTCCTTTGTACCCTTCAGAAGAAGACAACAAAAGCTTTTTTTTTTCTTTATGTTATGTTTTATTCATAACCATTGAAAAGAAAAATTGAAACTCTGGTACGAGTCACTCTTTAGATTTTTCTATTAGAAAACTGAATCAGAACTGTAAATGGTTTCAGAAACAGATACCCAGCATCAGCACTGAAAACAGAGCAAAAACTAATGTGGACCTGGAAAAGGCAGTTCCAGTACAATTTTTTAAAATGCAACTGAAATGAGATCTGATTTGCCACCAGAATTGTTCACTGGTGAAAGAAGTAAGGCTTCCCTGAGATGAAGAAAATAGCTGCAGGCTTCATTAGACTCCAGAAGAGATATGGTTTACAGCATCTTCCTCCCAGCAGCTCTAGACTCTGAGCACCTTCAAAGGAACCAGCTCCCCCCGAAAGGTCACCTCTGTCAAACATGCTACAAACATGATCCACAGTGGCTGTACCTCAACCAAAGGGACCCGATCTGTTGCTCTGGGATGTTCCTCATCTAAAAGAGAGTTTTTTAATCTGCATTGTAACAATCCCATCTCTTGACCTGCACAGCATTGAAATTATGACAACCAGAGCCTGATTCTGTTACATTGCACTTTTTCTGATACTCTGATACTTTGTAAAAATGTCCTCTAGGCAGAGGATATATGAACCATGTTCCCCGCCAACATTAGCAGAATGTACTGAACTGTGACTGTTTTCAGTCTTCTACATTCACAGGTAGCCATGAGGAATAAATTGTACATTTGAGAAGCTCTACAATTTCATCAGCATCTATGTGCACCCAGATTGTTCCCTAGGTACATGAAGCACAAAACTTAAGCTCTTGCAAAACAAAGAGCCAAAGAGATAAAGAGTCAGAACACACTCTGAAGAAGTTGCTATCTAATCAGTTCCCTTTCCTCTAGTTCTATACAAATTCACTGAAAGTCATTTTTAAAGGAAATGTGTACTTTTTTCATGGGGAAAAAAAAAAAAAAAGAGCAGGAAAGGATCACAAGGGCTACAAGAGCAGCTTCTATAGAGATAGATCTCTGATGAAGAAAAATATAATGGTTATGAGATGTTTAGGCAATTTATCACCATTTAGATTACACTCCTGATAAAAGCTTACATGTGAATATACCAGGGCTATGACAAAGACAACAATATCAAAACCCACACATAAATAAAGCTACTTACATTTAAAATAAACCTTTTACTTGCAATCTTTCTTTCGTTTGATTGCATTAAGCAACACCTGTGAATTTATCAGTAGAGGGTTTTTTTCCAAAAGAAGGGCCATATTCTCTACCAAGTGTGGACACAGGAAAAAAAATTTGTATTCCTTTAAATTCTATAAAACCGAACAGATAAAAACCCCCAATGATCTCACATTTAGATAAATACTATTCTGTTTATATCATATACCTTTTATATATGGTTAATTTTATCATTAGAATTACATAATGTCTGCAAGTATAGTTCACTCTGCTGATAATAGGATTCCAATGCATTTTATGTATACTATTTATCCCCTTTAAAAGTGGGGGTAGAAAGAAAGCAAGGAAAGCAATTGGGGCCTGATCCCGTTCCCATCAAAGAAAATGGGAAGTTTGCCACTAACTACAAGATGCTGGATTGTGCCTTTGGTTTGCTGGCAGAACTGTATGTGAATTTTGTCATTTCTCTTGTGACTAAAACACAGTCATTTGCTGCCCTCTGGAAGCAGACTGACACATATATTTTATAGAATCACAGAATCACACAGAATCACAGAGTATGCCAAGTTGGAGGGGACCACAAGGATAATTGAGTCCAATTCTTAATCTTTGCTCTTGAGATGATCAAAGCTTCTTCTTTCAAGAAGAAACTAACTCCAATTATTGCTTAATAAACATCAAAATTAGCAGAATACAATCAGGACTTTTTTAAAAGCCCAACCCTCACCACACTGATGCAGGCCACTGAGAGGAGTGGGAGATTCATCAGGTTATCTTGGAAAAAATCACAAAATATATCAGCAGGTTTCAATTACGTGTAATGAAATGCTATGTATAATTATAATGTTTTGATAGGTGAATCTTTTATTGCTCCCCAAAGTAGAAGCATTCTCATTCATTAATAATGATTATTAGCTTATCAAGTGTTTAGAAATCTTTTCCATTTTATTTTGGTTTTATTCATAGGAAAAAAAAAGTTTCAAAAGTGCTGGTAAATATCTGATTTCCACCAATGGTCCAATGACTTAGGAGTGGCATTTCTTTTAAATTTAAGGGGGAAAAAAAAGACACAACCCTCAAACCTTCTAACCTCATCTCCCAGAAGTTAAAGAATCTAAGACCTCCAAATTAAGATTTTGATTGGTGAAATATATTTCTGATGTCTCATTTAAATGTCAAAAGTTAGGTAAAGTGAATTTGTAGTTGTTTACATCTCATAATAAAACTTAGTTAGTAATGCCAGTGTTTCACACTTCCCAGAATGAGTCTTTGAAAAGTGAAAATCAAAGATTTAAGAACTCTCTTCAAATAGACTCTCCCTCTAACCAGAGCTATGCTATTTTTATTTCTAATTGACTTATCCTAAATCAAACCTTGTTTTAAACTGAGGTAAGCGGCAAGGTCAAGACCAAGGGTCTGAGAGCTTAAACAGGTTTTCTGTGAATAAAAAATAGTTGAACTGTCTTCCAAAGAACAGCAGCAAGATAAAGTTTAATCACTTTACTTTGATTACTTGAGTCAACTGCAAGATCAGTAACCATAAACACTCCCACACTAAACTACAAACAGAAGGTGGGTCACGCACATGTCCAGCCCTGAGGACACCAATTCAGACCAATTTAGGATTAACTACTTTAAATATCCTTAAAGAATGAACATCAAGCCAGATATTCCCAAAGTTTTCCCAGGTTGCTGGCTGTGGAGTTATCAGCTAAATAAAGCATGGCACGAATGCCACCAAGTGGTAGTTAATATCACACACCAGTGTCTTCAGCATGACTTCATTGTAGGCTGCCACTTCAGCTGCAGAAACTATTACAGGTACAGCGATTTGTTGGGAATAGAATGTTACTACTGTAAAAAGAAGAAAAGAATTCACTAAGGATAAAATGTGTTTCCTACTGCTAATGACAGAAACTGTCACAGACTTCAATAAAACCAATACCTTCTTCCTTTCAAAGCCTTATAGAATACTTATAATCCACTGAGAGCAAATCCAAGATTGCTCAAAAGACCAGATCTGCATTTCAGGTTTACAGCAAAGCTGCAAAAGACCCTCTGTGTATACCTGATTCCTTGAGTATATCTGCACCACTAAATGTTATAGGGCCAAGAGACTAACCCAAGTATTACTCAATTGTTTTATCACTACCCTCCCCTTGGCAGTTCCAAATTGTTCTCTCTCAGACAAAGTACAGGCACACACTGCTGGAAACAATTTGCTCCAGGGAATGATCACAAAAGTCAGTTGACTAAAATTGCACCAGGTTTTTTGTGCCCGTTCACTCCACAATTGACTCCCTCCATTCTCTACCATCTTTCAATGTTATTGCAGCAAGTTTTGCCTCTCAGGTATCACATAAACCATATCCCAGGACATATACAGCCTCTGTTCCATGCTAAAAGAGCACTCATGGGAGCTATTTTGTGTCTTTGCATTATTTCGGCCATAGTGGCGCTACAAGAGACCCACAGGACACATCCAGGCACATTGCACAGAGGCAGGCAACCCGCTCAACTACCCCTGAGATAGTAATTCCAGTAAGGGCATAAGACAACCCCTGCCACTTGTTGTTGGGATCCTCTGGGAAGCAGCTGCGTATGTGAGAAGCAATTTAGAAACACATCGCGTGTACAATCTCATTCTTGGACAGCAGTATAGACATCCTTCAGGAATTCTGCCATGATTACCAGTACAAATCTGGCACAGAAGACATGAAGAAAATTCCCTCAAAGGTATTGCATCTGGTGTGTGTTGCAGATACCTGGTTCAAATACACGAGCTCCATTCATCTCATCCCTCTTTCAACCTCACACACTTCACTTGTGAAGGCTCTAGGAGAAATTCCATGCCTGCTGAATGGGGCAAACAAAGAACTTTATACTCTCTGCCCTACTTCACAGGCATCAAAATTACTTGTCACCAGTTTTTTTTATTTTAATAAATATGAAATTGAAAAATAATAGTTCTGAGTTGTACATTCTTACGGACTTATACTTGCTGTAATAATAAAGTATGTCTGGAAAATAACTATCTACTAATTAAAATTATGAACTATGTTAATAATACAAGTGTCTTTTTAATTAATGTGTTTATTATCACAGTTATCTGAAAACAAAAGGCAGATTAGATTGCTTCTGGCACTAGCCGGAGGGGAATGGCAAAACAGCCTGGCTCCACTGCCTACCTTCATCAATCAGAGCCCTGGAAAGCTGAGCAGGCTGTGACTGTGCTACTGTCACTGCAGGAACGAGGGATAATGCTGCACAACAAGTAGCAGACCTGCTCTCAAAAACTTCTTTTCCTCATCATCTATACACTAAGTTCAAATGACTCTTTTGCTTTTTACTAAAGACCTTCATGAAGAGAGGTAGCGATAGTTTCCTTCCAAGAGTCCCCTCAGCCCTGTCTTTCCAGCAACACAAGTAGATTGGCACAGGCCCTTTGTCTTTGGCAATGCTTACAATGTCCCTACATGGCTCAGGAACCATGAGCAGGCTTCAGTAAAGCACTCCGACAGCCTAATCTAGGATTTCTACAGTGCTACCAACAAAAACTAGAGCACTATTTGTTGACACTAATGAATTAAAACATTCAGAACCATCTAGACTGCAGATACAAGAAACAGATGTTTTTCAACACCTTCCCTGGCATATGAATCAGTACTCAGTACACGTAACTGAGATCATGGTCTGCATCACAACAAATATGATTACCTTAAACAGAGCATCAAACATCAAAAAACAGTGTCAACACAGAACATCTTCATCTATCTGTATTTGAGCAGTAGATTTCAGTGATAAAGCAGAAACAATATGGATTGGTCAGACAGGGGAAACAAGTCAAGGACACAGGGTCCTTCTACGTAAGTGAGAATCAGTGAGAAAAGAGAAACAGGTCTGAGAGATTACATGGCAGGAAAAAAAGTGGCAGGAAGACAGAACTTGTAGAGCAGCATGTTCCAGATATATTTTGCATTTCATCTTTAAACTCAGTTTGCATGAAGAGAAGCACAGGAGCAGAAATACTTACACAAAGGTAAGCAAGGAGTCAAACAAAAAAAGCTCCTCTTAGTTTGTAAAATATGTAACACCATAAAAGCATGAGTGCCTGTAATGAACAAGATCAAAGACCCTGCTAGCCCAGCATCCTGCCTCTGACAGTGGCTAAACCTCTTTTCCAGAACTAAGAACACAAGAGGCAAATGCATAAATCATCAAGAGGTTTCTATGCTCTCACCAATACTGACAAAATGAATGACAGAAGGTTATACCAGCCTGCAGGAATTAGCCTGAGGAAAGAGTGTTTTACTGTTTTTCTAATTATGTTGTCTTTCTTTTCTCTAACAAACTAACTCGTTTTTAATTAAGATATCTGAAACTTGTTGGAGACTTGTGCATCAGGGAAGGATGGTTGCCATAAGATACCTCTTTTCTTGAGAAAACAAAAAGCTAGGAATAAGAGGTGCTCTAGTTCCTGCATTAAGTAAGGGAGCTGAAGACCCAAACAGATGAAATAGAAGGAAGAGGGAAAATGTTGCAGAAGAAAACACTTGAAGTTAGTGTTCCTGAAGTTTCCACAGGCTCATGCATACCCTGTTTTTTCTATCTAGTAATGACAAGCAATTCTTCACTGCTGCTGAAAACAGATGGAGTTATACACTGTTGTTCAATATAACAGTTCAGAGGATTTACTTGAGCTCATTAAAGTCAGTTCCTCATCCTCTGGACGAATACTGGAAAACACTGTCAATTGGATATTTCAGAGCTTTCTTATCTTCAGAATTTGTCATTTATAGGATGTCATCATCTTTAGCATGTTATTCTGGAAACTTACTTAGAGGCAATGAGCAGGAAATTTGACATTACTTTCAACAAAATTCTCCACAATTATTTCTAAATCATAGTACAAAAATATTTTTCTACTCCATGATTTATGCAGCTTGTGCTCTTGTACACTCTCTGATGACTCAAGATTTCAACAGGCCCTCATGACATTATTTTCAACTTTCTGTGCGCAGCTGGAGCTGGTGGGCCATATATTCCAGGACTAGCTACAGCATCATATTAAGAACTATTAAATCAAACCATGTGTGAAATCAGCATATACAGATTAAGTTTTTTAATGTCTATGCCAAGTCCTATATTTCAGTTCTGAAGCAGATTTAGTTTGCAATAAATGAAGATGAGCTGTCATTCCTCTTTTGTGTCTTGTTCCATTGACAACTACTTGCTTGATTTTAATCACAAGTAACTTTTCCTTATTTTCAGTTTTTTAGCCACTCATTGAGTCTCACTCTCCATTTCTCACTGACACATAATTTGAGGCAAATAACACTGTACTTCTCCTACTGAAGTTTATATAGCACCTCATACAACATCATTCTGCTGTTTATTAAGAATTTCTGTGTATTCTGGAACTTGCTTTGCTGGGTGACCAAGTCTAAACATGCTCTACATAGCAGAATAAATATTTTCAACTTTCAGAGCTCTTACAGTTTGTGAGTGAGAGGTCCTGCTGGAGTATAGACCCCTGTGAAGACACAAGACCACCTCAGGAGACTAGAAGATTGTCAAAAGAACATGTCAAGGGCAAGGATTTGCAATTAAGGACTTAGGAGCAGAATGCTACATGAGTACAAAAACAGTGAGAAAAAATAAAACATTTAACAAGATAAGCCTTGCTCTGTCAACTATTTTGTATATAAGATAAAGTGCTTAGACTTAATTTGAACTAAGTAGACAAAGGACTAAAACTGTCTCAGTGTCCAAGATAAACAATATGCAGACAGTAGGAACTACATAACTGAAGGGGAATTTGGGAGATATTTTTTGAGCAAAAAAATCTCCCTCAAAAACCCTTCCAGAAACATACTGTACTTGCACCCTAATAACAAGCAGTGTGACATGGTAGAGGGGCAGGCGGAAGAGTTGTAATTCAGTGGTACTTGTGTGCAATGAGTAAGACCAAAGACAAACTCATATCTTGCTCATATCTGGTGTGGGGAATTACACGATTGCACATTAATAATAGTGATAATAGTAGCAATAATAGATACTTGCTAGGTTATTTAACTGATTTATTGTACTATTAATAGGTGGTTGATTTAGCAATAAACATTGTAGCCTCTCATTTCAAGCATGCAGTCAAGAGAAATTAAGACCTTCAGGTGGCTTGATCTCTCACCCTTGCATCCTCTGAAAGACATTTTGTAATTAGATGTATTAGTCTACCAAGTCCATAAGGGCTGAACAACTTTGGGTTGAGTTTTACCACTGATTTCACAAACTTACCTTAAGAAAAAATGGTTACATTTTTGTTTAGCTTAAGTTTGTGCAAACTACTAAATAGACCCTTATTATTTGAAGAATAGCTTGCTTTATGTTAGTTAAAGCTCTGGTTTAAGTGATCTAAATAATCTACTTTCAGTAGAAAAATATGATGAAAATTTAAAAACCAAATCTTAACTAAACCAATTTCTATTCACATGCTTGGACAAGTCTGTGAGATTTCCTCATGCATGTGTGGTAGTAGCACCTACTTCCCCCCCCAGCTGACACATGGAGATGACTAGCTTTTTGTGCCCTCATTTTCACAGACCTCTCCATGGCGGGAATGAGAATAGAACACCTTAGTCAACAGACAGAGTCCCCAGCCAGCAGGGGGCCTTGGCCCAGAAATATTTCTGGCCCATGACCAGGTATGTCCAGGGGCCCCAACCTGACCAGGTTATCCATGGGGGCCCTGCTGGACACCGCCTGGGTGTGATTTTCCTCTGAACAGAAGGCCTGTGAGAGGAAGCCCTCCCCTTAGGGCTCCCCTTAGGGCTGGGATGCCAGACACCCAGGAAGACTTCCCAGGGCTCTCTCCTGCCGAGTGACTGTTCTCCTGTTGGATATCCCTCAATGATCCTTCAACCCTCTGATCTTCTCGGTACCCTTTGAGTGAAAGACCTCCTGTACATTTATGTGTGTGTGCACACACTTTGTGTAGTAAAATAATCCTGATGTATACACCAAACCTGTAACATGTTAGATGCCATGGGAGCATCTCCATTCCCACCTTGTTCACTACTTTTGGCCATTGTAGTTAGTTTAAATTAAAGTTTGACTTCACTATCTGTATGAAGTTGTGTATCTCCATGACAGCATGCTAACAGTTGAGTTCAAGTTCTTAGCTCTCACGGATCACTGCAATTTCAGGTGGGTTTGTGTTGGACACAGAACAATTATCTCCTTCCCCCTTTAAGAGCTTTTTCTGCACTCGTCTCATACAGCACCTGAGGGGACTCTGACACAGGTTCATGACCACACAGTCCCAAAGTCACATTCCCAATATGTTACATCTACAGACAGGGGGGGTTGGGGTTTTTTAAGGGTTTGAATTCTGTTTTTTTCTTTTTTTAAGACCCTTCCCGGTGCTCCATGGGATTTTTCCCGTGGCTGCCCAACCTCAGCAGCTCTCCCTCCGGTGGGAGACCATAGAGCCACTTCCCCTGGTACAGTTTGTTACTTCCCAA
>VXBA01003011.1:239590-268449 GCA_013399895.1 Serilophus lunatus | reverse complement strand
TTTCTGACTTTCTGCTCCTGCACTAGTCCTGGCCTTGGTGCTGCATTTGTCCTGGCACAGACTCAGCTCCTGCCCTTGGGCTGGGCTCAGGTGCGGGGCTGTGCCCAGCCTGGGGGCCACCCAGAGCACCTGGACAATTCCAGGTGTCACTAGTGGTGTCCCCCAGGGTTCACAGAATATGGTGAACCCACAAGGATAATCGAGTCCAAACCTTAGCCTGCACAGGATCATCCCCAAGAGTCACACCATGTGCCTGAGCGTCATCTAAAGGTTTGTGGAACGCTGTCAGGCTGGCGCTGTGTACAACCACCTGAAAGGAGGGTGTAGCCAGGTGGGGGTCGGTCTCTTGTCCCAGGAAACGAGTGACAGGAAAAGAAGACATAGACTTAAACTGCGCCAGGGGAGGTTTAGTTGGACATGAATAATTTCTTCACTGAAAGGGCGATTAGAAATCGGAATGGGCTGCCCAGGGAAGTGGCGAGTCACCGTCCCTGGAGGTGTTTAAGGAAAGACTGGGCATGGCACTCAGTGCCTCGGTCTAGATGACACGGCGGCGTTCGGTCACAGGTCGGATCGGCGACCTCAAAGCTCTTTTCCAACCGAACTCATTCCCTGCGTTCCCCAGCGGAGCGTCCCGGGGGCGGAGCTGCCGCAGGCGGCGGGCGGGGCCGGGCCCGGGGCGGGTGGTTTCCATGGAAACCGAGCGCACGCCGAGCGCCGCCTCCTCTTCCCGCCGCCATCGCCACCATGATGCTGCTGGGCCGCGGGCTGGACGCCAGGTGCCGGGACGGGCAGGGCCGGGGGAGCCCCGGGCTGGGGCGGGGGAGGCGGCCTGGCTGCGGGCGGGGTACCCGGGCACGGCCGGCGATGCGGGCCCGGTCGCCCGTAGCGCATCTGCCCTCCCCGGGGAGTGGGGGCCTCTGCCTTCCTCCGGTAGAGGCCGCAAAACTTTTCTAGGCTTGGTGTGCTATGCAGAGATGAAGTAAAGATGCGCCGGTATTTGGGCCTCTCGGGGATAAATTTGTGGCCAACTCTGAGCGGTCGTGAAGGGAATAAAAACTTTTTCACCCCCATATAAGGGAACGCAGTGTTTCGTGTTTGCAAATTAAACACTAACTGCATGGGAGTATGGTGAGATCAGAAGTGTAAAAGGGAGCGAGGAAACGGTCTCAAGGCTTCCCCCTGGGCGGGGAACTGTCTGACATGAAGACCTTCCAAGAAAATAAGAAAGGTGTACCATGTACTAAAGATCTTACCAAGGAGTATTAAATTTGAAAACTAACTTTATTAGTATTTTATGAAATTCTTACTTTCCTACTCGCTGGGTGAAACCTTCCATATTCAAATGGTTCAGGGTAACCTGAAGGACTGAATAACCGACTTGGATTTTTTTTTTTCTTTTAATGAAATCTTTTCTGAACAGTCTTGTAGACTGCTTGCCATGAAGCAACGCAACTGGGTTTTTGCCTGAAGCAGAACTTTGCTCTGAAATACTTTTCCTGAAGTAAACGTGTTCCCTTGAATTTACTGCATTGTTGTTCAGTCTCAGAGTACTGGATTTCTTCCAGTTTTTCTGATCTTCACGTGTCCTGATATGAAGTCAATATTTAAATGTTGGTCAGCAATACTGGGATAGCTTAAGGATATGAAGGCAGTTTTTGTTTCTGCTCCTCAGCAACATAGTGGTACAAGTGAATTCTCTTGCTGAGAATTCAGCACTTCACATGGATCACCTCATGTTAGACCATGGAGACTTCTTAGGTCTCAGTATGTGGAAGGCAGCGTCAGCTAAATTGTCTTGTAGCTGATTCACTCAGTCAGGAACTGGTGTGAACTCACGTGACCATCAAGTGATACAGGAATAGGAAAGCAAAATACTTGAATTATTGGAATGACTTATCTAGGTCATTAATAATGAAACATACAGGCATTTGGATCAAATTAATTAATTAGATTTATGGAATTTAAAAGACAATAATTTATTAGTGTGATGAATGTCCTTGCTGTAGTTTTAGACTATACTTGTGTCCATTCACTTTCTTCTCAGCAATATTTGTCCTCTGTAGTGCTGACCAGGAGCAGTTTGGTGTCTGTTCATGATTTAAAAACATGTAATACCTTTACAGATTTGCCTTCTAGTGCCTAATTTCTCCAGCCAGTGACTTGCCAGTTTAGATTGCTGTAGTAAGCAGAGGTCTTGGGAAAGCCTTGTTTGAGACTGCAGGTGTTACCCCACTGCAATAGTAATTAATACCAATAGTAATAGTGAGCTTTTGCATAAACACAGAAGGAAACCTCCCAAGCAGATTTTTGTGACTTGGGTTTTCCTCTGTTGAATCTCTAACTGTAAATCCCATTTATTTTTTGTTGTTTGTTTGTTATTCATTCAAAAATGAGCACATATTACATCAGACTGTTACAACATTCTCTTTTTAAGAATAACTTCCTGGTTTGTCCTGAGATGCCCAAATCGTGTATGAATTATGCATAGTATCCTTATATAGTTTTTCTTCTGTGCGTGTTGCAAACATTTGTGCCCTTCTTATTTTTCATATATTTTTCTCTGTTTTCCAGGGACAATCAGACTAGACAAATACAAAATGCTGTTTCAAATGTGGAAAAACATTTTGGAGAATTGTGCCAAATATTTGCTGGATATGTACGTAAAACTGCCAGACTACGAGACAAAGCAGATCTTCTAGTAAATGAAATACATGCATACGCAGCCACAGAGACACCAAACCTAAAAACTGGACTGACAAACTTTGCAGATGAATTTTCCAGACTTCAGGATTATCGCCAGGCAGAGGTACAAAATTAAAGCTGTACATGTTGTGTTTGCCATCTAAACTGTTCAGTTACTTATCTGTGAGTAAAAGGGAAAATATATTGTTCTGCAATTACAGGAGAAACATAAGAAAAAACTCTTGCAAATGTATTAGTGTATGAGCAGGGTAGGCTGCCAAAGTGTTCATTATTTACCCCTGACAACTGCCTGCAATTAGTCCTGTTGAAGTCATCAAAACTATCCCTATGAGCACTCAAAGTATGTGAGACAGAGGAAGTTTTTTTTTATTAATGCCAGACTTTGGATTATGATTTCTGGTTAATAAAGTGTTCTTTTTAGTTGTGTGACTTGAGTTGTCTAGCAGCAGCTGAGGTAAAATCAGTCATTTGCCTTTTGTTGAGTCTTACCAGAAGTAGTGTGGGAGAGAATACTAACTGGAATCCTTCTTTGGGCACTAATAGCCCCACTGAGGTGCTGTCAAGGACCACTACAGATTTCTTAAGTTTGTAGTTCAACACTAAAAGTACAAACTTGATTTGGACCATGTGTGACTACACAGTCACTTTTCTACTAGATAAGTGAGAGTGTAAAGAAATGTGTTTTTGCCACTTACACATCTATGTGCAGGGCCAATCAAACTGCAACTTATGAGGCAGAATACCACATACTGAGATTTAAGAAAACGTAAATTCATTAACATGTACTTAAATTAGTTTTTGGAGTATGTATCTATACTTTGAGTAGAGCAAAGAAAATTCCCATTTATAGTTCTGAACAGCTAAGACCCACTGCAATTCAAAAAAGAGGCTGAAGTAGCTGAGATTCTTTATACTTTAAGATAGGACTTCTTTTTTTTTTGTTAAGAGAGCATGGCAAATCATCTCTCCACATAAACAAAGTAGAACACAAGTAGTCAATATGTGAAGTAGACTTTGAAAAACAAGTTTGCTTTGCTCATGAAAAGCAAATATATATTCTCAGGTTTGTTTCTTTTTGGCATCAGGTTATTTAACAGTTTTCCTATATATTGACAACATGGACAAGAGAAAATTAGCTTTTATAAGGGTTATCAATTTTGTGTCTTCAGCTGGTGACTACCAGTTTAGAGGGAACTGTACCTTCCTAGTAGAGGTGTGCACCTTGTCCTGATCTGGCCCATAAGTCATTGGCAGTTTATGCTGTGGCCACTCAGACTCTGTTGGCAGATTTGACCAGCAGCTCTTATCCCCTTGCCTGTCTGACCATATGTAGCTGTTTTTCTAAGTAGGAGAACTGAAACAAAAATTCAGATGCACTCATCTGTAAGAGCATTAGTGCATTTTATACACCCTGTTATTGGTATTTTTAATGCATTCAGTACCAACGATGCTGTTTCCATTATTTTTAAGAAATGTTGCATTTTGTACAATATATTTGATAGCAAAGATGGCTTAGTCTATCAGGAAGTGTAGAGCAAATACATGGATCTTTAGATAGATACACAGATCTGCAAGATACAATGTTTGATGTATTTAGTACTCAGTTGTTAGAATCTCTGTGTTTCATATATTCTGATATAGTTCTAGTTAAGAAAAAAGGAATTCCACTAGAACTCACCTTGATCTCCTCAAAATACAAATTACTTATGGCTAATGTACATGACTATAGTTTTTATATTTTTAATAGTATCCCACTATTTTTTCAGTATATATGGACTAATTCCCAGTAAAATAGTCACTATTAAATTAATTGTTTTCTGCATCTGCACACCATAGATATGGATGATTTTAAAGGCCTTGTGATTTCTTTTGTAGGTCGACAGGCTTGAAGCCAAGGTAGTTGAACCTCTGAAATGTTATGGGACCATAGTGAAACTTAAAAGGGTAGGTTAAACATGTGTTCTGACATGGTACATTTCAGTGTTCTGGCCACTCAGTTAAAAACTTACATTTTATGGGGGGGAATGGTTCTTATTTTTCATATTGTGATAATCAGTTTAACTTAATTGTGTAGTAATACATCTAAATTGAAGCTGTACATATGTTGGAGGAAAAAGCTTTGCTGTGAAGACAAGGATATTCAGGCTCTCTGAGCACAAGCAAATGGTAAAAATAGGCATTGTGGATAGTGTGAAACTTCCTGGATAGTGCAAAATTTGGGGCGTTATTATTTGTAAATGATGCAATTTGTTATTGCCATTAAGTTATTCTTTTTTTACATTATTATTATTATTACCACTATTATTCAGATTTCCAAAGGTGAATTACGTATAATGCTTTTGGCTCTTAGTCATCAATATGCTGCCTTTAACAGCTTTTCTAACTCAGAATTGTGTCCTACATTAAAGTTCATAATTTAGAAGACACATTTGAAACTCATACATAGTAGTGGTCTAAATCCCTCTATCCTGTTAAATCATCATGACCTGAAGATACACAAAAATCTGAGGCCTCTTCATTCACTATATTTTAGAAACAATGTTGATAGGGGTATTCCCTTAAAATATTTGTAAGTTTCTTTCCTCTAGGAGGGATAAGCTTGAGCAAGTAACGTTTAATAAGCAGATACTAGTTTGATATAGGATGAAAGTAGATCTTCCCACTATTTGTATATTACACAGAGAACACCTTACTCCTGTAAACTCAAATCTGTAATTGATGTTTATGTCTGTTTCATAGTCTGTAATCAAAATACTAAATTATTATGTTTTGATGGTCTTTTACATACAAAAATCTTACGGTGTGTTCATTATGGTTAATTGGAGTATGTTGTGGCATTGCACCTCAAACTAGCATTTGTCATGTTTTTGTTCTGTATCTTTTCCACATGATGAAGAACCACGAGCAGTGCTTGGAACTCAGTGCACAGATACCTCACTCGGTGGTTGGGGAAACGACTGTAGAGGAAATGCATCCTGCACTTGAGTGGGGTTACACGTGGTAGTTAGTCCCTAGCAGAGCTGTAGATTAGAGAACCTAGAATCTGGTGTCTTAATAGTCATTCTGAAACCCAGTTTGTGAGATCTAGAACTGACTATTCCATGGGATATAAATGTTGAGGGTGGAAGACAAGGCTCATGTGTTTGTGGCAGCAGGGTTGCTGAGGAGACACAGAGCACTTCAGCAGTGCCTGGCACTTGACAAGCATTGAAGGGACTGTCTAGAGGTGCATGGCTACTGATAGCCAGTAATGCTGAGGACAGAAGCAACTGAAGCCAAGTCATACCAGGGGCAGTGGAATGATAAATATATCTGACTGATAGTCTTAGATTCCATGAATGCCAAACACTTTGAAAAATACAAAAATTCAAGACTGGTAGGTAAACATTCTTAAATTGTCACAGGTCTTCCTAGAAGTATATACTACTTCTTCTTTGTAAATGAGGAGCAAAAATATTCATCAAGTTTCTGCCTTTTCTACATCAGCACATTTCGTTGTCTCCAGCTACACTGTTACTAGGATGTGTTTCGTTTCAAGTGGTTTTAAACAGCTTACTAACTGCATGTATATAAATATGAACTTTAACCATTTCAGCCATAGACTTTCTATGGTACCTTAAAATCTGTGTATCATAGAATTACAGAATCGTTAAGGTTGAAAAAGACCAATTGCACCACCATGTTCACCATTGAACCATGTCCCCAGGTGCTATATCCACACCTTTTTTTGAACAACTTAAGGAATTGTGATTCCACCACTTTTCTGGGTAGCCTGTTCCAATGCCTGACTACTCCTTTAGTGAAAAAAACATTCCTGATACTTAATCTAAACCTTCCTGGCACACCTTGAGATTGTGTCCTCTCATCCTATCTCTCGTTGCCTGGGAGAAGAGGGTGACCCCCACCTGGCTACAACCTCCTTTCAGGGAGTTGTAGAGAGCAAGAAGGTGCACCCTGAGATTCCTTTTCTGCAGGCTGAACAACCCCAGATCTTTCAGCTGCTCTTCATTAGACTTGTGCTCCACACCCTTCCCCAGCTCTGCTGCCCTTCTCTGGTCAAGTGACAGCAGTTATGTTTTCTTCATAACTTCTTATGCTGCCTCTTTGGGGTTTTTACCTTACTGTTTTATTTGATGCCACTTTTTATTTCTAAATGCCACTTTTATTCTGTTGTTAAGTCAGGAATGGGCCTGCCTTCATACTGCTTTGGGGATTTCAGCTTTTGACCATCTGCTATAGTTGTCAGAAAACGCTGTGAATATATTTTTCTTTCCTTCTCCACATTTTAAATTATAGCATGCTATAAGGAGCTGTGCAAGGTGCTAAACTCTTTGGGTCCCCATTGACTTCTCTTTCAGAGGATTAAAATCTGGCTTTGTTTAAAGCAGAAGTTTTGTCCATGTTTTCTAGGCAATGCATGTATGAAGGCATGTGTATTTTGTATTATCCTAGATCTATTTCAAACATATCTAAAAAATTTTTATTTCCAGGATGATCTCAAAGCAACCTTAACAGCAAAGAACCGAGAAGCCAAGCAATTATCTCAACTAGAAAAGACACGTCAGCGGAATCCATCGGATCTGCACATCATTGTATCCTGTATTTCCAGTCACCATGACAAACATTTTTAAAATTTCTCAGGAATTAAACTATTGCGTTTAGAAAGTACTAGAAAAGTAATAGAAACAATAAGGCACCTTAGAGGGATTGTTTGCAATGTCGAATCTTTTCTTAAACTTTTTGATGCTTATAATAGCTGCTTTGTTACTTCCTTTTGAATTGAACAAAAACTATGAGTTCTTTGATATGTTTATGCAAGAGAGGTAGGCATAGGTTTCTTCCAGGAATTTGGAGGAGTTTGAAAATAAGTGTAATCAGATAACTTTTTTATTTCTGTGGATTTACTGTTTTTCTTCCTGTTATTGTGATAGTTGTTGTGCATATTCCTTATACCTAGAAGGGGTATGAGTTCCCTCCAACTGCATTATGAAATGTGAAAAGAAAAGTTGTTATTCTGTTAGCAGAATACTCATCTAGACTCCTTTTCAAAGTCACCCTCCCCAGTATACTGTTCTGTATTACAGAAACTAAATTAAGCCTCCATGGAATTTCCATTAAAATCTCATTGAAGTGTCAAATTGTGAAACAATCAGAATCTAGGAAATACCATACTAAAGGGGATCAAGGCAATCCTATTTTGGTCCCTTGATGCCTACATATTATGATAAAGCATTTAAGTTTGTGATAATGTGCTGTTCACTTTTTATTACACTCCAGTGCTGGACTCGGGAGTTAAGTAGTCCTATTCTCAGCTGGATTTTATCAACTTTATTTCAGAAATTAGGATCTTTCTAATGACTGTAGGAAGCGAAAATGACTGTAATGGTCAAATGCCATACAGGAAAATT
The DNA here is from genome assembly GCA_013399895.1 of Serilophus lunatus. NCBI lineage: Eukaryota > Metazoa > Chordata > Aves > Passeriformes > Eurylaimidae > Serilophus > Serilophus lunatus. Next base: position 260,335 of record VXBA01003011.1, on the reverse strand, counting down.
ACATTTTATTTTTGTCTCTGCCAAAGAATTCATGTTCAGTATTGATCAGATCTGATCAAATTATGACTAATTAGAATGCCTTGTGTAATAAGGACAGATGCATGTCAACCATTGGGTTAGAACTTGAGCTGTGATGCAAAGTTCACTCTATTGAAATTAAGGGAATAAATTATAACACTAAGCTGTTCTCCCCAAAGGAAGACTGGTCCCATTTTTCTCCCTCTTGAGCTAATTCCCATTTCATCTCATGGATATGTCACTGGCACCTAGTTCAGTTCTTCTTGTCTCTTTGCTATGCTTGTCAGAAATACCCTTCTGTGGCTTAGCTTCTTGTAACACCTGTTTTTTCTGTACTTAAGGCTTTGCCTGCAGAGTTACAAAATCTCAGTACAGTCTGTTTTTGCATATGGCCAAAGGCATCAAATGCTGTGTGTTTGCGATTTAAAGTGATTGCCATGAAACACATAGAACAGTATCAGCAGTAGGAGTATGTTAATTTGTTTTTAAGGATGTATGCAGGTCAGTTTTCAGGTCTGAGGCTTTACCATGTTAGAGCACAGCAGTTGGGCTCCTGCAGTGCTCCTCTTATTGTCCAGCAACTGATGTTGCAGCAGCAAAAAACCTTGGCCAGATAGCCAAGGATCTGCACTGCTACATAAGGGGAGGGTAGTATACCTTTGAAAAGAAAACATTATCAGATTTTTAAAAATACCAAAATACATTTTTTTAAATCAAAATTACTTTTTTCCCTGAAATAGTCTACCTAGGTTGCCTAACTTCTTAATACCAAATCCTCAGTCCAGGACAGACAGCTGTCCTGAAATGTTTTGGTCTGGATACTTCAATTTAAGGAAAGCTGTAACAAACTGCAATATCATAGGGCTAGAAGCTTCAGACATCATCATAATAGCACTAAGTATGTAGAAGTTCTGAAATACCTGAAGTAATTCACAGTACAGTAAAAGTGAAAATGCTTACTTTAATGAATATTGACTGTTGTATTGCCATTTTTTTTCCTTCACTAATATTTCCAGTCACAGGTGAGTGTGTTTAGAAGAGAAAAATACCAAACTGCTGTTGTGCAAACTGTGCAGGCTCTGTGACTTCAGACATTCCGCTCTACAACAAAGAGAATTCCTTTCCCAAAGCATCTGTGCACAAAATCTGGCCAGCCTACTTGAGATGTATTGAGATGTATTTGATTATCATAGAGACAACATGCTGTATTTGTATATGTAATGGCTGCTTATGTAGCTTAAGCTACATAATGCTGCCTTCACTTACAGGGAATGAGTCATTGAACTAACATAATGTCTTTTCTTACTCTGTTTTCCTCCTGTTTTGGGCAAAATCCAGAGAGATGAACATGTCACCTTGTGTACTACTAAAGATTGTTACCAATTTATTTGCCCAGTAATGGCAGAATTGTGTCTGTGACTTTAAGCTGGCTTTGAAAGGAGATTATTTCAGTTTGATAATCCTATAACAAGGTTACCAGACTGTAATCAAAGAAGTGAACAGGGCGTACCTTATACCTTAGGTTTCCATATATAGAGCACTAAAAACTAGATCATGGGAACTAGACCTGTGGTGTCTTATTTCCATTCAAAAAGAAATTCTTAAGATACAGTTCTGTAGAAATGAGAAGAATCCTATAACTTGGTCATAGGATGCAATACCTGATCCATATACTATTTTCAAATCTAAGGACAAAATAGACATGTGATGATACTGACTGAGCCTGTAAGTGTCCACTAGTACATGATGCTTGACCAGTAATCTATGGAAAATAACATGTTTAGATGCAATTTTGCACATTATTTTCTAATAGTACACAGCTCTCAAAATAGTTTCAGTGTTTTTATTTAAATGGTAGTGTGTATCAGTATAAAGTTCATAATTATATCTAATCAAAATAACTATATAAATGGTTTTTGTAGTAACAAAATAAGAAAAACTGTATTTAAGTATTGGATAATGTGACCCTTTCTCAGTGCCCTGCTCAATACCAGAAATGCTTTTGGATCTTTATAACAACCCTAGCCTGCAGATTGATATATTTACAAGATTAGTTCCAGCTGCTGGTCTAATTGTCTATTTAAATAATACATAAAAACAAACCTCCAAAACTTTTCTGAAGGGTAAACCCCTGTGCTGGGTTAAGTACCTGAACCCAGTCACTGTGTTGTCAATGAGGTGTCAGTAAAATTATCAGATTATTATTACAGAAAATGGATGAGGGCAGTGGGGCTTTCCTGACTGGCTGCAGCTGGTCATTTTTCATTGAAGTCACAACAGTGTAGGAGGCATCTTTGTATGTTTATTCAGCTTCAAATTTAGAAGCACTGTAGCAGCTAATGTAGTGTTTTGATAACCAAAGTTAAACGTTTTCATGGCAATTAGAGGAAATAGCTTTTTATGAAATGCAAGACTAATTTTACCTTTGTGTTACTTTACCAGGCTGAGAACGAACTGCATAGAGCGACACTGGATGCTACTCGAACAACTCAGCAATTAGAGGAAACCATGGGTAATTTCGAGAAACAGAAGATAAAGGACATCAAAGTATGTGTGCTCACATTTCAAAATATGACATCACATTTCACCTTGCATGATTAATTTACTACAGTTAGTCTTGGGCTAGATTAGCAACATGTAATATTCTCTTAAATGCAAATCTTGTATTCTTGAATATTTCGTAATCACAGACTGGTTAGGGTTGGGAAGGACTTCTGGAGCTTATCTAGTCCAACACCCCTGCCAAGGCAGGGTCACCTAGAGCAGGTTACAAATATCATGAAATTTGCAGTTAAAAAATAAGTTCATTGTTCTTACAGTTTGTTGAATTCGGAATTCTGATTTATCTGATTGTTTAGTGTCTGCACTTTCCAAGACTTGCTGTATTCTGCTGCACTGGTGGCTGCATTTGTTAGTGGAATGATGTATAAGGATTAATATCAACAAAATTAACAGAAATAGTGATAAGTAACTGTCCATCCAGGCTGAAATACGGGTACGTTACTGCAGTGAAAAGCACAAAATGTTCAGTGACTGGAAGGAATCAAAGGTCCCAAAGGCTATAGTGACTGAAAACCACTTGTATTATGTGATCTCATTTAATTATATAATTGCTTTAGTGATTTTGGGGGGGTGGAGGAGGAGACAGACAGACAGACTACACAGGAAAGAATGAAAGATGGTTGAAAAACCCAACCAAACTAACCAGTACTTGATATTAGAGTATTATGGAAAAGATACTGAGTTCTGAAGATGTCATTGTGGGTTTTTCCCATCTATAAAAAATTTTTCATTATGTAAAATATATAATTATCTGTTAATTATAGATATGTAGAGAATTTAAAGATACCTTATCCCCAATCTGTTATAAAAGATTGTCTTCAATAAAGCAAAAATCCACTGACTGCATTTTGTGAACACATATTGGGAGTTACCAAGTGACTTTCCAGCATGACACATTGTTCCTAATGAGTCTCCTCTTTGCTTTTCAAGCATTTACTTAGAATTATGAAAAATAACAACTAGATGAGTGATAGCCCAGTCAGTATTTATGTTTCCTTTCTGAAATTCAGGTCTGACTACTTAAAAGTACTAAGTATTGTGCAGTTACTTGTATCATATAAATACCAAGTACAGAACTTAGTAATTTTTTTGAAGTGGAAATGTACTTTACTGCATTATGAAAAACCTTATTTTTCATTTTCTTTTAGAACATATTTTCAGAATTTATAACTATTGAAATGTTGTTCCATGGGAAAGCTTTAGAGATATATACTGCTGCTTACCAAAATATCCAAAATATTGATGAAAATGAAGATTTGGAGGTAAGAGTGATTAAGATTTGCTTTTCAGTTTGCTTCCTACATAAAAACAGTTTTGACACTTCAGCTATACGTGTCCCAGGCAGAAAATGCAACATGTTTTAGGTTCCCAGAACAAATTTCCTGTGTATACCAAGTGGTTTTTTGCACATCTCCAGCAAGAGCATGCAGCTTTATAATCTCTGAGAGCACTAGCAGAGAAAACTGCCATGGCAATCTAATCTTTCCCACAAAACACAGATAAGAGTCATTGTTGAAATTATCTGCAACTCCAAGCTCAGCTAATAATAGTTCTTAAAGAACACCTCTGCAGTGAATCTTGCTGTAAAGATTCATATAGAGAATATCTTACACTGCTAGGATAAGGGGATCTAGAAACTAATTACTGCATTAAAAATATCTCAATTTTCTTCGTTTGTTTTCATCTTTCAGTTTTTTATTAGGCTGTTGTAGAATTGAGACATTTGTTACCAAATTGGTTTCTTTGTCTTATGGTAGTTACAGTTTAATGTTACCCTTTCTCTTCTATTTAAGTTATAGTCTCTCTTTCCCAAGACATGCTTTTCAGTCCTTTTATTAATTCTTGCAGTCCTTCTGGATGTTGGGCCTTTAAACTTACTATCATTGAAATGTATGTTGCATATATATGTTCAGCTTGTCAAGAAAACTGGATCATTTTCAGTCTTTTGTACATCCTGCCAGTCCTCATTTTATTTTGTCCATGACATAGCTCAAAACTAAGTATTCAGTTAGTGCAAGACAAAAAAAATCACAGTTCTTCAGTGACAGTCACATTTGAGACTACTTGGTAATTTCATTTCATTTAAACTATACCATGGCAATTTTGTACTATTTTAGTTTTACAATTAAAATGTCATGTGGCATCAGTTCATAAATATCCTTTAAGTCAATACTGTGTCTTTCACAACCAAATTTCTAATCTCATTTTAAATTTCTTCTTAATTGGACAATTATTTACTTTCCATAAAAATGGTGACCATCCTTTACCATCTCCTTGACTTATTAATATAAATCTTGCACAAATAGCTTTATTGATTATTGGAAATAACTTGCAAATATAATGGATGTTACAGTCTCTCATGTATTCTAAAAGGTTCCCCCAATTTTTCCTGAGCTGTACATCTACTGAACATTTCAAGTAAATTTTTTTCTGATGCAGCTGGAATTGATTTGCTTGTGAAGGGACTAAGAGTTTGTCTTTCTAAGGAACAGAGAACCTGAACGTGGTTGCTGGGGTTCTTACCTCTAGCTTAGCCTGAAACTCAGCTACATATCTTGGTGGGAAACAACTACTGGTTCCATGTGTAAATGCCTTCAAATCTCTGAAGAATGTTTACTCTGATCACAGCAGTATGTTGATGTGCCTCAGGTTGAGCAAGAATGGATTGATCCCTTCTAGCTGAAACAACAAACTACAGTTGATGCCTATCTCTAGATAAGGTTTCACTGTCCAGTGCTGCATTTCTGCTACATTCAGTCTTGGTGATTCTTAGCTTGCAAGCTCTACCATGGCACTCAAGTCACAGCTTTCTCCATTTCAACAGGTTTTTCGGAGCTCACTTTGTCCACCAGACTATCAGTCTCGCTTAGACATAGTTCGTGCAAATTCCAAGTCTCCCCTGCAAAGAACTGGCTCCTCAAAATCTTCATTTAGGACAGTACAGGTAAAAAAGAAAAATTACATATCACTGTACTAAAGCTCTACTTCAGATTGAATTTTAGCTCATGTACATGGATCCACTGTCTTTACTCAGCTCAGGACAGTTAGAAAGGTAAAGAAAATTCAAAGGGCATAAATAATTTATATTAAGCTCTTAATAAAGCAGCTTTATCTTTGCGGAAAAAAATGATCCGCTTTTAAAGCTGTGTTGCTTACTTTTGGAAAATGCCATTTCCAGTGATACTGTTCCTTCCATCAACAAACTGTGGCATGCTGCAAAGAAAAGATCTAGGAGCTTATTTGAAAGAGAAATGACATTCTTCAAATAACACCTGCATACCCTTATTCTCAATATCCAGATTCTAGAGTGCAAATTCTCTACCAGATCCTAACTCACACTAGTGCTTGCTTGTACCAGCAGAGCAAACCCATGCCAACAGACCTTTCTTTTTATACTCTGAAAATTCAGAGCAGGTGAAGAAAAGGAGGATGATAAATGAGTGAAACAGATGGAGACAATGCCAATTGCTACCAGCTACCTTGCAATAATCTTTGGCACTTGTTTGCAGCAGTAAAATTGCAGACATTCCAAAACTGCAAAATTATTTTTTCTTTGTTGCAACCATAATCCTGTAACTATGTTGACCTTACTAGTGTTTCAGATAAGATAGCCAAATTTAAAATATATGTATCTTCTCTCTGGACAGAATGATGCATTGATACTGTAATAAGGAAAAGTTTTCTTGACTTCATATACACTTTACACCTTCTCAACACGGGAAGGATCAATTATTACAATTGAGCTATTCTATTATTGAAAGTATGAACTCAGTGATTCAATGCATGAAATACAACCTTGAGTAACCCACCAGACATATCAAACAAGCAAATTTCACATTCAAACTACTTTAGGAAATGTGAGACAGAGAAGAAACCCAAAGCAACAGAAAACTGAGTGTGATTGCTCACAGAGTGGAACTCCTGTTTGAGTAACTTGCAAGTTTACCTTTCTTTTGTCCTAGACCTCTCTGTTAGTTATAACTTCAGATGTTCTCATAACAACATTTCACTGGAGTATCTGAAAAGTACAGGAAGTCATCTAGACCTAGAGGGAAACTGCAGTACATTTCAAAATAATGTCATCTGACTTGCCTGTGCAGTGTACCTGCAGAGGATCACACAGCAGAAAAAAGGAGTGGAACACCCTGCTAATACAGTCTCTATAGGGCAGAGAGTTCCCCACATGCCCCATGCTGTCCTTTCTGATTCTGCAAATAGTGTGTTGCTGAATTACAATTAGAGCTCTAATCCCTGGAACCTACCAAACATCTCATGAGAAAAAAAACAAAAGCTGTATTCAGAAGAAAGTGTGGGTAACTTGTTTTTCCTGGAGATCTCTCACTCCCAAATTTTTCACAAGTCTAGTTTCCTGCTACATAGTAATTCCTCACTAACTGTAAGGCAGCACTTTACAATTTCCAGTGTACAGCAGTGAATATGGTAAGCAGCTCACAGAATCACTGGGCTCAAGGCTGGGGGGAGGGGGAGGACAGAGAGACACATGCAAACACTAACCTTGGTGTGGGAAGTCACTGCATACCAGATCAGATAAACTGTGCCTGTAACTCAATTCAGGTCTTTCAGAGGATTTAACACATACCATGCTTCAATTTATTGCTGGCTCTGTGCACTAACTTTCTGTATTATTTGTATGTTAAAAATCAAGAGTACTTCTTAAGCTTGATTAATTTTTTCACAAAGAGCTACGACCTTCCATTTTGCACTTTATCATTTTACTGATTCAAGGTGGCATATATGTTGTATTTTAGAATTAGAACTGCTATATTTCTAAATTTTAGGTATCTTTATCTACATGCACTTAATATAACAGACTGTTTTGCATTGACCCTAGGCCAGAAAAGTTCATTTTAACAGTAAATGAAAATGTCTACATCTGAATGTTCCAACACTGCCCACTGCCTAAGACATGAGGGGATTGCCACGCTCTCTGTAGCAACACCTGCAGTGAAACACGGAGCTGAACAACTTAAGCAAGGAGTCATCACCCCTATGTGCAAGCTCATAGAATTAATTTCCAGATAAAATTATTTATGAGCAACAAACTACCAGATTCCTTATTTTTTCTCTCAGCATTAAGTAACCAAAAATTACAATTTCAAGTATTGGTGTGTTCTAGCTTTATAGCAAAATAATTTAAACTGCCTAATTTCCTTTCTCGCTTTCCTTACTCTGTTTGGTTCTTAGGACTGCCATCTTACCATCACTAGTGATAATATTTAATGTACTATTTAGTTAATTACAGCACGGTCACAGAGGTATTTGAGTAGTGAGCACAAAAAGGCCATAAAGCCAAAAGCAACACCTCTTACTTCAGGAAAGGGGAAGGGGGGGCTTTTCTTCAGAAATACGATTAAAGTTCCACTTAAGAACTACAGATGCTCTTAGCTAGGAAAAAACCTTGGAAAATTAGTCTACTCCATTGAAATGAAGGTACTTTAACAGGGTCCATCTGCAGCATTCCTTTATCTCAAATTACAAATCAGTGATACTTTCTTTTTCACAGAATGAGATTGCTGTTTTAGGCATTTCAACTCAAATTAACCCAGCTTCAGCCAATGATTAACTCCACTTTCTGTTATGTTCAGGAATTTGTAAGCAAGCCTTTCCTTCAAGCTAAATTATGTACTTTGTGAGCATCAACAAGAGTAAAGATTTTTCTGCTTTCATTCCTTCAATAACTGCCGTTTGCTTTATGCACACACAAAAAACTTGTGTTGCATACATAGCTGTATGAATTATAACATCTCAGAAGTCAATTTAATAATGAGTACTGAAGGACTTTTAAAATAGGGGGCTGTTTAAGAAAAAGACAAGTTTTGTCTTCAATACAGAAGTTTTATTATATCACTGTATGTGAGAAAACACAGAAAATACAACCAAAATTAGAGCTGCAGATGCTCTCAGAGAACTGCTGAACCTGAAAACATTTTTCAAAAGCATTCCAGATGACTTGGATAACTATCTTTAATGTTCTTTCTCATGGGGAAAGAAAAAAACCACCATAAATCCTACTTTAAATTGTAAATGTTGCATTGTCTGTGAAGAATCTATCTTCAATAGGAATTAAATTGAACCCTCATTAGAAAAAAGTACAGATTGCACAGTCTGTCAGATGAGATGAAAGCTTAGCAGCTGGTACTTGTTTTTAATGTTTGATGAACCAAAAAAAGGAGACTGTACAGTGTCATTCTGAAGGGCAAGGGAAGTAAGTAAGTTCATCTATGAATTAAGACTCTTTCAGAAAGTTTGTCTAATTCATTCTTGGGGAAAAAAAAAACCTAGAGCAGAATAGTTTTAGCTTTTAACTGAAGAGGTTTGATGTCTTAAAGACAAGATGAGGCCCTAATTCTCATCTTCAGCCTGCTGTTTCAACAGCCAACCCAAGAACAAACTGACTTGCATCTTGTTGCTTTTTAGCAGAATTTGGATCAATGTATAGTTTTCTCTTCCCTATAATAGTTGGCAGGACTATGGGGATTTTTTTTTTAGCTTTTGAAGTCATTACAGTATTTTTTATCCTATGTCATGTATCTTTCCCTTGGCTTGCTGTTAGGAAGGGGAAAGAGGGAAAAACAACTTTCCCACTTCACCAAACAAAATAACTACAATCGTTTAGACTGGAAATGTCAGCAGAGAATTGGTTTTTCTCCTCGGGGGAAAACAATTGATTTACTTTAGCTGGATTTTTGTTTTAGCAGATTTCCCGCAGTATGCCAAGAAAAGATGAAGAGGAAGAGGAAGAAGATGAGGATGAAGAAGAGGAGGAAGAGGAATTTGATGCTACTAAGGAAGTGAGATAACAAAGCTGTTCTAAAAGGGAGTTTTTTATTAAGGGGGGGGAAAAAATCCCTTTACCTAAAGGCTTTGCCAAGGCTCTGCATTTAAAATTTTAACACGAAGAAGAACCAGCACTAATTCTAGAGTGCCAGACAAAAAATGACCAGTTTCAAAGAATGAAACACAATCTACTGAAAATGGACAATTTCAGTAGCTAGAAAATGAAATATTTAAATAGAATCCTGTATTATATTTGCTTAAATGTTATATTGCAGTCTCATTTGCTTAAACTTAGATTCACAGTGTCCAAAAACTGCACTAAGCTGACAAGCAGTTATGAACATAAGGTTTTGCTTGTTGCTTGGCCAATATATTACTTTATTCTCTAGCTACACACCTCTTCAATTTAGTAAGTCCTCTAGCTGTACCTGTCATGACTGGGCTTACACATCCTAGAATAACTGGAGTAATCCAGAAACTGTTTGCAGCAACAACCTGTTAAGATTTCATTCTGTTACCCACCTTGGATGGCAGAAGGCAGGATGAGATGAGGAAGACTGTTTTCTCATTTTCATTTTCCTCAGGCTTTCCTCAGGCCAAGATGACTCTTGATTGGTTTACACATACAGAATGAACACTCACAAATAAGGAATGAGCCCAGTATCTGCATTTAATGCTGCTTTGCTTTTAAATAAAAGTGCCTTCATGATAAAACTAGTGGATATTTTATGTAGTTGGTGTTTATTTTATTACTTGACATCCTATATATAGTTCAAATTTCATGTGTTTAACTACATGATTCAGTTACTGACTCATCAAACGTATGAAAAACTACACATTTTGAGTGTAGTTTCTTACTCTGGAGATGGTGGTTACCGATGTTCGTTTTTTAACAGAGTACAGCTGTCTGTCAGAAACCTGGTACCACACTGTTCATCTCCAGCTTTAGTATCTCCTAAAGAATGAACAGATATTCAAGTCTAGAGTTTCAACTTGTCGCTAGGAAAACAATTTCAAGTTAAAATGAAATATTCTTTCAGTTATGGGAACAAACCAGGAAGTGCATTTACAGTACGGATGCTGCCTTTGTCCTCTGATGCAAAGTATGCAGTGCATGGCTGTTTTGACATGTGAAGAAACAGGTTTTGACAAAAACTAAACTGATGAAAATAAGTAAAAACATCACAATATAGGGTTTGGTTTTAAACCCAGCAAATAATTTTACACCAGAATTACACACTATTGACATTGAACTACTGTTGACAAGGAGTAAATACCAATGAGAACAACTTTAAAACTATCTAGGTAACATAATTCACATCTATTTCAACAACTCGGGCACTTCAATAAATGTTAGTATCACAACATCAGGATTATGGTGACACCAAGTTACCATTTCAAGCTCACTGAAATAATCCATCTCCAAGTGGATGAACTCAGACTGTTTTCCTTTACATCAGAATTTTTGGGCAATGGTAGCCAAAGCAGCAACTTCAGAGAATGCACAACTAAGGGAACTTGCTGCTTTGTATCAGCATCACCAACTGTAGCATTTAGTGTTACTCTTTTACTACACGGATGGTACTTAAAAAGGAAGCACTGTTATTTTAAGCCATGTAATTTTAGACAGCCTCAGATTTGTCCTTTGTACCAAGTGTAGTCTCTCCAAGCCATTAACCATCTAAAGTTATGTAACCCTCTCATCAGGAAATAGTGTCACCACATCCTGCACCTGTACCAGAACTAATGCCTATACACACATCCCAGGTGGGGGGGGGGACACAGCTGGACACACATGCCCCCAAATCACCAACCAGGTAACAGCTATAACTGAGAATCAGCTCTTTTATTAAACTTACTATTTAACTCGTGCACTGGCATCTCTTCCCAATTTCCCTATGTTTCACTTCATTTGTACATACTTCGAAGTACAGCTTTTGTATAGACCTTGAAAAAATAATTATCTTTTTGGCCTATCAGTCAAACATTTCAGATTAACCCAATGTAGCCATAAACTCTAATCTGTCTTAATTAAGTATAGCTAACTTAAAGTATAGCTATTACAAATTAGCTATAGGGCCAACAAAAAATCATTTTGATATTCCTCATTTATGACCTCTGCCACTACAAGCTTTAGGATTCTTTTCATATGTTCCCTAAGGGTGGGAAAAAAGTTTTCCACTCCAAAAATTAATGGTATTTTATAATGGTATTTTATAAGCAATTACTCTTTTTTGAGAACAGATGTTTTTTTCTAAAAGATACTCTCCTGCTTTATTAGCAAAAAAACCTAAACTCCCCTGCCTTTCTAGCCTCCAAGTTTGAAATCTCCTGATGTACAGTAGTTAGAAGAACTTTTAAACCAGCAAGTCATCTAAAGCTAACTGGAGAAGTTAGTTGCATTCACATTTACAACACAACTTAGTAGTAAAGGTATCTTACAAATATAATCTCAGTGAACTCTTCAACATCATGATACGGTCAGGGACGTTTATTTGGAGGATTCTCAGGTCTTTGTTTTACCTGCAAAGTCCTCCTTGATCTCTTCTATAGTTGCTATGAAATAAAAGCACAAATTTGTTGGTTTTAATTCTCTTTAAATTCAGAGAATTCAAAACCATATGATTTTGAAGCTAATTCCTACCAGACAGCAAAAAACTATATTAACAGTGTTCAGAATTTGAAAACTTGGTCACGAATATTTCTTTGCTCAAGAGGAATCTACACGTACAGACCTTGCATTATCACTCAAAATGCTTTTTTTCCTGGTACTTGGAACACAGAACAACTATGCAGAAGTAATAAAGCTACACTGACCTTTTTGAAATCACAGAACAAAAAATTCCCTTCGTACTGTTTGCTTGTATTTAACAGTCTATATGGAAGTTTAACAATTACAATGATGACTTCACATAGAGCAGTGAGGGGGATCAATCACAGGATTCCCAAAGAGCTGTCCTTAGAGCTATTAAATATAACCTGTTCCAGCTGACACTGCTTTGAGGAAGGGGTTGGACTAGAGACCTCCCTGCTCCATAAATTTATGATTTTTTTGACATTGTCTAAGTAAAGGTTAAAAGTTTTTATTACCAAGTTGCAATTTTGCTCTCTTAGTTTGAGGAAAATTCTTTAGTATTTGAGTACTAAAGAACTTTATGAATTTCATCTTGCACAGTTGCAATGTCAACAAAAGTCCTTAACCACACAATCAGAATTTCCTAGTAAGCCTGAATTTGTAAGATGCAGCTTTTCCAGGCTGGCTTTTATTTCTCCATAAAATTTACATAGGCTGGTACCAAACCAATGCCTTCTAAATACTGACATAAGTATTTATTTTATTACGTAAGAAAATAACATAGTTGGTTGTCAGCTTGGTTACCAGTGACAGATGTTAGTTAAAACTAATCAGAGATTGACCTGGAATGTATCCAGACATCATCAGCACATCAGTATTCATATTATGCAGCATGTTGAGATAAAACAAAAACCACCGAGTCAGAATTCTTTATATAATTCCAACATTCATTTTCTGCCTCAAGGTGCTACAGTGAGTGAGAAGAAAACCTGTCCAACCCATTAATACAGACCCTGAAATCTCTGTAAACTACCTGTTCTCCACTGTGTTGACACACTGTACCAGTTCACTCTTTCCAGAGGAAGCAGCTGGCATCACTCTCAACAAGACCCATATCTGCTGAGCAGAACAGTTGAGATCATTAACTATACAAGTTTTAAATAGAAGACACACATTTAAATGGCAATTTCCTTTTTATTTAAAAAAAGTTGCAAAGCCAGCTCATGTGAACAGGAAGTTTTTTCCTTCTTTTAACAGGAATGCCTGCAAACACATGAAACCAAATAAAATCTGGAGAGTTTACACAAAAACAAAGAACCCCCAAAATATAAAAACAGTCATCTTTTAAATTTTAAGCTAACCTCAGTAAGAAATGTTATTTACTAATGCAGGTAGCACTGAAAATCTTCTATTTGAACCATTTGTGTGGTCAGTCAACCAGCACTTACATTTTAATGGGGTGCAAAGACATAAGACATGGAATTAAAGCAAACTACAAAAAAAACCCCAAAGCATTCGCCATCCCTTTAGACCTTGATGTATGAACATTCAATGTCCTACAGATATTTTAACCAAGAGCTAAACAACCGATCTGGGTATTATTTACGACTGCTGATGGAAACCGTTTCTTTTGCATGTTCCAGTAATTAAAAAAAGTTAAAATAACTGTCAATACTGTCAAACTTAGAATGTTTTATTACAGAGCAACTTTCTTTTCCTCCTTTACAGCAAGCTCAACTTAACTTTCCGTGGACCAATCGGCCTATCATTCAGTTCATTAATAGCAGCCATAGCTTCCTCATAGTTTGTCATAGCAACAATGGCATCACCAGAAGGTAATCCTTGCTCATTGTACTGCACAGAAACTGACTCCGGGATCACTCTGTAGCCATAGAAAAAATCCAGAATCTCGTTAGGAGTAGCTTTAAAAGGTAAATTTTTCAGTAGAATAGGAACAACGCGGTCAGAACCACCGCTGAAATTCGGATCTGGCATAAATCTTCCTTCAGGAAAATTTCCCATTTTATTATTCCCAAACTCCATTCTGCCAAAAGGTTCACCATCACCACCAAAATCCATGAGGGGTGGTGGACCTCTAAAATCCTTGGGAGGGCACATGAAGTCCTCAGGGGGGTGTCTAAATTCAGAATGATGCCTGAAGTTCCCGGGGGGACCAAAGGAATGCATGGGTGGCCCTTGTGGTGGCCCAGACGGGGAACCAACTGGACGGGAAAGCTCACCTCTGTCATAGGGATGTGAATGACCATGCATTTCATTTGGTGCAGACAGTGGTACAGTTACACCAAACTTCTGCATCTGATCTTCAGATATAAGTCTTATTAATACTTCCGTTCCCAAAAATGTTTGACGATTTAAATTTTCTGCTTTCATGGCTTGTTCTTCAGATTTAAACTTCACTAGTGCTTCTCCCAGTCCAAGTCCTTTTTCATCATAGAGTAAGTAAATGTCATCCTCATCAACATCAAATCTTGCAAAGAACTTTTGCACTTCAATTTTTGACACATCAAATGGAAAATTCCTGACATAAACACACATCTTTGGGCTGGAATGACCTTCCCGGTAACTTTTTTCCAATATGGCCTGTCCAGGATGATCTCTGTCCAGTGATCTTTTCCTTTCACAAGAATCAATTATTTTCAACATTGACTTTCTTGAAATTGGAAAAATGTAAACAGGACGATTGAGAAGAACCTTTCTATGACATTCCAAAGCAGCCTGGTATTCCCTCTCACTCCTTAACACCACAAAAGCATCTCTAGTCCTTTTCTGATGCTTATCCGTTAAAATCTTGATCTGTTTGCTGGATATATCCAGATCAGGGAAAAAATCTCTCAAATCTCTTTTCTCCACATTGTAAGATAGATTTCTTAAGTGTATGTAATATTCCTGGGAGGGAGATGAACGGGAACGCGTTCTTTGTCTCCTTGGTGATCTTGACCGAGAATGCTTCCTTGAATGCATGTAGCCTGAACCTTTTGGAGAATGGTCTTCACACAAAAAGTGATCCATCTCATCTGGCATGTCTATCATCCCGCCACATTCAATCCACCGTTCCTCTGTAGTTGGACTAATTTCTATAAACCTCTGACCCATGTACTGTCTATGGCGTTTAAGTCCTTCTAAGGCATCTCCGGGTGTAGCACATCTCACCAAGCAATCACCATTGTTTAAACCATTGCGGTGCTTTATCATAATCACTCCATCCACGCGTATCCCAGAAAGGAAAGCACGTACTTCAACTTCTGTTGCGGAGTAAGGCATACCACGTAGGAATAGGTAACGATCATCTGGGTTAAATGGGTGAGGATCCTTCCTCAGTGGATAGTTTGACTTGGGCATACCCATATCACCGTGTCTCGTGCCATTGGTATGGAAACCAGCCTCCAGTCGATCTGGTGGCCCGTAACTAGGCTTTCTTATTCCTTTTGGAGAAGCTGTGACTAAATGTGGCATGTCTCCACCACCTGATGCACCAGAACCATTAGTACCTGTTCTTCTAGAGCCAGACATAGGTTCTCGTCCCCCACGGTCAAATCGTTTCCGGCTCATTTCTATGGTATTCTGCATTTCTGCCTTGCTGCTGAGAAACAGCTCTATGCGCGAGTCCTTGATAAACCCTCCCGAACAGCTCATGGCACGCCGTGCATCTTCATCTGTTGCAAATATAATAAAAGCCTCCCCAATCTCTCCTCCAATAATATGCACACCTCCATCAGGTATATTCAATCCCAAGAAGAAACGACGAATATCTGGAGGACCCGCAACAACAGGAAGCCCCTGCAAACGGATGACTACAGCCATGCTGAGCTCAACCCACAGCAAAAATCACCTGCAGACAAAAAGGTACACATGATAGCACGTCTTTAGTACTCAACTATTACAGTATCTTATCACTTAAGAAGCTAGAGCCTTTTTAATGAATGCCCTTGTCTCAATCAAGAGAGAAGGTATCAAGAAACCCTCAAGTTCACAAGCACAAGATTAAAACACAATTCACTAAATGTTGATTAGAACAATTTACTACTCCACCTGCACTCGTGCACAAATCTATCAATATTCCCTGTCCTAAGGGCAACAAAGTCCACCTAAGTCACTCCTCACCATCCACGATACCTAAAGAACACCTCAAGTCTTTCATGGCATACTTACTATATGCCAGAGATCTATGCCCAATCCTAAGGAACAAAAAGATTCCTGTTTCCTTCTGAACAGGACACTAGCTGATAAAAGGACAAAGGGAAACGAATAACTATGTCACTGGAAAATGAAGTAATTCGCAAACAGTGATGACTTTACTGTTTTGACAAGTTGCTCTACCCAGTGATCAGTTCTGTTCAGTAATGTACGTTTTCCCAGCATTCAAAGAAGTTGCCTCTTTGACGTAGTCAGAGTATTAACTGCAGCAGTCACAAGCGCTCAAGAGAGCATGTCCTAGTTCCCAGCCACAAGTCTGTGAGGAAAAAAGGCTGTGTATGATCTTGTCACAATACTCAGTGAGAAGTGTTAAGCTTTTGGCAGCTTACCTGTTTCTGCTTT
This sequence comes from Serilophus lunatus, assembly GCA_013399895.1. Lineage (NCBI taxonomy): Eukaryota > Metazoa > Chordata > Aves > Passeriformes > Eurylaimidae > Serilophus > Serilophus lunatus. The sequence continues at coordinate 243,825 of VXBA01003011.1, read as the reverse complement.
GGAGACCTGATAAATTCTGTAAAATCAACTTAACTGTGGAAAGAAAATGAAACATAATTAATGGCTGATACCTGTACTTTGCTTTACATACTCTGCTACACTGCTGCAGCTCATCCATAGCAGTGGCTAATACTAAAGCCAAGCATGTTATGAACCCGTGTGAAGAACTCCTTCCACGTTCCAAGATTCTATGCACTGCATCTTTGCGTTTCCATTTTAGAAGCAAAAGAAATTCAAAATTTGACTTCTGGAAACGATGAAAACACGATGAGTTTACTTGGTCATCAATTGTGCCACACTGAACTGTTCCAGTGGAAAGAGACTGACAGTGTGTCGAGGGAGTAACTCTCAACCGAGACCTTGAATGATGCTTACGTCCATCTGAGGATTACAGGAAGTGTCCATTCTTCTGAGATCCACCTGATTTCCAGGTTCACAACAAGAGTATTCTACTCACCATTCCAGCACTCCACTTAATGTACACAGTGAAGACCATCAAATCAACGAGCAAAAGCTTCCAACAACAAGCTTCACAAAGTACCTGAATTTACAAAGCCAACTTCAGTATTTTCCCCGTATCTTTACTGTACTGCTTTTCAAACATAAGAACAAAAAAAGCTCCAATACACTGACTTAAACGTATCCTGATTTTCCACATTATCCAACAACACATGATAAATAGCACAGTACTCTCAGAAAAAACACAGGCTTCTGTAGCAAATTACTGCACCCCTTTAAAACACACACAACAGCCCAATGTGAGAACAATCACTCCTACAAATCCCTGGCTACATAACACAACACACTAGATCCTGATGACAGGTTATCTATCAATAACCGTAACTATTACTCCAACTGAACTGAGCAAAACAGGAGCAAAGCCCAAATTCTCTAACAGATTTTATGTCACTTCTACATCAGCACTTTGTAAGCAGAACAAACAGAAAACAACTGCCTATTTAGTAACTTCACTAAAGACCACCTGGTCTCTGTATTTTTGTGATGAGTTGATCCCAGCCAGCAGCCAAGCACCCACACAGCCAATTGTTCACTCCTTGTGGGGAAAGAAAATAGGAAGAACAAAGTCAAGAAAACTCGTGGGTCAAGACAGTTTCATAAGTGGAAAGAAAAATGCAAAACCAAGGAAATCATTCGCCACCTGCCACAGGCTGACTGATATCCAGCCTACCTCCAAATAAAAACCTCCTTGGAAGCCAAGAAAAAAATCCCTCTCAGGCAACCAAAACCATCAAACAAAACACGTGGTCCTCTACCTCCATTTCTGCTGCTGAGCATGATGTTACAGGGCACAGAACATCCCTTTGGTGAGCTTGAGTCAGCTGTCCCAGCTTCTCACCTACTCCCAGCACACTCACTGGAGTAGCAGAATAGGGAAAGGACAAAGCCTTGACACTGCGCAAGCACTGTTCAGCCACAGCCAAAACACTGACGTATTGTCAACATCCTTTTAGCCACAAATCCACAACACTGCACCGTATGGGCTGCTGTGAAGAACATTAACTCCATCCCAGCCAGACCCAGCACACTTTACACCGTCTCTTCTCAACAGATGCAACGGTAGTGCCAAAAAGCATGGAGAATTCAAGGGCAGAACCTTCGTGTCTTGAAAGACCAAATCCGCTACTTCACGATGTATTTACTCTGTAGTACTCCCGGATTTCACAACTCCACATTCTCATCCCAATTTTTAATCATTCACAACAGCTCTCCTCCGTATTTCTTCGGTGATAAACAGCACGTTCTCCACGATGTACCAGGGATACAACACAGAACCTCCAGTGGTGAAAACTAGACACAGTGATCCCAGACCGTAATGTGATCTCTGAGAAGTCCACAAACAGAAATGCAAGTTCAAATAATAAGCTCTTACTGACCACTGATTAAACAATCGTGGGCAGAATGTACAGACAAGCCATCCAACAATTTAAAGTGAATGACCAGAAAGAGTGACTTGTCGTTAAAAGTAAGACCAATTCATTAACTCAGTAAGGGCTTCAGAGAGCAAGGACTTGGAAAATAGATTGACAACTTCATGCCACCAATTTAAAAGCACACAAGCATACAGAGTTTTATGAAATTTTATATTTAAGCACAGTTGACCAGAAAACAGTTCTATACCTATTCTTCCACAGCCTCGAGAAATTCCAAATACCATTAAAGCAATTAAACCCACAACTTGCAAACACTGGGGAAAACTAAGCCTGCACTAGACTAGTATTTTTACCACCACGTTGAAAGATTATAGTCTGTATGCCAGCTAGAAAGAACACGCAAGGAAACACTCCGACTACAACACCGGACCAATGTAAAAACAACCGGTGGATCAGAGGAACATTTCTCATTCTGTTCATCCAAAGAGGCCTCAGCAGTGAGAGCAGGCTGCTGTCAATGGCAGTTCGCACATCGCTGCAGGAAGACGCCAGTACTTGGCGGCTGGAGCGAGCGCGGGGCCGGGGCTCGGGGACCGCCCTGCGGCAGGAACCGGCCGGGCCGGGGAACGGGCGAGGGGACGGGACGGGACGGAGGGGAGGGAAGGGGAGGCCGCCCCGCTCCAAACGCGCTCCGGCTCCACAGAGCCGCTCGAGCTCCGCCCCCGCGGAGAAGCCAGGTCGCCTCCCGGTACCGGGACAGGTCTGAGAGAAGCACCGAGATAGGGAAGGGGAAGGAGGGGTGGAGTGGGAAACCCGGCGACACGAGCAGGCCGCGGCTCGGGGAGCGGCCGCGCAGAGGTTCCGCGAAGGGTAGGGCCGCCGAGAACCGGCTCCCGGCGCCGCCCTCGGCCATACGCCGCGCCCCGGGGAGGCGGGCGCTGTCTCTCACGCCATCCATCCACGCACCCACCGGACTCGCCGCTCGGACGGGCCCCGCAGCTCCCGGCACGGCNGGGGCACGCCCGCGGCCCCGCCCCCGCCGCGCGCGGCGTGTTGGGGCGCATGCGCAGGAGGTCCCCCCTCCGATAAGTGGGTCGGTTTAAATTAACAGCTCGGTATAAAATAAATAACAGATCGGTATAAAACAATAAGAGACCCGTGTAACGGTGGGTCTGCCTGCAGAGCTGGGCTGTACACAGCAGCGCGGTCGGTCCCGGTGCTGAGCGCCGTCCTCGCGCTATTTCTAGGCTTATTCAGAATGTCTCTGCTCCATTTTACAGACACAAAAAACAAATTGGACTATTTTTTTATAGACTAACCTAGTAATGTTGCTGATTTTAGCACAGAGTCTAGTTTAAAGAGGAGAAGTTTATTCTGTGCAGGATGCGAGGTGGAGGTTTCCACAAATGAAGCACAGCAAGGGGTAAAACGTTAGATCCTATATAGAAAATTTGCATTAACTCCAGCCCGGGAACAGATAACTTGACTTGAAGACCTGAATAACTCAAACTTTCAAAACTTGTTGAGCCAGCACGAGAAACCTAATGAGGGGTAAAGCACTTGGTGCAAGAAGCATATAGGCTTGCAAGCAATGCTGATGGCTAATCATAATAGTTAGGCAATTAACACGTAGGAAAGGGGCAATGAGGAAGAATACCCAGGCGAAGTGGCCTGCAAAGGTTTGTTAACACTTGAGGGAAGGACACAAGAGGCCACGGGCAGAAACTGATGCGCAAGGAGTTCCAGCCAAATACGCGGTTACTGTGGGATGCCCTGGAACAGATTCCCAGGGAGGTTGTGGAGCCTCCTTCGCTGCAGATACTCCAGGACATAATCCTGTGCCGCGTGCTCTGGGATCACCCTGCTTGGGCGGGGATTTTGGACCAGATGCGGTCCCTTCCAAAATGACCCATTCTGTGATTCTGTGGAAGGTGAACGGGAGCGTCCTGGCGAAGGTGAAGAAGGGCAAGGGGCGAAACTTGGGCCGTGCGTCCGCTCCCCTGCGCGTTTGGTGTTCTCACGCCGCTACCGGCCTCCTCTCACGCGGGGAAGTTACAAACACGTGTTACATTAGAATGAAACACCGTCCTAGAGACGAGGTACCGGGAAGGGCAAACCGTTCCTCTCCGTTCGCTCCTTCCCTCCCCTCCATCTCGCACAAGGCGAACACCCCCCGGGTCACCGGGTTACCGCGTCCCGCGGCGGCTGTCCCGCGGCGCTCGCCGTACCGGGGGTGGCCATGGCGACGGCTGGCCGCGCGGCCGCGGCGCTGCTGGCGGCGCTGTGTTTGGCGGTGCCGCCCGCGCGCGGCCCGTCCGTGCCCCTGCAGCGGCCCCGGGACTG
>VXBA01003011.1:184929-239451 GCA_013399895.1 Serilophus lunatus | reverse complement strand
CGGGACGCAGCCCCGAGAAAGGGCTTGTTCTAAGGAAAAAAAGCCTATTTTAATAAAGCCTTTTCCTAGTAATCTCTCCTCCCCCGGGCGTTTGTGCGGTGACGGGTCGGTAAAATTCCGGAGGGCCCTGGAATTGCGGTGTTTGGGGGCGCTTGGGTGCCTGGGACCCCCCGTGAAAAGCCGTGTGTGTGTGTGTGTGTGTGTGTGTGTGTGTGTGTGTGTGTTGTGTGTGTGTGTGTGTGTGTGTGTGTGTGTGTGTGTGTGTGTGTGTGTGTGTGACCCGCCGGCTCCCCGCGGGGCCTCGGAGCACACACGGCACAGCCCGGCGGCACCAAAGGTGTGAATTCCGTGTTATAACGTCCAGATGTATTAGTAGATACCTGGATGTGTTGGTATAGATGTGTGAAATATTGCAGCTTTATGGATAGAGTTGTGCTTTCATTAGTGAGTAAGGTTCATATGACAGTGTCCAGATATTAGTAGTGTAATTTGGAATAGGATTTTTTGGTGAGCTTTAATGACCCCCTCCTGTTAGATGCCACAAGGACCTGTTCTCGACTCCCTGAAACTCAAGAAACACAGGAACCTTTCTGCAGCAGATACCTCAAGAATTTCCGGGGAGACCGTAAATTAAATCNGTATAGATGTGTGAAATATTGCAGCTTTATGGATAGAGTTGTGCTTTCATTAGTGAGTAAGGTTCATATGACAGTGTCCAGATATTAGTAGTGTAATTTGGAATAGGATTTTTTGGTGAGCTTTAATGACCCCCTCCTGTTAGATGCCACAAGGACCTGTTCTCGACTCCCTGAAACTCAAGAAACACAGGAACCTTTCTGCAGCAGATACCTCAAGAATTTCCGGGGAGACCGTAAATTAAATCCACCAAAAGATAACACCGCCTTCAGAGCCAATTAAGGAAAGCTCAAGCCAGTTTTTTTCAGGGGAGTTGAAAAGTTCGTGAAGATGATAGCCTGACTTCATCTTCAGACCACCAAAAAGCAATAAATTCCCCCAGACCCAAATTCCAGAGGGCAGAAGAAAGGGGATGTGCCTATGTAAATAATTTCCCTCCTCCCTTAAAGAAATTGTAATAATCCCTCCCGCTTTTGTTGCAATTTTGTTATAAAAACCCAGCCTGTCTAAAGAGCCTTCGCGCCTCTGACTTGGAAAACTGCTGAGTCCGGCGCCCAGCGCTGTTGCCTTTGTTTTATAATAAATCGCATTAAAAATGATAATAATTGTGGACTCGTTTGTCACAAAGAAAAAACCCTGTGATACGTGAAATCCTTTAGGGGCGGAGATGGAGCGGCGGGCGCGGGGCTTCGGCGCCGTGGGCACGGACACGGCGGGAGCAGCAGGGATGGGGGGATTGTTCACCCCTGCGTGACACCCGTCCCCCACCGCCCGGGTGTTCGCGTCTCCTGATAACGGGAGTGTAGATCCGTAACTCGCATTCTGCTGAATCTTCCTCTAAATCAGGGGCTTCGAGGAGAGATGAATTGCAGGGGGAGGTCAAGGGTTTCTTGCAGCTTCCGGCTGGAGCAACGTAGGGAGGTGACACTCAGTCTGCTCTCGGCTGAATTCCCCTTGTGATTCCACAAGGCTGCCCAGACACTCCTGGGAGAGCTCATCACTTTAGAGCTCCATGCCTACAGATTTGGACACAGAATTACAACAGAATTAACAAGGTTGGAAAAGACCGCAGAGATCATCAAGCCCATCCGTTTATCCAACTCAACAACCTATCCAACACCAATCCATCATCTAAACCATCTAAACCATGTCACTAAGTTCGTCATCCAACCTATCCTTAAACACATCCAGGGACGGTGACTCCACCTTCTCCCTGGGAAGCCCATTCCTATGGGAAATCACTGTTGTCACAGCGAATGGCACAGCTCAAGTCTCTTCACTGATATAATCCTTTTGGTCTTTATAATTATGATTGGTTGACCACTTTAACAAATGTTTCTGTGCAACATGAAGACCAGCACTTTTAAGGTGGTTCAACTTTTCACAGAATTTTACGTTATTTTTACATGCACAGTTCAACAAGCTTAAATTATAACAAATACAGTTTATTAGGACATATAATCAGTTTTGGTTTGTAGTATGCATTTAAAAATACAGAGGGAAGTCCGTGATATTAAGACTGAAAAAGTTGCTAAAAAGAAAGTTGTTGAGCACTAGCAGATGTTCACTGTGATGTGCCATGAAAGCAGTGTTTCATTTCATACTTGGTATGTTCTGTTAGTCACTGAAAGGCATTCAATATAAAGTTTGATCCCCATGCACAATTTAAAAAGTCTTGTGAATTTGAAACAACTTTACATATCACACTTAAATGTTGCATATAAACATGTTTTGGTTTTAGGACTGACTTCCAATAGAAAGAATAAAAACTGTCTACAAACATAAAATGCTGGTGTTGGAGAGAATGCATTAAGAAAGCCACTGTGATGCGATTTAGATGAAAAGATTGTATCTGTTATTAAATCAAGTGATACAGTTTGATTTAAAAAAAAGAACAAAACAAAACAAAAAAACACAAGCTCTGGGTTCCTGTTGCACCCTGGTGGCTCAGTCAGTCTTCTAACACCTTCCTGAAATATCTTTGTACAAACTGTAACATGGCCTTTTTTTTAAAAGCAAGATGATTTTCATGCACATCTTACTCAGGGGGTTTTATGTGCCTGTCTAATAATCCATATTGATCTCCTTGGAACAAAGCAGTTCTTAGTGTTCTGTAAAAAACAGTCAGTTTTGTGGAGATTAAAAGTGCATTTGTTTTATTTTTTTCAGGTAGTTCCTGTGTATGTGAGCCAGGCTACAAAATGGTTTCAAGTAATGGTGGGTTCTCTTTTACTTGTGAAAAATGCCCAGAAAATAAGGTAGGTATTGAACGTTTCGTGTTTTTCTAGAATAATAATAATAATAATAATAATAATAATAATAATAATAATAATAATAATTCTTTTTTAATTTTAAATTTCCTCCTAACTGCAAGTTATTTTTCATTAATTTAAAATACTTTTGTATAATGGCCTTCGCTTGAGAATTTTTAATACCATGATTATAAGTATTTTTTTTCAATTTAGAAGTATTTGTAGTGTTTTATGTATTTAATATGTAGGGGAGGTGTTTCAATTTAGAAGTGTTTATTGCTATTATTTTGCAGGCATTTTTCATTCCAAATTTGTCCCTGCAAAAAAAAGAGTATATTTTAAAGGTTAATTTCCTTCCACTGTTTTTTGCTTTCTGCTTCATGTTGTGCTGCCTTTACCCAGAGACCACGAGCACGACTCTGTGGAATGTCAAAGATGCTTTTCAGCCCATAGTTATCTTACTTGATTATTTATATAAACCCTATTATTGCAATATTTAGTCCGTATCTTCACAGCCCCTGATACTTCTTTTTACTCCAACATGAGCTGCTGCTATTTTGTTCCTTTAATTATAAATATCTTTGTAGTTTGGTCAGTTCTCTCTACTAACTTAGTTGGCAAATTAAGTTGTAGTTTTGAGCATTGAGCCAGAGACACCAGGCTTAACCAGCTTTTTCTTGCCATAGTAAGCAGGGAAATCTCCAGTAAATCAGCTTTTCAGGGTGAAACCTTCCCAAATTCTTCTTCAATAACTATGGAAGAACTCTCAAGAGATCAGCTTAGTTGTCTGAGTTGGGAGTTTAATGAGTAGAGGGCAGTGTAGGTAATTTCCCTCTTCTTTCCATCTGCTTGCTGACAAGACAATGACAAATATCCTTTTGTGATGTCATCATTTACTATTTCTTTCTCATTCCTGCAGTAGTGACATTTGTCTTTGATCTACTGACAAGGCTTTTACAAAGATAAAATTATGTTAATGGAAAAGGTAGTAATGTCAGTATCGCTTGAGGATGAGCAGTTAACTTCATTTTCCTTAGTGGTTTTTACCTGTATTGCAGTTACTTCATAGTAAAAAGTAAGTGTGGATGTGAACTTTTTGGGTACATACAAAATTCCCTGCAGTCATATAATCTGCTTTACTTAAAAGGCCTCAATTTCCATTATTTCTGTATATTTACATGCAAATAAGTCTATTTATGCATTATTGTGTTTACTGATTTTTCAGTGTGGGACCTCGATGTCTCTTTTTAAACCTTGTACAACTCATATCTTCACTAATGGCTGTGAGGTAACAGGTGCAGAAGAACTTTTTTGGTCTGTGTCTGCATAGGAATTACAGATTGTTTAGACTGTTTTTATCTTTAAAAGCTTCATGAATATTATCAATGTTTTATCTGAACACATTTTCTAGTAATGAATGGCTGGATGAGGCATTCTTCACAAATATTGGGTGGTTTCTATATTTTTTAAAATTCTAATAGTTTTGTGTTTTGTTGTAGAGTGGAGTTACTCAGGATGGGTGGAATTGTATTACTTGCCCTAAAGGCCTGACTTTGGAAGGAAAATGTAAATGCCCTGATAACGAAATATTAGGTAAGAAATATATATCAGGTTATGAAGTGATAGTGCTTATTTTAGATATTCGAGTTTACTAAGACCTGCTCTTCTGTTAAATAAGAAAGGAAATTTAACAAATGTTTACATATCTAATGTAAAAACTTGACATTCCTCTCAATCTTAATTGTCATTCCTGAAAGACAACAGGTAAGTCTGAACCATTGCTCAGTGCAATAACAACTATTATGCAGATATTCCAAAAATGGATACTGATTTAAGCATCATTGGCACTGGATGGAGGCATTAAAATTGGAATAAAAACAATGTCGAAACGGACTAAAAAAGCATGACAATGTTTTGACATACATAAAGCAGCAAAGGAGTTATACTTCAGAATAGGTGGAAGAGAACAGCCCGAGCAAGCCCAGCAGACTGCTGTGCATTAATATCAGTGGATTTCCTCCTTCCCTGAGACACACTCCTTGTATCTGTGATTTTCTGTGACCTGCTTCCCTATAACGGTGCTTCTTAATTGATGCTCTCCTAGTTGCAGATGAATCTCAGTAGACAGAAAAATAATTAATTAGTGTCTATGTTAATTACATTTGTGTTTATTTTACATAGTTAAAACCTAAAAGCAAAGTACAGTTTTCATCAGGGGTGTAAAGCAGAAAAGCTGTTGGGACCACTAGTTTTCCTTGTTTTCAAAGACAAGGAAAGGATGTCATTCTTTGAATAAGTATTATAAATGTTCACTTTGGTTAGATTTTTAACAGATTATATTAAAGAATCGGTATTTTTCAGATCATTAATTTTTAATTTTCTAGGAATCCAGAAAACAATGCATACCAGTCTTCTCCCTTAAACTTTAGGAGCCTTCATGGTAAAATAATGAGAGCAAAGCCAATTCTCTAATTTCATGTGCAGGAAGAATATCAGTATTGTAATTTTTTTTTATTTGGTTTTGGAGGTTTTTTAATAATTAGACTTGAAATCTCTTGCCAAATGGTTTATTTGCTGGAAAATGCAGTTTTGAAACCTGGGATTTGTAACATTTTCATTAATCATTTCAGATGAAATTTAATTTTTGTTTTTTTGCAGTAATTTGTAAGCTTGACATTTTGAATTTTTGCGAAGCCTTTGTTTGAAATTTGCTTCAGAATAAATAATGAACAGAAAAACTGGGCATGAAATGTTTCATTTCTCACTAACAGCAGGATGCATGTGCAGAGCTATATGCAAGGCACACATACACACATAGTGGATGTTATTTGCAAGTTGTGATCTTGATTCTTTCAAAATAAACTCTTTGAATTTATTTTAGATCCACACAGACACTTTTTTTTTTCACATTTTCCTTAACCTTTGGGGCATACTGTGCATTATGCAATTTTATCACAGTTGCTTTTCTTTTCTCTGTAGTGGAAAGGAGCACCGATGGCATTTTGCTGGACAAAGCCTTGTGCACACATTGCAATGGAAGTGAGCCATCCTTCTCTGCATCAGATCCCTCAGGAAGCAGGTGGGGATTCTTGGCCTTTGTGATGATAAAGTACAACCTGTCGTGCTGTGTTTGAATGGAGTATTCCTGAGGAATGGTCTGTATCTCTGGGATGACAGTTTTGAAGGCAGTGAATTGGAACTCCTCAACTCCACTGTGCTCACTGAAGTCTTATATGAAGGACCAGCAGCTTGGTTTGTTTGTCTGACTTTGGTGTGACTAAAAAGCAGGGTTTGGATTGGAAGCAGAAACAGAATTCTTATTTTGATAATTAACTACTTGGCTTATTCTCTACTTCACTTATAGTAGAAACAACTCAGTAATAACTTTGGAATTTCAGTTTGAACTAGGGAAGCTGTTGAGACTGTTATTATGTAATCAACTTTCACTAAGTAGCAAATCTCATTCTTAAATACATTTTAAGTGCATTCTTCATGTTTGTGGTCCGTAGGTGTGTAAGATGTGAAAAAACATTCATCCATGTAAGCAAGTCTTGTGGCTGCAGCAGCCCAAACATTCTAGTAAGTAGACTGGTTATTACATTGAAGTTCAGAAAAAGAAAAGTTATTTTGACAAGTGTATGAATTTCTGGGTTTTTATTCTTTTACTTCTTTCAGACTGGGGGATTGTGTTTCTCTGCTCACGAAAGTTTACCCCCAAAGGGAGTTGCAACTGTTCGCTTTGCACAGCTAGTAAGTGTATTTATTCTAAAACATTTTAAAGCTTTCTCATTATTTACTTTTTGCAAGTATTTTAAATTTTAATCCTGAAAGACAAAGGTGGTAGTTTGTTGTCTGATTTGCATCAAGATAGAGTGTAGGTATGGAGACCAGGCAGGCATTGTTCTAATGGAATAAGTTTTTAAAAATTCATGCCCACCTGTAAACCGAAAAAGGGAAGTAATTTGCATGACTTTAGTATCAAAACAAGTAACATGTGGACTTTTGTATTAATTGTGTGAATTTAAAGCCCACTCTTGTATCACAAAAAGAGGCTGAAGAGTCCATGAGTGCCTCTGGACTTTTTTTTACTATGTAAAATCAGTATTTATGTGAAACATTTGAAACAAGATATAAGAATTGAGCTTACATCTTGAGCTTGGAGCTTATAGAAGAAAATGGATACCTCTAAAGTTTGAGATAGTGTCTGAAGTTGCTGAACTCTTGAATTGGCTATTGAAGGAGAATATGTTCTGTTGGGAAGAATGAAGGTACTTTAGCTAGTGAACTTTTATTGTGAAATATGCTCAAAGTTAGGACCATTTTCCAAGTAGTTCTGAATTCAAGAAATGCTGTGTGGTTGGGAACTGTATTTTGGTTCCTAAATGAATTAATTAAAGGCTTCTGCTGAGAGAAAGTAAAAAGTCTTCAGTTTTCCTGTTGTCAAATAGTGGTCTTGCTTCCTAAAAATGCCATCTTTTAAGTAATATTTTATTGAAAATATGTCTTTTCAATGCTTTATAATATGTATTAATGCTGTTTCGTTCAAATGTGAGTAGTTATACAAAGCAGGTTGTGAAATAATTTGACCCTGAGTTAAATTTACCTCCAAGTCAACATCTTATCCTTGAAATTGTTAGTACTTCCTTGGTGCAGTAAAGAAAACTTTTTTGTCACACAATCCATATTCAAAGCTTAAATATTTCAGCTCTTGTTCTGTGTATTTTGTCTAATTTAGTTGAAGGAAAGAAATTATTGCATTGTGGTTCTGTTTTGAACTGATACTGTTTGATTGAGAAATTTACAGAGGACAGAAAGCTCCTACGAAAAAAATGAAGTAGCATCTTTTAGCTGACAGTTTTCTGACTATTACATTATTGATAAATTGTTGTGAACAAAGGCAGTGAAAAAATTCCTTATTTACAGGGTATAACACTGACATCAGCATGGTTCCTGAAAAACCTGCAATCCTCAGCCTTTGCCTGTTTGGTGAGTTCCATAAAGGTTTGCAGTTTGGGTTTTTTTATACAGAAGTGGTGCTCTATAAAATTACAGCACTCTAATTTTTGGAAGCTACCTTATTTTTAAATAATTTTATTTTGAGATGGCAGTAAATAATAAAAATATTATATATACAGAATGTTTAGAAATACTGAGAGCAGTCAATGTTAATGCAAGTTTACAGGGCTGGCTGGAATTTTCACAAGATGAATGGTGTTAAAAAAATATCCCGCAATAGTCAGTAGTAGTTGAACTGTTACTGAGCATATCTGGTAAGGGATCACTCAGAAAATTAACTTCTTACATATTCATTATTGATTGGCACCTGGTCTTTACCTCATATTTGACTTTCAGTTATTAGTTTTGTTTTGTGATGGAGAAGGATAACCATAGAACCATCCATTTTAGTTTTGCTTTGCTTTATGTATACAAGTGTTATTTGCCTTTATGTTACTCTGGGTGACAGTAAACATGGGTGTATGAGTGAGTGCACCAAGAGAATCACAGACACTTGTGAAGGGGATATGCCTCTGTCTCTTTTTTTACCAACTCTCTTATCACACATGCTCCATTTCCTTCTGTATTCCTCTCCTCAACATCAGATTTTAACTTCTCAAGCCCTGCTTTTTCTTACAATCTGTCACAATCCGAAGGGTTATTTGGCCTACTGGTCTCTGAAGATCTCAGTAGTGGATTTGCAGAATTCTCCCAATACACAAGCACACAGGGTCTTTATTTCCTAAATCTCTTTATTAGAGATTGCTCCAAATAGCTACTGGTAAAGTGAGTATGCCTATGATTAATAAAGCAAGTATATATGTATTCCAGTGGTAGCTGACATAAGTTAATCTTGTTTTTCTGCCTCAGTCTGCTCAGCAGTTCAGAAGTGCTGCCTGAATGTGACGTGCAGCTGCTGATCTGACCCACACAGAGGAGGTGGCAAGTTAAAAGCAGTGCAGCAGTCACTGCACGTAGATGCCAGGCATTACCTCTGCCTATCACTTGACAGAGGTTTGTTTACAAAAACTGAACAAGGTATAAATGCAGCATAGTTTAGGAGCAGCAGATACAAAAAGTACTAAAACTGAAAAGAATATATTTACAATACATGCAACTACAGTTGTCAGTCTGAGGTCTTTGATAGAGTCATCTTTGTCATACAGCCTAGGTGGTGTTAAACATTTTGATTCTTACTTTGTTTTATAAATGCAGAATTTGACATTTCTGTCACATTATCACATCACAGCTAATGCAACTAAAACTGAAAAAGTGAGAGTAAGGATTTCATGATGCTATCTGCAGACCTATAAAAATAGGGTACCTGTATATGTGGGAGAAAATACTAGATGATAACAAAATGAAGTTACTTTTAAGTGAAAACAAGGGTTTAAGAGTGGCTTCTTAAAAATAACATTAATTTTATGATTGCCTCCCCAAAAGGAGGGTTAATTAAATACTTTCTGTGTTCTTGTGTTTCTCCACTGCAGTTGTACTCTAACATAACAGCATGCCAAGCTCTTGGAAATATGTGTGTGATGAATATGAACTCATTGAGTTCTTCAACTACTGATGCCTGTGGTCTATTTCAATATATTTTTATCAGTACAGCAAGGTTAGGCATTGTTCATTCAATACCCTACTGGTAAGTCACCTTTTCCATAACTTTTGGTCTTTAATAACATTTTATGGAAATTATTCTAAATGTTCTTTGATGAAAAATGCTGTTTTTCTTTAGAGAAAACATTGTCATTCTTTTCAGGAGGCAAAATCTTCCATGGCTGTATTATGGTGATCAACCAGGATTAGCATCTCAAGTGCTTGAGAAAAATCATTTCCCTACAACCTTCAGTTTTAAAGGAGGAGATAAGGTAGGTTTTGGGTGGCAGCCATGGGGAAACAGACATTAGGAAGAAGACATAATCATGTAGAGATTTATTATAGATTTATTATTTATTATAGATCTGACTCTACTAAAGATAAATTTTAGACAGTCAGTGTAACAAAACTCAGTGTGAGATCTTAGGGAAGTAGAAGGCGATACATGTGTAAAATAGTGTCTAGTAAGATGGCTTTACTGACACTCCCTCACTCACACATTTCTGTTACCAATCTCTACATGCTGAATGGTACCAGAGATGGATTCAGTGTATTATTCCAGCCTTTTCCTCTTCCTACAGAGAATTAGGGGGAAAAAAACCCAAAGAGGTAAGAAAGCCAAATCATTTCAGTGTTAACAAAGCAAGATATACTTCCCTAAGAGGGATGGACTGCTAGAAGTAGCTTGTTAATTGGCACTGTTTTATGAAGGAATCAAATAGTAAATCAAACAGCAAAGTGATCTATTTTACAGATTCATTGTAAAAATAAAATAACTGGAATAGTTTATTCAAGTTAAGGTAATCACAGAAAGTAAGCAGTGCTAGTAATAACCTGCTTGTCAATTATACTGCCAAATTTATCTAGAGTTTTCTTACTGACTCAAAATAAGTCTTTTTCAGCAATATTCTAAAAGACTCTGCTTTAAATTAAACAATATTGCAGTGCAGCAGTTGTTCTAACAACTAAAATACTTATTATTCTTCCTGAAGGTCTGGGAAGCCCTCATGATTCCACTAGGTTATCTGCATAGATTTCTGATTAGTTTAGGGCATGCCTACCTGTGTAGAAGTTCCTTCAAAACTTCTTCCAGTAAAGCTGTAGAAGTATGGTGAAGTATGTTTTTTTGAAAAAGGTAATTATCAAAACCAAAATTAAAAACAAAATCAAAAGGGAAAAAAGTGCTGAAAGTTTTAGGAAGCATCAAACGATGAGACAGCAATCTCTAAAATGTGTATGTCCACTTTAGGGAAGTCTCATTGTGTCTTTATCTTTTTTTTTGATCATCAGGATGTAAAGCTGCAATTTATTGCAGCCTCATTTGATGCAGAAGGAAACTTTCTTAAATGGCAAAGTTTGGAAGGAGGCATCTTACAGGTATGTCTGATTTTAGTTATCTTTTCTTGATACCATAACATTCTGATTTCCCCTAGCCAAGAGTTTGATTACTACACTAATGACAGAGCTGCATTAGGGAAAATAGCGCTTGATTCTTGCTCACAATGATCTCTGCAAAATCAAAAATATAAATTCATCAACACTGCCGTCATCCATTGGAAGAATATAAATTTGGAATATTGGAAAGCTCTGAAAAATAATCATTTAGAAGCAGCCATCTCTTCCTTTCAGCATAGTTACCCGCATGTGTAGTTTCTTTTTTAGACCTCTTGTTCTTGTTCAGAAAAGTGTATTCTTTAGCTCTGCATCCCTGTGTGTTTATAGATGCTTCTATAAGTATGTCCCTATTGAATGGTGTCACCTGCTTACACACATTTTGGGGGTGACAAGCAAATCAGTGGTTATGTCACTGTCAAGAGAAGTAAGAAACCCAATCTACTACCCCATTTCTTTCACTACTCTTTGGATTTTTTGTTTGCTTATTTATTTTGGTTTGAAATATAAAATATACTCTTTGGCTAATATCTGCCTGTCTTTTACATAAGAGAAAGTTATAAATACTTGCTGGGAGATTTTACATATAAATGGGGAATACGGGCTAGAAGATTGACAGTACCCTTGGACACTACCCTCAGATTTCAGTGTCATACACACACATTCTACTTCAGCAGAAGTAGAACAGAAGTAGATAGGGTGTGAAAAATGCAAGTAAACAGCAAGTAGAAAATGCAATAGTAATAGCTTATCAGCAAGAGAAATTGTATTAATTGTAATAGCTTATCAGCAAGAGAAATTGTTGGTTGCAATACACATTACAGGGTAGAATTTGTTGAGCAGTCTAGTGGTGATCTAAGCACTCAGTATTTCCCTAGACAGGCTACAATAGAAACACAAGCAGGAACAATCGGGAATTGTCTGTCCCTTTTTCTAGGCTCTTCATGTGCTCTTGGAGCATGTCACTTCAAATGCTCCAGTGACTCCAGAAGAGCAGCTGACATTCAGGATTTAAATAGTGAATGCCACTTCTTTTATTACTGTCTTAGGATGAACTGTCTGGCATCTCCCTCTCCAATTTTGAGGAAAACTAGTATCTGAGAGAACAGGTTACTGGGAGAATTACTATGCATAGAAAACTATATATTCTGAGATAGATTTTTAAGGTTCATTAGCCCACGTGAATTTTGTAAGGCAAAGCATTCAATTGCTATCAAGAACCAATGGGAAAGGAATATTTTTTCTGTTCAAAGCCTCTTTTAATGTAATAGATTGTGCATGATGATAAGACATCACAGTGCTAAAGCAGTCACAATGCATAATTGTAGCTGTTCCCAGAACTGCAGTTTCACACCAACAAAATTGTGGTTTATGTTTAATTAAGACTTGATTTTCATTTGGGGAAAATGGCAATGCCCTCCACTAAATGCCATGCTAATTTAGTTAGAATTTGGCCCATTTTTTCCTAGATTCAGCTGAATCTGCTGTTCTTTGCAGAAAATATAAGCATTATAGTGAAAAAAGGGAAAAATCTGTTACTTGGTCTAACTTTAATTATCTGATAATGCCAGCTTAAGAGAAAGGACATAATATGAATATGGACTCCTTTTCTTATGGGATTCTTGAATTTAGCAGAAGCCTCTAATAAAGCTTCAGGCAGCACAGTTCATTGAACGTTCAGTCCCCAAAAAGATTCTTTCCTGTTTGGATGCTGCTGTCCACAGATTTCAGTAATAAAACTGAAAAATGATATGCAAGTATGAATAAGCTAAAACGGCATATTAAGAACACCAATATTAGTGCAATAAATAATCGTGTTTACTCTTTGAAATCAATCCCTCTATTAAAAAATAGAAATAAAAAACTTTTGTGAGATACATAAACTGCTTAAGGTACCTGTAAATATTTTTCATGTGAGAAAACAGTACCTTTGAATTAACCTAATTATAATTATGTTTTGTTCAGCTTTGTCCTGATACCCAAACTAAACTGAATGCAGCTTATGTGTTCGGAACAACTTACCAACAAAATGTAAGTAATAAATAAAATAATGAATTTTGCATTAAGTTGCTTTATATGTCATTGGTAATTCAGTGCATATTGTAGGATATGGAGTTTGCCCATAAGCTGTAACATAGAATTCTTTCTTGTGAAACTGGTACTTATTCTAATTTTTTTTATTATTGAGTGAATTGAGTGTGGGGTTTTAAAATTTTTTAACTATGCGTCACAAAACTTGTTTATTATATAGCATGATCAAAATAGATTAAAGTGGCATTTGTATTCATGAGGTTGCTGACTTAGCAGTGGAAGAATACAGTGCCTGAATTCTGACAGTCATATACTTTCCGCGATACTGTCTAATTTTCCTGTCACTCCCTTTGGCCAGGTTGCATATGGCACTGTTTCCCACAGCATTCTCATGGAGTAACTGGCTTGGACAGGTGTCCTTTTTGTTGGGTGGAAAACTGGCTGGATGATCAGGCCCAGAGAGTTGTCGTGAATGGAACTAAATCCAGTTGGTGGCTAGTCACTGTTGGAGCTGGTCCTGTACAACATCTTCATTAATGGTCCGGATGAGGGGATCTAGTGCACCTTCAGCTAGCTCACAGACAACACAAGTTGGATGGGGAATGTTTATCTGCTGAAGGGCTGGAAGGCTCTGCAGAGGGATCTGAACAGGCTGAATCAATGGGCTGAGGACAATTGTACAAGGTTCAACAAGGTCAAGTGCCAGGTCCTTCATTTGGGTCATAATAATCCCATGCAGTTCTTAGGGCTGGGGAAGAGTGGCTGGAAAGTTGCCTGTCAGAAGGAGCCTGTTTGACAGCCAGCTGCACATGAGCCAGCAGTGTGCCCAGGTGGCCAAGAAGGCCAATGGCATCTTGGCCTGTATCAGGAATAGCGTCGCCAGCAGGACCAGGGAAGTGATTGTCCCTCTGTACTCAGCACTGGTGAGGCCACACCTTGAGTCCTGTGTTTAGTTCTGGGCCTTTCACTTCAGAAAGGGCATTGAAAGTGCTGGAGTGTGTCCAGAGAAGGGCAACAGAGCTGGTGCACAGCTTTGGAGCACAACTCTTGTGGGGGACAGTTGAGGGAACTGGGTTGTTTAACCTGGAGAAAAGGAGGCTCAAGGGAGACCTTGATGATTCTGTGAATCTGTCGTCTGTGAAGAAGTGGGACATATTCCACAATAATTTTGCAGGGAATGAATCTACAACTTGATAAAATAATTAAATGGCTAAAGCTATCTTTTTATTTTAAATTTTTTTTCTTGTAGTGCAAAATTTCAGTTTCTAAGATATTACTGGATTTTCCTAATCCAATCTTTTATGATCTGTTCCTTGAATATGATGGTGATAATGGACAACAACTTCTTTGGGCTGTCCCAGTTTTAAATTTGAATCTTCAATACAATGAAAAATTTGTTAATCAAGGTAAGACTCTTGCAGTAGAATTTCTTTGAATTTGAATAATCTGAATAACTTCAAATAGGAATAATTTATACGAATTACTGTTACTGAGTTGTTTTAAAAGATATCATAACAGACCTCAGTTTGTTTCCACTTAAGGAATTTAATATTTTATGGGCAAGTTCTGATAGTTTAAAGGGCAAGCTTTGCTTGCATGCACTGTTCCCATCAATCATATGCACAAATAATGTAAACTCATTTTATTATATATTTAAGTTGAAAATTAATTATCTTATATCCTCAGTAGTTCTATGTGTTACACAATCATATCTGTCATTTCTACTAGATTTCATTTTTTGTGTGTTTTGGATTCTGTGTGTGAAACTCATGTTTTTTCAAAGGCAGTAACATGAACAACTGGCTTTTGACTCGTCGATTTTTTTTGGTGGATGTGCTTAGTGGAAAAGAGACTGACTTGGGAAAACCACCAAGGGTACTTCGGATTGCTAGCAAAATAACAATAAGGTGATTAATTCTATTATATATAGTACATAGAAAATAAAGCCAATATTGTTCAGTCTGCGTTTTATTGTCTCAAAAGAAAGTTGTTTTATTAAGTTGTTTCTAATATGTGTAATATGTAATATGTGGGGGTTTTTCCATTGCATACTTGGAAATGCCATGAATTTTGCATAGTTGGTTCTGATGAGTGAGAAAACATTGGCTTGTGGACATTCAATTTACCATGATTACCTTCCAGGTACTGTGGATAAGACTATCTTAGCAAGCAGTCACCTCTTAGAAGGCTAAAAACTCCTCTGTTAATTCTTTTTCAATGTATGTGTTGCTGACTATACAAGGGTGTTATTTCACACTACATATTCTTTTTTGTGATAGTTTTACAACCTCTTGCTTATTCTGTTACATGATCCAGAGTAGGCTTGTAGTCACTTAACTGAAATGGTGAGAATACTTGTTAGGGTCATTACTGACATTTAATCTCAACTGAAATATACTTTGAAAGAACCTTTTTTTTTCTCCTTTATTGGCTGAAATGTTTTTTTCTGAGACGACTGTCAAAAAATTGGTATCTCCATTTTCCTTCAGCTCTTCTTCAACTTATCAGTTAAAAGATTACTGAGTAGCACTGAGTTCTGATCCATACAAGTAAAGCACCTTCACCGAATCACAGAAAATGCCGAGTTGGAAGGGACCCACAAGGATCATCAAGTCCAATTCTTGGCCCTGTGCAGGACTATCCCCAAGAGATTAATTCCCTGTGCTAACTCCATTCACTGAGAATTTCATATTACATTATTTCAAAAGATAAGAATTATCTTATGTATCTTAGGAGAACACCCTCCCTTCCCCTTCAAGAAAAGAATAATGCCAGAAACTCAAAATTCACGTAAAAAGGTCAATCTGTAAATTGGTTTGTGAAAAGTTACCTTTTGGAATTTGCTTCAATTGCAGCTATCCTAATGTCAGCAGTCGGGTAAAGGTTGCTGCAGGTATTTACTTACAAATGAACAATCCTTCTCTGCTTTTTATGTGTTTGGATGCATGCCTTTGGACACTCCAGTTGCTTCTAAAATGTGAAGTGCTGTGTCACTGGATTTGAAACTCACAATGCATTGATCAGGTTGTTCTGTTCACTTATTAATTCCTTATTAGTACAAGTTTCAATGCATGCTTTTCCAAGCACTCATCCATTTTCTCCATTAAAAATCATACTCTCTATTTCTGCAGTATTCGTCTGGTATCCCATACACAGAGAGGAACTATCTACCCTCCTCTAATTACAATTGCTTACACAGATGTGCTTGTCCAAAACCCTGAAACTCAGAGTGTGATGGTGAGATCTTTGTGTTATCTTAATCAAACCATTTTTTTTTTTTAGTTCCATTGGAATTTTGCTTTTCCATTTGAGTGAACAGTTCTGCAGGGTGTAATTAAAATCTAAGAAGCAGTTTCTAATTCTGCTCTTAAGTTTTCACAAAAACTTAAACCTTTTAAAACAAAGTGGTTTCAAGTATCCTCTTTTTAATTTGTATTCAGTCTTTTTTAAATTAAAATATTTTGATCTTAAAGTTGGTGGTATAAAACTGAATTAGGGTACAATTCAAATAAAATTATATTGCACAAAATAATGGGAAAAATACTCTTTATGCAGTCCGCTGAAAACAACAATTTATGCAAGGAAATGAAGTCTTTATTTAAAGCAACGCATTAAGAGGAAGTTGTTTATGACACAAACATTTCAGGTCACTTGTAGTTTAAGTTAAATATTGGTAATACATCTCAAACATCCTTTATTGTTTTGTCTTTCTCTATTGAAAACCACCAAATTCTCTTGTAGCAGATGCAGAAGGGGCATTACCTACTTGCCATTTTGCCTGCTGTGATGATGTCCCACTCTCCTCTGCCTTCTTCAGCAGTACAGACAGACCTCTAGCTAGAGATTCCTGGTGCTAGAACCATTCCTTGAGTTCCATATAGTTGCAAGAAAGCAAAGAAGAGGTGGAATTAGAAGCATAGAAAAATTAGTCAGGCAGTTCTTTCCTGCCTAAATGATGTCTGTAACTACAGAAGCAGCACTGTATTTAGAAGACAATTCATTCAAATGTCAATGGCAGGAATAATTGTTTTCAGTTCCTTTGTTTCCTGTCTTACTATTTCATCCTTACATCTCCATGTGATGTACTTGGCTATCGTCAATTTTGGATGTCTCATTGCATTTAACAAATTTTATACAAGTTGAAAGATATATTGAATATTGTGTTTTTGTAAACACGGAACTTCAAGTTAACTGAGCATATTTAGACTTAAGTCCAAGTGTGGTGATGGTATGAAGTTTGACAGGAACAAATCTTTGGGAAGACAAGGTGTGGTGGAGGAGGGTTTGTTTTGGGGGAAGAGTTGTCCTTTATTTTAAACTTAATTAAAAATACTGTTTATTATTATACTTGTGTTAAACTTAGCCTTGCAGTGACAAAGAGTCTGGCCAGAATATTATAAACCCAAGCCAAACATTTTGTCTTCCTTGTACAAATCTTTCAGACCAAAATCAAAAGAGTTCTTAGGATATATATATTTAAGCTGCAGGGAAGGATTTTCATGCTGCATGACAATTTTTATTTCATTCAGGCTGAAAAAATTGATGTCTGAGCTATGCAAGCTTACTGTATGATTTTGCATATTGGTGTAATTACACTAAGGTTGCTTTTTAATGATAAAAGGGAAAGTATCAAACATTTGGTGTCATCTTTCAGGAGGAAAAAAATTATGCACAATTGCAAGAATTACAATTAAATATAGCTAGTAAATTGCAGATAGCAGGCACCCATCCCCAGCATTACTGCTGGTAAAATCTGCACTAAGTGTAGCAGATCACATGCTAGTAAGTAAGCCTGGCACCAGAGCACACCAGGTCCTACCTGTACAGTAAAAGAAGATATATGTCATATAGAAGCCCTAGATGGGAATTCCTACCAACTAGAAATGTGAAAACTACCACTGTCTATAGTGGTTATAGCATTTCAGAATTTCTATGCATATTTATTTTTTGTATCTTAATATTCAGGTTTCCTTCTCAGTCAATTATGAGATGAATCAGTCAGAGGCTCAGATTCAGACTGATGTAAGTTGTAATTCCCTTTAATTTGTCAATATAATCATTAACTTCTATTTTGTGGGTTTTTTTAAAAAAGTCTGCAAATAATTTTCCATTATTTTCAGATTGCAGTGGGTGTGTTGGGTGGGCTTGCAGTGTTGTGGTCCCTTCTCAAGACTGCAGGCTGGAAGAGGCGCACAGGAAGCTCTATAATTGACTTGCAGGTATTAACAGCTGGCAACCTAAAAGAGGACATTTCTTTCTTTAGTGAGACCTTTGCTATCATTCCCTGTGATTATAACTACTCTGTTTCTTAAGGTAACTGAAATAATTTCTAGCCTAACTGCATAGAACTGTGTCCTGGAGTTAGGCTCAGAAAGTAGGGTTTTTGCATGTTTTTTGATTCTGGTGTTGTCATTCAAGAAATACTGCTGCTAGAAATAAAGGTATTTATAGAGCTGTTCTGATAAGTTGAGTGGACTTAATTTTTAGATTAATTCTTCTTTGAAGAAAGGCTAGCATGTAGGAGTTTCAGACAGTGAATATACCATAAATATGTAACTACAGTAGAGAAGTTTTGTTCAGGGCTACTTTTCAGTACTAGACTTTCCTATGTGAGCTGCATAACATTTTATATGCATGTATATATGTATTACTTAATTACCTTAACAAATCTCCAAAGTGTGTTTTTATAATTGCAGACAGTTTTCAAGTTCTTACTGTTTTATGCTGGAGACCTTGCCAACGTTTTCTTTATCATCACAGTGGGCACAGGGATTTATTGGCTTGTATTCTTCAAAGTAAGTGTTTTTCCAGATTTGAGTGCTATGGAAATCTAATAATATTGCATATATTTTTACATACAGATTAATTTTCTTTTTCTTTTTTTTGTGTTTTCATTTCTGGTCAGACTATTGAGGCAAGTTCTGTATCATATTCTGTTTCGTGTTCTTAAATTTTGTCTTCACTGGTTTCTTTTCATGAGGATACATTGTACTTGCAGTCTGCTTAATAATCACTTAAAATACTGTACACATTCAAAATGATTGCACCATAAATATTGATCTTTTTCAGAAAAAGCTTACTCACTTTGAGTACTTACTATGTTGTTACATATGCCCTGTATACTGTTTCAATGTAACTTCTCAATTTTAGGCTCAGCAGTTTGTCTCCGTCCTTTTACCACTCCCATCTCAAGAAGAAGATTTTGTTACATATGTAGCATGTGCATTTAGTTTAAAGGTAAATATTTTTTTCCTCGCTATTAAGTACATGTTAACATCCTTCTGTAAATTTTAAGTAGACTTGTTTTTAAACATCTTGTACAGTTCATTTTGTTACTGTATAGACATAAACAATTACATTCTTATAATAATGGTCATTTTTTCCATATAAATTTATCCTGTGGAGTCATAATAGGGAAGCCAATGTCTAAAGAAGATTATTTGTGAAAAATCTTTCTTTCAAGGAAAAAAGTCTAAAGAAACTCAAATAAGATAACATCATATCAAGAAAGCAAGTGTTTTCTTTTACACACAGAATGACACAGGATTAACAAGGTTGGAAAAGATCACAGAGATCATCAAGTCCAACCTTTTACCTAAGTTCACAACCTCTCCAACACCAATCCATCATCTAAACCATCTAAACCATGTCACTAAGTTCACCATCCAACCTGTCCTTAAATACATCCAGGAACGATGTTTCCACAACCTCCCTGGGAAGCCCATTCCAATGGGAAATCACTCTCTCTGTGAAAAAAGCAGGCTATAAATGCTCTCAGTTCCTGATTAAAAAGAAGACACATTCAAATAATTACATTCAAACATTTGGAATTCAGAGATCATTGGTCTGTCTTCCTGAAAGATACAAGTATTTTATTAGTTATGGGTATTATATGGAATTATATTGGAATTCATAATACAGGTTGTTATGTTATGGGGAAACAGTTACTTTGCTGTATTTTCTTCATAATTTTGGACACCATCACATGAGTTATCATTATTCAAAGCTTTTAAATTTAAAAAAAATATATCAAAAGTTGGTAATAAAGTTACAGTCTCAAGTATAATCAAGTTATTGCTTGTTACGTTTAATGAGTGCAATGAGTGTTTCTTCATCATTCATGCTGTTCTGTCCTTACTTGTTGTATTTCTCATCTTTCTCTCTTAGGCTCTGCAGTTCTTACAGTTGCTGGTTTCACAGCTTACCATAGATATTTTCTTTATTGACTGGGAAAGACCTAAAGGCAAAGTTCTTAAAGCAGTTGAAGGTAACTCTTAATTAAGCTTATTTGTATAAACAGCTCTGCTTAAATTCTGGTATTAGTCTCAAGTGTTAAATTTCAAAGTTTTTGGTACTCTTTTTAGGTGAAGGTGTTATTAAAAGTGCTGCTGCACCTGTGAGCATATGGAGGACATATTTTATAGCAAATGAATGGAATGAAATTCAGACAGTGAGGAAGATAAATCCCCTCTTTCAAGTGCTTGCAGTTCTTTTTTTTCTGGAGGTATTATTTCTACTACCATTATGATTATTGTTGTTGTTATTTATTTTCTATAATTTACAACCATAATGTAACATAAGGGTCTGGGTTTTAATTCTTGCATTTCCTATGGTAGTAGTGGATCACCTTCAAGTTCTCTTGAAAACATGTAATTAATAAAAAAATTATTTTAATGCATTTTTTTAAATTATATGTATGTATAGGTCATTGCAATATTTCATTGATGAAGACTTAAAAAAATCCCTAACCTTTAAATGCCTTAGAGACCTTTGTTAGTTTTGCTTAGTTGGTTTTTTAAGGTAATGAGTTACCCTAAATGGCTTAAGAGACTGATAAATCTGTGTACACACTCAATTCTTGATTTGCCTACTAACTCCTTCCTGTCACAGTTTACAGCTTTATTTCTGGTTTCCTTCCTGCTTATTTGCTATACTGCCCTTGTATAATGCAGGAAATGAAATGTGCCAATTCTGTGGCTGATGGCAGTGTGCCCTCAGTTACAGCTTCAGGATATGTGAGAAATTGTTCTTTAACTTTTAAAAAAACATATTTTCGTTTGTTTCTTCTGTAATTTAGGAATTACTGATATTTTTGGGAAGTAATCTTAAAGCACGTAGCATATAGTTGTTTATGTGAGGTTCTTCTACATATTTTTAATACTTTTATTCATTTTTATACTTCTGTTTTTAAATATTTCTTTTCAATTAAATACACTAAAACCCCCAAACTTTCCTCCTTCACTACATCAGCATTTTTGCTGTTGGTACATACAGACCAGGACCAATTTAGGTGGCATGTTTCAAGAAAGGAATGGAAGAAAAGAGAGCACCTATAAGGAGTTGGAGAAAACACATATTCCTATTGCACTCTACAACTACCTGAAAGGAGTTTGTAGTGAGATGGGTGTCAATCTCTCCCAAGTAATAAGCAGTAGGACATGAGGAAATGATCAACCCACCATAAATATGTTTCTGGTGCAGCTTCAGTTCTGAACAATTTTTGCTTATTTTTCACCACTTAACTGTTTCAAGACATAATGTTCCACTCATCTTTTTTACTTGGGAACTTTTTCTAGATTTTTTGTTTAAAATAGCCATACAGACAGTGGAGGGAAAGATATTTATATTCAATAAAAAAAAAAAAAATCAGTTTCTTAGAGTTCCATTTTTCCTGATTTTTTATTACTTCCTGTTATGATGGAAACAACAGGATCATAAATAATACTATTCATTGCCTATGAATACCCATACTATACATTGTTATATTGACCTTCTTACCTCCTCAGGTGGTGGGATTTTCAAACCTGGCTTTAATGGATGCTTCTTCCAGTCTTACAAGAAGCAGTGAGAGCTACGTGGCTCCCTGGAGCCGCATTTTAAGATTTGGTGTGTCTGCTGCACTCTGGATAGCCATTGCCATCTTACAGGTATGAGAAACACGTGACATATAGAATTATCATTTTCAGGCTGGCTCTTGGAAGCTAGAATATATCACTAGGCCATCCATACTGCTTATCATAGCATTGAGTATGTTCTTAACTGGCTTTTTTAGCTGTTTTAGCATAGTACACCTTTTGGACTTGAATCTTCTGAGCTGTGAGACAATTTACTTTGTAGTCAGAATTTTAGTCCTCTCAAAGATATGAATTTATGCAACTACTTTGTTTTGTTTTAAAGAACTTTGAAGCATCTCACAACTTCAAAACAAAGAGCAAGCCATTGCTACAACTTTACTTCTTGGAGGAAGTATATTAATCCCATTTCATAAAGTCCAATGCAGTGATGGCCACTACAGGATTCTGTTATTTGTGGGTGTTAAATTGTGAAATTAGTTGCTTAATAAAGTCAGATTTGGTGAACTAATAAAATTTCTCTGATTTCTTTAAGGTTATATTTTTTTCTACGTTCTATGAAAGATTTGTTGAAGATAAAATAAGGCAATTTGTTGATTTGTGTTGCGTGAGCAATGTAAGTATTTTTAATTGACTAATATATAAGGTAGTTTTAAGAATATTACATAATATTTATGAATCTAATCAGAGATTATTAGCTAACGGCCAGAGTTAATGTTTCTTTCAGCTCACTTTATTGCTGAACTCTGCAAGGTATCAGTTAAACTTCAATTTGAAAAAGATTCTAGAACCATAGGTATTGATAAATTCTTTTAGACCTGTGATTTTTAAGTTTTTTGGTTGTTTTATTATTTAAATTGGTTATATATGCTAATACAGAATTAAAAAATAACAAGTTTAGACAGTAATTAGATGTGGAAACATTTGCTACCATTCTGTCAACTCGTTTGCATTTTAGTCCTCTTGTCTTTCAGACACAGTTGTCTTGGTCTTATTTAATATATTTATGTTCAGTTTGTGCTCCTTTCTCCTTGAGGTTGTCCCTCAACTGCTGAACTTCATGGTTGTCCCTCTTGAACAGTTACCAACTTTCCCATGCATTTTTACTTAACATCTGAACTACTTCCATTTCTCTTGTTTAAATATGGGTATTGAAGCTTTGTACTGCAGCAGTTCCTTTTTGATCAAAGAAGAGTGCACTCAGAACAGATTGGTTTATCTTATTTCTTCAGAACTTTTTAAAAATACAGAAATTAACCACTTTCATCAGCCTTTCCAGCTTTGGTTATTCATCTTCCATGAAATACCCCTGTAGTACCTGGATTATTGGGGTTTATGTGATATTATAAGCATTGTAACATACTGAATGAAATTCTATTAAATACAGTCTCCTAGGAGCTAACCTGGAATCATGCGTATGTATTATGTATCACGGAAATAACTTTTGAATCAAAATAAAAGCTAGTAACTTAGGTTAAACTTATGGTTCATTGGAATTAAGTAGTGATCCTTGCTGTTGCTAAACTAGACTTGAAGCTGGTGTGTGTGTTTTCGTTACATGTAGATAAAACTAATCAGTCAAAGTGTTAATATTTTTCTTTCATATTCATTTTGGTACCTACCTACTTTGTATTTGCAGAAGGTCTGGTCTAGCTGGCTGATCTTCACTGTGAATTTAAAAGTTCAAAAATAAAAAGATAATTGTTAATAAAAGTATTCTTCTCTTCCCCCCCTCTCTTAGATCTCAGTGTTTCTCTTGTCACACAACTGCTTTGGTTATTATATCCATGGTCGCTCAGTGCACGGACATGCAGATACCAATATGGAAGAAATGAATATGAACCTAAAGAGAGAAGCAGTAAGCAAAACTATTAAAGTTTACACCTGCTCTAATCATTTCTCTTATATAAAAAACCTCAGACTTTTGCATTATAGATCTGCCATTGTGCATTACATTACAACAAATTGTGTTACTTACAGTATAGCAGGTGTTGGTATGTAAATACATGACTCGGTAGTTCTTTTCACTAGCTCTTCATCTTTATTCTTCTTCCCTATCTCATCTTGTTATTTCTTCAGATTTCAAAGATATGAAATTTCTGTTTCTATAAAAAGTTTTTTTTATAAAAAGTTTTTTTCATGTGTTTCAGAACCTTCTTTTCAATATTTAAGCTTTCCAGAGGTCATGGCCACATTGAAAAAGTTGCATACCAAAAAGCTTTCATAAAGAGACAAATCTGAACTCCTAATAAAGAAGCATCTACTGTTCCAATAAATTCTTTTATTCTATCTCTTCTACTAAATTAATTTGTGTAACTATTTTTTCTAGTCTGTTGTATGTTTTATCTTTGCTACAAAATCAGGCAAATGTAAGATGTTTAATACATGATCAGAGTCTTTACACTAAATGTCATGATACCTTTCTAGGGACAACTAAGAAGAAAGTGCCTTAAAGAAAGGATATTGCTATTTCAATGATAAGTGAACAGAAAAAAATATAACCATGTTTTTAACTTGTGTGTTTCTATAACTTTTTTTCCTAATCACTTATTTTAATATAATTTTGGGAGAAGCCAAGGGGAGGGGGGGGGGATGTTTCCTTATAGAGATGTCAATTTTTTTATTTTCTTAGGGTTTCTGAGATTTATTCAGTGTGATCTAGAAAATATATGGAAAAAGTCAGGAATCCAAAACAAACAGTAAAAGCAGGATAAGTATAGAGAAAATGCTAAACCTGTAACAAAGGTCTTTGAAGTGAACATTGAGAGATTTATTAGAAGGTAATGAACTGAACACAGGAGAAAAGAGGAATATGACCTTCTGACAGTAGGGGTCAGGATTTCATTCCCTAAGACAATCTTGCTGTACTAGAACCAAGAGTGCAATGGATTCAAATATTTAGAGATATTAAGTGCTATATATACATAAAAGAGGAAATGAAAAGCTTTGACTTGTTTTAAGTCTGTGAATTACATTAATAATCTTGATTTACAACTGCATTAATTTTATAGGAAAATCTGTGTAGTCAGAGGGGTTTGTTACCAAACACAGATGGCCAGACATTTCAGATTTCCATTTCAAGAAAAATGCGACTGCACTATGACTGGATTCATGAAACCCTCACAAGAGTAAGTGAGATATTTGTATTCTTTAAATGTTACTTAAAATACGTAATTTTTCTGCTGAAGTCATGGTCATGTTATATTTCAGAAACGTGGTCCTGCTAGGCTTTTGGACTCATCTGCAAATACTTTTGAACAAAGCACGAGGGCATACAACAGCATGAACAAATTTCTCAGTTCTTTTATTGATCACGTATGTATATTGACATTACTATATTAAGGAAAATAAAATTATACTAAGTAGAGACAAAAAATTACCAATCTGAAAGACAGTAATATCTATTTAAGCATATATGCTTTAAGATTTGTTGTTAGAAGTTTTTATGGCAACTAGAACAGGGCTTCATTCAAAAAAAAATTGGAGTACTGTCCAACAGTGCAGACTGCTCTTAAAAATGACAAATCCTGTTTTGTTATGTGCTTATTTTTGTCTTGGAATAAACCAGTGCACTTTTTTCATTCATAAAGGTCTAAATAGCTGTACTTCACTTTGTAGCAAGCACATAAAACAAGAATTATTGTTCTTTTTCTTATAGGTTCATAAAGAAATTGATTATATTGTTAAAGATAAGCTGACGCTTGAACGGATTCTTGGCATGGAGTTCATGGAACCAATAGAGAAGAGTATTTTTTATAATGGTAAAAAGATTTGTGATATTTGTACTATTTTAAGTATCTGGGTTCTGTGTAGATCTCTTTCTCAGGATTTGGGCTCTGAACTGGACATTACAGCAGAAGGGGTCATTAAATGACTGCTTGTGAAGGATGTTTTTAGGACAAGTTCTTCAGGTTACAGAAATCCTATATAATTTGTTGTTTTCCTGCAATGCTTTTTCTTTTACACAAGTGAAAGAATACCATATATACATGTGCACATGTTTATGAATTTCATAATTGTAAGTATTGATAGAAAAATATTGTTTGACAGTTGAGACTGTCATGGTTTCCAGAATTTCAGATGTAAATCAGGATTTCATGGCAATAGGACATATACAATTTGTAATGAAAATACAGTGTTTCCAGTCAAACTGATATTGGACATTTTTCTGAAAAAGTAGAAGGAGAGAAAAGAACATGTTTTCTATAATTGCTTAAATGTTATCTTCTCTTTCAAAAGTGGTGCTTTTGATAAAATAAAGGAGTGAATAAATGGTCTAGAATACTTTGGCTATGAAAAGGGTGTTTTAAGCTTAAAAGACCCATTTTCAGGGGCACTGTGAACCAATAAATGAAGACAATGCTAAGTTCTGAACCTTCTCCCAAGTAAGGCTTTAAGCGTATGATTTTATTATTTTTTTGAGTTGTGGCCAGAGCTATTAATTGCCAAAAATTTAAGTGACAAGAATGTTTCATCTACTTCCTGTTTAAAACAACCTTCTTCACCAGTTGTATTGAGATTTCAGGAGTGAATAGAGTTGTGTGTGAAACAGGAGGTTTTCCTGTTGTGTTCCATCAGTATTGTGCCATTTTATAAGTGAGGGGGTTTGTGTTGTTCTTCAATAGAAGGACACAACTATCTCTTCATTGCCACAGAATGCCATAAATTAGCTCTCTCTCTGGCTTTCCCTCTTAGCAGCTTTCTCAGCATAGACTGATGAATTCCACAATCTTACAACTCAAAGAAATAATCATATTAAAAAAATGTTTTCTTTTTTAGATGAAGGACACTCTTTCAGTGATATTCTCTATTACGGGAATGAATCAACACTGCTCATCTTTGATATCCTGTTTTTCTCCATTGTGGATCTGGCTTCCCAAAGTTTTGTTTTAGCAGCTATTCTAACGTATTTGCAACAAGAGGTAAATTTCAATTGAAGAACAAAGTAATAGCTTTTAAATGGGGGTCAGTTTCTATATTAACTAGCTAATTAAAGCAGTAAACAGTATGCAGTGACAAGATTTTAATGAGAACTTACAGTTTTTTGATTTTTTTTGTTAAGGGCTTGTGAGAAATTAACTTTGTTCGGACGGCTGTTATGAATAAAGAGATTACAAATAATTTTCAATAGAAAACACAAATATCAGTTAAAATTAATCACACATAATTGTATCATAATTTAGGGTGGAAAGGTAATAGAAAATGTTTCAAAAATGCTAAAGGAAGTTAAGTACCTTATTCACTCATTATTTACAATTCATAGATAATATGAAATTATTTTATGTTAGATACTGTTTTAAGTATTTCACTATTAACACATATTTTCTAAAATGTTTTTAGATATTTAGGTTTATTCGTAATACACTTGGGCAGAAGAATTTGGCATCCAAAACC
The DNA here is from genome assembly GCA_013399895.1 of Serilophus lunatus. Classification (NCBI taxonomy): domain Eukaryota; kingdom Metazoa; phylum Chordata; class Aves; order Passeriformes; family Eurylaimidae; genus Serilophus; species Serilophus lunatus. Next base: position 212,300 of record VXBA01003011.1, on the reverse strand, counting down.
TTGGTGGATGAAAGATTTCTCATTTAATTAAGAAGATGAAAAGTTTTGTTGAGGAGTTAATTGTGGAAAATATTTCCATGATTGAAGCATCTCTGACCTGCAGATTAATTGCAGTGCACTTTTCAATAACTATAATGTCATGGGTTTGAAATTTGTAATTTTTTATATTGTGTGCTATTAAGCTTTCTTTTTCTGTATTTACAGATTTGTTTTTTTAATTTGTGAACACTAAGACATAGGCCTTAGGATAGGTACATGCAAATAAGACAGAAGTAAACATATTGTTGTTATTTTTAGAATAAGATAAAAATTATTTAATAGCTTTTGATAACATATGGACCACTCACTTTGAGGCAATAATTCGAGCATCTGGTTGACAAGATTGTCAACTCTTAAGTTTTCTGCAAATATCTTTTTATTTATTTGGAGGTGTAATATTTAGCAAACATATTTCTAGTTTTACACAGCACAGGATTTTTTCTGAATTAAGTTAATATTTCAGGAGGACTTTTCAAAGATCACTTGTTTGTGGTGACTCCAACTTGAAATTTTAAGTTTTCTCTGTCATAATTCTATATGCTTCTGTCTCTTCTCTTGGACTTTATCATTGTTTTTCTTGAGTGTGGCCTGTACATGGCACCCCATGTTTTTGAGATACAGTGGTGTCACAGCAATGGAGAAAAACAGGCCACTTATGATAGAGCAGAGGAGATGGTTTATCGGCGTGTGGGGCTTGTTCCTCATCCTCTGTCATCTGATGCAACATGCCCAGGGAAACAACAGTAATTATTCTGTTCAGTTTTTCCACACAAGTGAAATGGAAGCAATTGTTCTTATCTTTTTAGAAGTGTTTGCACAGGTGCTCATGGACCTTTGTCTCTCTTAACTTACTGACTTTATTATCTTTAGATAGAACACATGTCATCATATTTTTGGAATTTAGACAAGTTAACAATTATGCAAGTGCTACTTATTAAGTGTTTAGGGAGATTACGAATGGCCTTCAAATCACCTTAAAGTGAGGTATCTACCTCCCATTTTAATCACTAAAAATTCTCCCTACCTTTTTTATGTAGTTTTTTGAGTAAATGGTTAAGCATGAATAGTGTTTGCTGTTTTTATAGCCGTTATTTGTCTTTAAATGATTCAGCAAGGGACTTGGCACTATGCCATAAAACTGTAAGTCAGCATCATCTCATGCTTATTCTAAAACAGAGTCTGGGGACATGGTTAGCTGGACTTAGCAGATTTCCCATGCAGACATGCTTATCTGAGCTGAAGCAGCATTGCATTTCAGATGGTTTTTGGCTTCATAAAGAGGAACATGTTCTCATGTTGGTACCATGTCATAAAACGTGTCATTAAACTTACAGTAGCATGGACATAAATCTTAGGGTCACTTTAAAGCGTTTTCTTTTGTTGCTGCAAAGCCTGTGTAACCTGCTAGTCCAATACAGTTGCTATTGACTGATAGAATGTGTCTACCGTGACCAACTGAAGAGTTGATTTGCAGTGGTACATCCATTTATTAATGGGTAGGTTAGCACAGGCATTTCCATGTCATGCTTTCCTTGTTTTGACTGCTTCTATGCACAGTTCTTGGTTTGTTGGTGCACACCATGCCTCATAAAATGTCTGAATACAAAACTTCTAGTGGTGTCCATGTATTTCTTTGGTCAATATTTTTGCACAACTTAATTAAACTTAAGTCCTTACAAGTTCTACTACAAAGTCAGTGTACTAGAGGAAATATAATCTTTCTCATGTGACTGTACTTATCCAAGCTGATGGATATGACTAAAGGGTTGCAGAAAGTCATTGCAGTCTATAAATGAGCAAGGGTGATCCTGATGAATTGTCCTAATACTAGTATCTACTTGCCACACTTTCCAGCAGTAGAACTGTGCATCACTGACAATGGTCACAGTCACAGGCTTTTTCTCTTGAATTCTGATAATGTGTACATGGGCATGAAGTTATTCCAGGGAACAGAAGTACACCTCAAACATGCCTCCTCCAGAATGGTTACATTTATGACCAACTGCAATCAGAATAACTAAAACAGAGTAAGTAGACTTGGGGTAAACCAGGGAACGACTGTAAGCAAAATGTGATTGTGCCATCAGTAGATACAGACGTGTGGTTTTAATTAGTTTGGTCCAGCAGAAATGAAGACATTTCAGCATTCTGGCTCTCTCACTCTGTATCCTGTTCTAAATGCTTGTACTAACCAGGTACAAAACCCTTTCCTTACAAAACCCTTGCTTTGAGTTTGCTTTAGGTATGCCTTTAATTATCTGCTGCTCAGAAGCGCATGTGAAAGCTTTAATGACCTTGAATTTTGCAAGAACTATTGCTAAAAGCAACTCTTCTTACAGACAAATCATAAATTAATTCAAAAATATCTTGTCAAAACAGTTCAGTGGCTTGGCCCCTTCTTTCTCTTAAATGTAGACACTTCTCTGTTTTGTTTTATTTTTGCAGAACATTTTTCTAAAATGTTAATATAACTAACATAGGCAACTCTATGTGATTTAGGAAATAATTAGAGGAGTCAAAAGCTCCAGGAAGTCATAGAAGCTTTTCTTCATTTTTGCTGTCTAGTGAACACTTGGAACAGGTTGACTGAACTTTGTTCCCCTATTGCTAGACATTTGTTCAAGAAATACCTCTTGCAATTGTATTTCCAACTTAACATTTTTCTTTTTTAAAATTAATGTGCATCTACAATGTGTTGTTCATGTGATGAGTGTCTTTCAGGTTTCTAAATGTTTTATTTGCCCACATGGCATTTCAAACAACACTGTCTGTTTGTCTGAGCAGTAAAAAAAATTTCAAAGATTGGAGACCTTTTTCTTGTGCTTGTTAAACAAGTTGACCCAAGCCTACAGCACACTTTTCCTTCCATGAACATGAGAGTAGGGCCAGAGGCTGATGCTGGCTGTGCTGTCCAGGGAAGCTCTGTCAGGACAAGTGTAAGAAAGGGGTTTTGCTATCAGTGGGACAACAGAGGGTATGGTTTGGGATAGTGACAACTAATGGAATGAGATGGTCATTTCTTGCCAGGCATCTTAGAGGTTACATACCAAACAAATTATTTCCACAAATATGACTCTTATGTACAGACAAGATACAATAATTTCAATTATATGTTTAAAATTTACAGGTTTCATTTACTAATGAGGACTTGCCATTTTACTATAGCATTCCTTTGAATGGTAGGGGTGGATGTGGCTGAGGTAAACCCTAGCAGAGGTGAGAGTGCAGCTGGCAGGACACTCAGATTACACCTTGCCTGTCAGCTTCAGCAGTGTGGGCAGCACAGCAGTGCCAGCCAAGCCCAGCTCCAGACATTTTCAGTCTGAGTGGGAGGATATGAGTGGCAGGTGATGGAGGGAGGGCAACGTTGTGACACAATCCTGTGAAAATTACAAGTAAACTGGAATGGTGGAAGGAGGTAACTGCTAAACCTCTCATAATTGGTCTCCCTCACCTTCACTTGCTTTCCCCTACCGTTTTGTCTCTACCCAGTACCACACCCTTTTCTCCTGCACCTTTTCACCAATTAAAAGCTCTAATCCCCTGTCCGACTCCCCTGTGCCCCAAGCTAGCGCTTCCAGGCAGTTCCTGACACAGCCTCCTACTTCACCCCACCGTGGTCAGCTGAGGTGCAGATCCTGCCCCTCTCTTTTGGAGGGTCTGGCAGCAGGGCTCTCTGCCAGGGCAGTCACTGCCTGTCCCTGCTTCCCTGGGCAAATGAGGAGAGAGGTGGCCTCAGCAGGAGAATGCTGCCAAGCAGGGCAGCACTGTGTGCCCAGGTGTGCCTCCGGGTAGCAGCACCACTTCTGTGTATGTCTAAAGGAAAGAAAACAAGACACCTTCCAAAAAACTTGCTTTTTGAGCACTAGCTTCCTACAGCTTTGCCTCCTCTATTTCTTGCATACCTTCTCCCCAGCTTCCTTGTGTGACTCCTACCATGCCACAGAAGACAGGTAACACCTGCCACAGGTGTGGTGTAAAGACCACCATCGTTGTTGGCCCACCACTGGATGCCAAAGGGGGACGAGGCTGCAGATGACACCCTGCAGGCAGAGTGGCTGAGCTGCTGCCAGGCCCTGTGGGCAGGACTGTGTGGGCAGTTCTGTGCTCCAGTGCCCACGTGGAAGATCTGGATCCATAGGTTGGGCAGGCAATTGTGGAGCCTGAGGGCTGATTCCCAGGAAATTCCATGGGAGATGCATTTGCCTCTCTGTATGTTGCTTCCATCTTACCCAAATAGAGCTTCACTAAGCTTTGATCCAGAGCCCTGACCAGCTGTATCCCGCTGATCCAGACTGCTTTACCAACCTATTGGTGCTACTTGAGACTTGTCACTCCATTTGTTTTCCAGGAAAAGTAGCTCTAAGCCTGGCAGCTGAGGGGAGGTGAGGCAGTCTTTGGGGTTAATGAGGAAATATTTGATGTTCAGAGCTCACCTGTGGAATAGCTCTGCAGAGATCAGGAGTCAGCGTTGCATTAGCTGACATTGAGAATTTCCCTTTGAATGTTCAGAATTGTTCTTTTGTTAATCTGTGAAAGCTGAGCCCACATCTGACAATCTCCTCACAACCTGTGGTGTTCATGGAATCAAATGCAGAGGCTGTAACCAAGCAGAGAGAAGGAAATGTACTTGCATTAGCACTGAAGCAGTTATTCCTAGAAAACATGCAGCACTTTAGAGACAGATCTAGATGGTTTATTACTATGGCTGGGTTTGAGTTTAGGGTTTTTTATGTAAGTGCCTGCTCTTACAGAATTATCAAATTTCCATTTTACAGCTCTCTGCATCAGGGTGGCAGAAAGGCTCATGCAGAATAGAAGAAATAGGAATGAAAAAAACAACCTGTAACTCCATGGTCTCTGTAACCTTCTCACCCTGGTTTATAACAGCAGGAAAATAATTCCCTTCAAATCATACAAAAAATAAATGTCCAGTTCTTCCTGTAAATGCTGAATGGAGATAATATGCTTTTGGCTTTGCCTGACCCCTGGAACAAGAAGAGTGGCACCAATTGACCTACTGAGCAAACAGCTTGTTATCTTCCAAAGCCTTGCCTGACCCCACTTCCCATCCATGCCCTGCCACAGGCAGCAAAGCTGGGATGAATGGATTTTGCCCTTTCACGTGCTGGAGTTTCCCCCGAATCCTTTCCACACTCCATGGAGCTGTTAGGGCACATGGGAGGCAACATCCTCCCTCTGCGGGTTCTTGGAGGATGGATTCAGGCACTGGCTTTGGGGTGCATCCTCAGGCTGCTGGCCCCCCTGCACCAACCCTTCCTCTCACCTCTGCCTTCCCAGGTTCACCTGGGCCTGCAGAGTCCCAAATCCCAGAAACACTGGCAAAGGGATGCAGGAGTTATTCTGAAATATTTATGTTTAATAACAGCTATGCTGAAAGCTTGGTATTTATTGCATTACCCCAGAAGGTCAGAGTGGTGGTGATGCCAGGACAGGGATCTGTCAGGTGTTCATTTCTCCTAAGAGTGTACAGTCAGAAACTAGTTTCTGTTTGTTGGACAATTTGAGACAGAATGCACTTTCTGGGAAGGAAAAGGCTGCATTTCCCATTTCTCATTTTGCTTTCTTTTCATGTGTGTAGATATTAATATCTGAGCTTCACTGTTGAAAAGACCAAAGTTGCTCTCCTGTACCTTGTACAAGTAGTTCTGTCTCTACAAACACTGGAAAATATTACCTCATGGTCAGGCACATGACAGGATGTGCAGACTGATTTCTGTGGAGATTGCAGTGCAGGGAGGGATTGTGGCCTGGGGCACCCAAAGCTCAGGGCAGAACTTGAGATTCAGAGTTTTCCCGGCAGCATCCTAAACCCACAGGAACAGTGAGACATACCTCCCCATAGGGATGGGGTAAAAGCCTGACAAATTCCTCTATGTAGACATGTTTACAGTTCTTAAAATTACAAACAAGCAAAAAGAAAAAAAGAAATAATATAGTTGCCCGGCTTGCACAGCCAGCTGCACCACTCACTGCTGACTAACGCCTGTCTTATTGCATGTTATTTCTCTTAAATGGCAGCCTGCCTTTGCATTTGCAGAAAGCCCAGCACTGTGCTCTTTGGAAGACAAAACACTGAATTCCTTTGAAGGCTGCAGATGCTGTAATAGGTCCCAGGGACTTGTGAGCATGGTGATGGGAAAGCACTGGATCTGAGGCCTGTGGATCAGGGCTATCTGGTCTGTCAACAGGACGAGCAGAACCCTACAGTGATTCTGTCTGGTCTGCAGCTGCAGCTGTGCACCTGCAACACCCCTGTTACACAGGTTGGTGTAGGGGAGTGTCAGTCGCTGTCAGTGAGGAAGTTTTGCTTCCTCATCCCAAATACTGTGAGCAAACCACAACTTTCTTAACTTTTTTGCTGTTTAGAGCTAGCATTGCTCTCCAGTGGCTTATTTCTGACAGTCTGGATAAACATAGGGCGATGCTCTGATGACACGCTTCTTGGAAATAATAGTATTTGCTACCCATCCTCACCAGATTGTAAAGCCAGAAGAGACCATGAGTAATGGAGCCTTTCTTGGTGGCAACTCAGTGCTCTTGGCTACTCTGACCTAGTCACACTGATCTTCATTCATTTTCATCATGGGAAGCACTGCCTTCTCAGCAACCATGATGAGAGAAGGGCTGGGATCCTTTAAGATGCAATTAAGTAGCAGACACATTTAAATGCATCCAGATGAAGGAATAGAAAGAAGCTGATCCCCTCTGAGGAATGTTTTTTGTTTCCCAAAGCTTTTAGCTTTCTGAGCTTCCCCTTTCTCTCCAGCACTGTTGAGTTGCAGATGCTTTAACTGTGAGAGACTGAAATGGGTCCAGTAGGTAACCTTTACCATGCCACCAGTAGTTCTAAAAGCTGTACTGGAAACGACAGTGTATAGTTAGAGGAGGCGGATGTTTTCCCATTCTGTGCCTGCGTGTATGCTGGAGTGTAAAATCCTGGCTGCTCTTCACAGCCCTTGTCAGTCTCTCAGCTCAAGTTTGGCATAATAAGAGTCTGCAAGAAGTACAAGCCAGCTCTGTGGATGCATGTGCTTGGAAATGAACAACACTAGAATCCAGCTCACAACTGAGAACAAGCCTCAGCCCCTGACATTGTCTGTGCAGCAGGAGTGAAAATGGATCTACCTGGACACGTTGGCACCAGGTGAGAAAAGGAACAAGTGGAGGAGCCAGGCCTGGGGAAGAGGTACTTGGGGCAGCAGGGCTCAGCTTTGCCCACAGGCACTGGAGCAAAGCACAGCATCGGCTCAGGGCCAGCAGCTCTTTCAGCTGTTCATTGGCATCACACAGGAAATACAAAGCAGACCGTTTTCACATGCTCCCTCTCTGCAGCCCCTTTGCCATGACAAGAGTGTGCAGTACATGTGAATGCTGAATGTATGGTACTACCACCATCCCTGGCTGCTGGCAATCTGCCTGCTCAGTGTGTGCTGAGCTGGGACGAGAGTGAGTGACACAAGCCACTGCAGCAGGGGCACTAATCTGGCTATGACACCTTTTCACATGGTTTTGTATTCAGATCTTACCCAAGAATCACCAACTTCCATTGTTCCAGCAAACACTTGAGAAAGGGATTTCTTGAGAAAGGTGCCCACAGCCCTAGATGTTGCCATCTTTTGTGTGACAAAGGCTCAGGAGACCCATGGTACATATGTAACTCAGATCTGCAGATCTGGTTTTTGGAGATTAGATCCATTTATACTCCTGTTTGAACACTGGACTCCTTCCTGGATGTGTGGCTATGTGCTTGGCTACCTGTGTCTGCCCAGCAGCAGCTCAGTAAGCTTCCCTAAGAAGACCTGGAGTTTCTGCAGTCAGCTCCAGAGTGAATGAGGAACATCTGGTAAACCTACTACCCTCCCATTCCATAAGCTATCACAGAATCATCAAATGGTTTGGTCTGGAAGGGACTTTTAACGATTTTTATGTCCAACTTCCCTGTCATAGTCCTTCCACTCGATCAGGTTGCTCAAAGCCCCATCCAACTTGCCCATGAATATGTTCAATGATGGTTGCATAAAATTGTATGCACCGAGTGAAAAGTCTCTCATGAAGTGGAAAACAGAACGGAAAGTACATGTGCTTGTTGGGTTGAGGGGAAGACTGTGTATCTGTGGTTCCTCCTGATAAACACGAAAACTTGTCTGCCTCACCGTAGGACATCTTAACAGGTCAAATCTCCTTCATTTCAAGCACTCTGAGGCAGAGTTTAAGGAAACATGTAATATTGAGAGAAGGCATAATTATAACTTAAGAACAGAAGCCAGTAGAGGGTATGTGCATTGAAATAATCCAGCACTGTCCAGCCTGCTGGGTCAGTTTTCCACTGATGACTCTAAAACCCAACCCTGAGATGTGTCAAGGACTTATCTCTTCAACTCCAAGTTTATGGTTTCAGCTCAAGCCAGCTAAGACCAGAGGCAGACCCTCAGCATGTGTCCTCATAACCTTAGGCCAAGCCCAGTCCTTGCTCTGCACTCCTGGCTGTTAGGGTGTTTTCCCAGAAAGGATGTCAGAAGTCTTGAGGGTGGCCAAGGACAAAGCCTGATCCCTTGAGACAAGCCACATGCTGTATGAGAAAAGTTTCTTTTCCCTCCTAGAGGCTCTCTGGGAGCCATCCCTCCCCTGCTTCCCTGATGGTTCCTGCTGCCAGGACCAGTAAGGACACTGGTCGTTGCTGGGACACACAAATTAAGCTCTGAAGGAGAACTGGAGCCATCAGCAAGGTGAGGAGTACAGCGCAACTTCCTGTGCTCTACAGCAGGTCTGGGTATCCCCAAGTGGACTTTCCTTCCGCACATCATCTCTGCAAGCAAACCTGATGGTTCCCAGCAGGGTGGCCACGCTGGCAGGTAAAAGGTAGTTCCCCAGGCCCTGGCAATTTGTAACCATTAGCCCAAGAGCCAAAAGGGTCTAGCAACCTTCCTGGCCCCAAGGCATTGCTTAAAACTTTAAAGGCAGGCTGTAAGTGATGATAAAATGCCCCCGTCCAAAGTCTGGGGATGCTGCAGCTCTCTGTCTCCTTTGTTGCCAAGGACTGATTTAGCTAAAGGAAAGAAGAAATCATCCTGTTTGCTTTGGCTGGTGACACTGGTGCTTGTAAATGTTTTGTTGTTTTGGGTTTTTTTCAAAAAAGCCCACCAAGCACATGCTGAAAACCCATCGGTGGCCTGATCCCCCTTGCTGCATCATAGCAAAAGCTCCTGCACAGTTTGCTTCCAAAGTATTCATTTTTAGGATTAATTTCTGAGCAGGGAAGGTACTCACGCTTCCAATGAAATATGCCGTTCATCAAATGCAATTTTCCTCTGGGCCTACACATGCGTAATGAAGATTGTGTTTGAGCCAAACCTGGAACAGAAATTTTTCAAACAACCTCCCTTTTGTTTGCTCAGTCCCAGAGTAATATTGATTTAAGAATATTGTCTTGGTGGTGACCTGTTAGAAAAGTTTAAATTTCTTTCACAACCTGGAGAGAAAAGGGGGCCTCTCAATGAAGGCCCTCGCTAGCAATGACAGGAGTTAGGCCTGGCTCATCACAGCCTTTTTCCCTAGGCAGCCAGCCGTGCTCCTTAATTCTGCTGGAAACCTGTACTGGCCCATCATATGCAAAGCAGGAGGGCTCTGGAAAAGGAAAAGTTAAAGCAGCTGATAATTTCTCTTTTGCCTATACCTAAGCATGTAGGTTTTAAGGAGGCATAGCTTCAGGGAAGTGATTTTGCAAGGCTATGCAGTGCTGGAGCCCTGCTGAGGTTGAGCTGGATCCTGGCTCAGCAGGTTGCACTCCCAAAATGCAGCAGAGAGTTGGCAGGGGTAAGCATCTGGCATCTTTGGAAGCATGTAAAAAAGTGGGACAAAAGACACAGTTGTGCAAGCTGTGGAGGCTTAGGGAGGAAGAATGTTTTCTGGCGTCCCTTCCTCTCTCCAGCTGCTGCTCCCAGTGCAGCCTCAGCAGCTCTCCTGCACCCCTGTGCTGCTGACTCACCTCCACAAAGGCCCTTTTGACATCGAGGCATTGCATTAGGATCGAAATATTGTGCAGCAGCAGCTCTGCTGTCAGGCCAAGCTCTGCTCAGCAGGAAACTCCTCACAGCTGCAGAATGAATACCTGCAGAGGCTCTGTGTTGCTGGCCTGGCACCCAAGGGACAAGGTGCAGTTGTCACGCTGGTCTTGGACATGTTGCGGGGAGTTGTTGGGCTGTCACCCCAAACTGCTCTTTCCTCCCAAGCCCACAAATCCACCCTTTCATCCTCTCTAAGAACACTTCCTTACCTTCTGTACCTGCCCATCACAATCAGCACATCCCTGACTACCACCCTACTGCAAGAAACTGAACATCTTCCTGCCCACGTGTCCCACACCTGGGTGGCTGCCAACCTTGCAGTCTCTCCGCAAGGAATGGGTGCTGCCAGGAGGGTCTGACTATCACCATCTTGTCCAGTTACTCATGCTCAGTTACTGACAAAAGTCAGGCCAGACAAAGCCAGGCTTTTTCTTGACAGAAAGCAACTACAAGACCACCCTTGGCCTGGGGAAATTCTTCTTCCAGAACTAGTAATGGATTTTATTTTGTTTTCTGGGAGAGAGAGGACTGGTGGAAAGAGGGTAAAAACATTTGGTAACATGGGACAAATGCCTCTTGATGAAATTTGCTGTTGTTTTCCAAAAATACCTGTGCTGAAGGCTGAAAGCATTTGTGTGAGAATTTAACCCACAATGCCACTGCAACAAAGAGAGCTCGGGATAACCACTAAGAATGGTGTGTGAAACACTCCAGAATACTCCTAAATACTTTGCAAAATGTTAGATCACCTTTTTGCCATGGAACACCTGCTGAGCACTAGGAAGCCCCTAGTCCAAGCCTGTTTTGTGCTGACTGCTCTTGCAAAGGGACAAGCTCTAGCCCAAACACTGCCTTTCCAGTGGCAATCCCAGTGCTTTCAGTTGAGTTTCAATCCTGAAGCTTCTTCAAAGTGAACAAAACCACAACCTCCTCTGACTACCCTGCTCGTCAGCTTCTGTTGGCTGCTGAGGGGCAGAATAAAAGGGAAGAGCCTTACACTTCTGCTTGTGACAATATCTGTGTTGAACTCCAGTTAAATTATTAAGTGCCCTACAAAAGCATAAAAGGTATATTAAAAGGACTTCAAAACAACATGCATGGAATAGGACCTCATGGAGGGAGAGATAAATGTAAAGGTATGGTCTTAATGAAATCCAATGTCCCTGTAATTATTTCAAGTTAATTCTGGTTTCGTAATGTCATGCTTTCAATAATATGAGTTAATGCATTTATATTTATATGTATATGTTATACATATTTTTATATGGAACAACATGCAAATCACTTCAGGGCCATCAGCTTCTTATCACTCTCATCTGTATGTTATGAGTATTAGTCAGAAAGTACAAATTTAAACAAAATAATTAGATGTAATCAAACCCCCAGTTATTTTAGATCCATTATGATCAGAAATACACTTCCATGAAATCTTGGGGCCATATACCCACCTGCATAGACATACATTTTCTGCTCAAGAACTCGGGCAATTCAGGGGATGGAATCACATTTTTCCCACCCTCAGCATAGTGAAATGTAAATAAGCCACTTGTTTTGCTGCTCTGCTCCATATATCAGCCACAGAGGGTCCAGGAGTTACTGCTTAGCTGGCAATTTTGCTGATAATGTAGGAGATAGAGCAGCCTGCTCATTTGCAGCCATGTCACCTCTGCTGACCCAAGCAAAAATGGGCTTTTGTCAACATCAATAAACAAATTAGAAACTGCTTTAGAGATACACGAGCTCTGGTAGCCCCCATTGCATGAACAGGCAAAGAAGGGGAGGGCAGGCCCTTTCAGCAGCTGGCTGCAGATGTGAAGAAGGACCTGCCTGCCTGTTAATGCTGCTCCTCTCTGGTATTGGGCTGGTTTGAAGGCAGCTCATGGACCCTGAAGCAAGGCTGTGCTTCCTGAGCATGGTTGCTCAGAGCTTGCTGGCCTGGCTGACACTGGTCACTGCAGCTCCACCAGGCTGTAATGTATGTCCCTCAGCTGGCAGAATTTTTTCATCAAAACAACAGATTTTCATAAGAAAATTCCAGCTCATAAAAAAAAAGCAGGCTTTGAACAAGTGTAGCAATTTCTAATGAACTTCTGAGAAAAAAAACCCAGATTTTTTTTCAGGATCTGCCTCATTCCTTCCAGCTTTCTTGAGCTGCATAAGTTGCCCAGGACTCTCACATCCACAGCTCTGCAGGGCTCCTAAGATTTCAGACTTTTTATTTTCCAGGGCTAAGAAGCTTGGAAAGGCCTAGCAGGAATGGTGCTTATGCACAGGTCTGAGCCTGGCATCCTGGAAGATATCATCTCACACCAAGGACATCAAGGTCCCTATGCTCAGGCAACAAGGAGCCTGGACACATTGAAGAGGACTTAACAAAATGCAATTCCTGGCATAAAGGAGGTTTATAGGAACACAGGACCCTAAACAACTTAAACCCCAAGATCTCCATCCAGGTCTCATACTGTCCAAACTTCATCCTGAAAATGAACATCTGCTTTGTGGTCTTTGAGGAACAGACCCACAACCTGCCCTCCCACACTTGGCTTTGGGGTTTCTAACTCGTCATCCTTTCCTCTCACTTCTTGTAGGAACTGCAGGTTTTTCTTTAGATTTCTTATGGGAAAATACATTTCCCTCAGTGCTGCCTTTCATGGTATTGAGAGCACACAATTTGGCCTTTTATCCAGGTGCTTATCTCTCCTGTGTTTGATGTTTGCAAGAGCTATTTGCCAACGATTTCCAAGGTGTTTTAATAATATATGTTGCTTCCTTTATGTATGCCAGAGTGAAATTGCCTGTATGAGAACCAGAGACAGGGAAATAAGAGATGTACTGCTCCGGCTATGACAGTCTCTTCTTCTGGACTGGCCTTTCTATCACCCAGTGCGAGACTGGATATCCAATTGGGAGGGTCATTTAATGTGCTGGAGGCAGCAAAGACTACTCTGCACAGTCCAAGGCCTTTTCCTGAAAGGTAACAAGCCCACAGCCCTCATTGCCTCACCCATGCCAAGCTGTTTTGATGCCTTTCCAACCCTGAGCACCCACAGCTCAGAGAAACATGATCTTCAGGGCTTACACACCAAAGGTGACATTCAGGAGCATTTTGCAGACCTGCAGGTGCCTAGCTCTGACACACAGACTTTTCAAACCCCAGAGAGACAGGACACACATTTGCAATCTCCCTTACAACCTGAAGTGCTTCTATTGCTGTTGCTTGTTGATTACCTGTGGTTAACCATCTGCTTAGTTATAAACACCAGCTTGAATTTTCCATTAACAACCATATCAGATATTTACACATTCCTCCAGAGCTCTCTTCAGCATCACATGGTACTGTGGTAGTGGTGTGAGCAAAGGAGCTCCAGCTGCAAAGGGTGTCAAACCCCAAACTGAGAACAGAGGAGGGGTCCCATAGCTCCAAAGACACTAAATAGATCTAATTTCTTTCACCTTCAGAGAGTAAAAGAAATTAGTAACATAGGGAACAACAGGGAAGAGAAAAAGAAGAAAGATGATAAGGGAGGAAAAGGTTTCCATTGTCTCCACTGAGTCTTGGTGCCTACAGTGGGGTTATGAGATGACTTATGATGTCAAATAAATCATTGCCTGATATATCACCCTATTTTCCCTATAATTACTTGATTATCAGATCATCTTGTTGCTTTAGTGCATAAAAGCATCTGCCAGCAAGGTTATAGCATTGTGCTTCCAGCGGAAACAGGCAGAAATCCTCACCATGCTCCACATAATGCCTTTTCTGGTCAAAAAACCATTAGAACCTTAGGTAGCTCAGATGACAATGCTGCCCTCTGTAACCAGGTGGCCATCCTCTCAAAAACAGAACAGATGAAAAAAGCAAAATATTTAGAAGATGTTAGGATTCAATAAATGGAAAGACAACTGCTCTGATTTGAACTCAGAGTCACACCACTGCTGAGTCCTTAATCATTTTCTCTTTGTTGTCTCTTTTTGCCATGTTTGCTGCTGGCTGAGCAAGTTCTGCACTCACATCCAGATGTTATGAGAGCTGATCAGCACTGTGCACAGACACTGGAACACAGAGCATTCTCCACTTTACTGACTGACCTCCAGCTCCAGCACTACTTCACTCTTAGCCTCATCAGATTTTCATCACAAGAAAATTTGGACATGCCTTCCACTGCTTTGGTTTTGATTAAAAACGTGGTTTTGATTCCACTCATTATTTTGAAGAACATGGATAGTTTTAACAGAGCTTTAAAATTTTTTTAAAAAATAAATTTTATCTTCTAATTACAGCATCAAGGCTTGAAAAATTACATATTTGTTACAGTCCATGATTCAGATGAGGGCTTAATGCCAGTTTGGTATTGGGGATTAAAGATAAAGTGAAGATGAAAGAGTAAATGCAGTCTATGTTTTCAATACAGAAACCAACTGTACTGTTTTAAGGAATGTTTCAGACAAAGCCACATGAACTGATTTGGAAAGCAAAAGTCAGCTGTAAGCTGACGGAATTCAGTGCTAATTGCAGCCGTGATCACTCTCTCTCTAAAGAAAATTTATCAGAAAAACAAAAACATCCTTAATATTCCTAGCACAAACCAGGCATGGATCCAAAATATTTTACCTCTGAGTAGCTGGGGAAATGAGCTTTTCCACTGTGCATTCTATTGCAGTGACTCACCAAGCAGCTCAGCCCCCAGCGTAAGGCATCCTTGCACAGTGATCCATCAGGAAAAATGCCCAACCAAGCATATGGCATAACAGTCCCAGGCTGCAAGCAAACTGAAGATTTATTTCACTACAGATAAGAAATGCCTATGTCATTATGTCCACTATGCAGATGTGCAGGGCATAAAATCTCAGAGATCTTGAATTTGATATTAAAGCATGGTGAAGGCTTGTTTTCCTTAAAGTTCTACCAGTATTGCATCAAGTATCTCATTCAAAACAAAGCCCTGCTCATGTCAGTTTATGGTGATTCATCCCAAATGGCCATGGAATCCCTTCTGTAAGGTACACACACGGCATATTCCTGTCTGGGAAAAAAATTCCACAAAAATAATCACATGACAAGGGTTGGCCCTACCCCCTCTTGTGCTGTCAATGTGCCCTCCCACATACCATCTCAGGAGAAAAAAGCATATTTATTCTCACTACTGTATTAAGGAAGGGATGCTGATTATTTAAAAAATCCTATGGTAATAGACATTTAAGCTTAAAAGGCGTAGCTTGATGATAAAGTGGATCCAAGAGGAAAGGCAGACCTGCTTTCCATGCTCCACTTTGCTTCTCCTCAGGAGTCAATGAATCCACTAGGCCCCATCCAACAGCCCTCTGCCTCTTCTCCAAGCAGATTCAACTCACTGAACTAGCAGTATGTGACACAATAAGACAAAAAATGAATAGACATTTATATCCAGTGTGGGAGTTGTGATGTGCTGGCAAAGGGTCTGTGGAGCATGACAGCCAGCCCCAGGAAGGGGGCTGGGCTGCAGGTGAGAATTGCAAGTAGCAGAAGGCAGGAGTGTGGTGAGGAGGTATTATCACAGCTGTATTGTTGAGCTGCTGTCCCATTCCCCACTCGGACCCATGAACAGTGGCAGCCTGGAGCAGGGTTGGTTCCAGTAGTCAGCACAGGGCCAATCCAGATGCGCCAACTCCTCACCTGCAGGGCAGTAGAGCCCAGCTCCCAGACTGCTTTGTAATGACTCAGGAGCTTGACAAAATTCCTGAATCATTGCCAATTATTCATGTGTCATTTTGATGTGTTATCAAGCAGCTCCGACAGTATCAAGCAGTTCTGACAGTAAGACAGCTACCTTGTTTTGCTCAGCTAGAGAAGAAGGCATTTGCTTTTCAGTAGGTATTACATGAAATCCTTGACAATTTCTGCTTACCAACCACCACCCTGAAACTTGATCCAAACCACAGAGAAGCCAGTGTTAAGACCTGCCAACTCCAGTCACATTGGGACCTTTGGGTTTTTTGTCAAAATAAATGTCAATGTAATGCAGATCTTTACGTGCAATATATCTTTTATAAAAGGAAGTCGTGGGCATTCCTCATTACTTAATGGTGTGTATTTTTGCAATGATTTAAAATGCCAACCTAAATTTCAAGGACTAGGCTGAAGTCATGCACAGAAGGTATGCAGACTGTGTGCAGGAAGTACCATGTCACTCACTGGTTTGGGGGAAAACAAGACAACGGAAAATGCCCCTCATCTCACATTTGCTAAAGCATTTTTAAATGAATGAGCAAGATCTTTCACATCATGGTTAATTATAGGGATGGAAATGCGTCTTTCATTGTAGCAGAGCAAGAGAATGGAGACAAGAAACTAGAATTACAATACAATAGAGCTAATTTCTAAACTCAGCGGTAACTATGGCAACCTTCATTCACAGTATTTAACTGAGACTATAGAAAAATAGTGCACTTAGCAAGCCTGAATAAATAAATTACTACATAATTAGCTTAAAAATGTTTCAAAGACATGAATTTTTTAAAAAATTAAACTCTGTAAGAAGTTTGTATTTGCAGAAATCATTTGATACTATCTCTGCGTTGCCTGTTCATGTTGACTATAGGGACATGTCTTTTCAGAGTGGCCAAGAGTTAAGGGAGATATAGTTCAAGAGGACAGGGAAAAAAAAATAAAAGAGGTGAATCGCAAAATTATCTATTAACATAACTTTTAATACGATATTCTGTAACTGTGCAGTTACTGCTAAAAGCAGGCACTATCAGCAACAGTATTTTAGTTTTCCTTGATTGTGTGAAATCAAAAGTTGACACTGGGCCAAATTTCTCACTGAAATGTATGGTTCCCCTCCCACCTTTGTTGGCGTCAGCAGCCACAGCTTGCTGCATTGTCACAGTCCCCAGTTGCTTCCCATACATAAGCTCAAATAAATGAGTAGTGTGGTATTAACAGAAAACAAAACAAAACAGAAGCAATGGATCAATATAGCAACATTTCCTCTCCACACCCAGCTCCTCTGCCACAAAAGTGCTTCATTTACCAGCTGCTGCTCCCTGGTATGCGGCACAAACATTTTTCTCTATTCTTCTGGTACAGAAACTGGCGGTAGCTGATAGAAGATAAAGCAAAAGGATGAAAAATAATAATTTTCAAACAGCAAAACTAAACCATTCTTCTTTATACAGATGCTTGGTTGGAGACTAACAGTGAACAAGTTTTTAGTGAATGCTATTTATAGATGTCCAAAAGAAGATGAAGAATGCTCCAGACACTGTATTTACTTCAATATTCACTATACCAATCCATCATGTGGAGCAAATGCACCAGAGGTATATTTGACGAACACTTAAACTAATCCATAGCCACACAGACTTGGTCAGTGGCACTTGATGCAACAAAGCAAAAATATCTAGATCACAAAGGACAAGCTGGGCATGGGGCGTGCACTTCTTGTACACATGAGAGCCCTGATATGTCCTCGTCCGGAAACAGTTCAGAGTTGCTGACGACACGGATTTGCTAATCAAAACTCCACATGGCTGAAGGACACACACGCTGACCTTTACTACAGTCCTGGGAATGTTGCAGCACCCTGAAATGACCTTCGAGAGCTGCTCTCACTGCAAGAGTTGGATAAAACTCCTTGCCACTACTGGTGGGGATACTGTGCCTCTGAATAAAGCACCTTTTTAATATGTACTTTTCAGAGAGAGAGGAGGAATTATCTCTGATTCAACAGACTCTTTCCAGATTACTACAGTGGTTTCATTCAGTTACATAGACTTCAAATTAGAAGTTAATGAAAACTAACACAGTTCTTATTTCTCCTGAGGCACATTTTCTCTCCTATTCAAACAGCTGAGAAAAGGAAGTCAGAAGAAAATTCCTACTTGTTTGACAAAAGGTTCAGGGATTCTGAGAACTGCTTGGAAGTGCATTCCTGCATCAACACCATTGCTGTAATTTTGAATCAGTTATGCTTATTTTCCAAGTGTACTTTGTAGCCACCTCCCACATGGACACGTGTGAGCAAGTAAAGTGTCTGATGGGCACCCTTTGTCTTCCCAGGAAAGGACTAAATGGTATCCTCAAAGAGCTGACCATTGGAGAGTAATAGGAATTACAGACTCATGTTTGGCACAGAGAGTTGTATTCGCAGCTGTACTGACTGCCTGCCAGGAGCTGTCTGCCCACAGGACATGCTGTCTTCCAGTTGTTTGACTTGAGATAGTTCAAGAGGATGAGAGCACTGTTAGAGAAGCGAACAGACGTTCTCTTTGCAGATTTCTCTTGCTTGGTTTTACATCTCTCCTCTGGGGGAAAGTGAGCTTGTTGCCAGTCTCCATGTGATGGCAGATTAAAGAAGTGGTTTCCAAATTAACCAAATTAAGGCACTGCCTTTTGACTCTGAGTAAGGCATCTCTTCATTATTAACATACAAGCTAAAAATACACCTGTGACTCATATATTTTATCCACTGATACAAGCAAATACAAACCAGAACAACTTGAATACAGGAAAATCACTGGGATTTTTTGTTTGTGTTAACATCTTTAAACCCTTACAGCTTCATACCTCTTGTTCTTCCTTATTCTAGCTCTTCTTTCCTGTTCCTGTTCTTCGTTCCTCTTTGAGCCAGCAATCACCCCGAGTCGTGATTCTGGTACTGGTTGCAATACACTCACATGCACAATTCCCATATTCAAAAAGTTCTTGTTTTTCTGGACACAGCAAAGAGCAGGCAAGCAAACAGCAAGAGCCCACCTGTGCTCACATTCAAGCCCTTTCCAGGAAGTCCTTTGCCCCAGTGTTCTCCTTCCTTTCAGTGTCATGTCCCTGAACTCAGTTTACAATGCCCTTTGCATTTCTACTCTTTTTTAAATTTTTTTTCTTCCCCTCTCTTACATGCATATGTGTGACTTCACAATTTCTGGCTCAACCACTTTTTGTCTGTATAATTTACCAGCACATTGCATTGCAAGCTTGTCTGGGGACATGCTATTACTTAATTTTCTGATACTGGTGCAGTATTTTGGGAGTTGGATTTTACTCTTTTAGTTTTTAGTAATCAGAGCCATTTAACTGCTTTCTCAGACCAAAACAATTCATTTTATTTCTTTTTCTCATCCCATAATTTTTTTGTTACTATTTTCAATGAGAGTTGATGCGATCACAAGTTGATTACATTTTGCACACCTGGAATTTTGCAAATGGCCAAAATGGCGTTGGGATAGCTGCACGGAGAGATCAAAAATCACTCGCAGGCTGTGGCTTTGTGTTCCGTCCTGCTTCCCCAGCTCCACTGCAATCCCCTTCCCTGCTGCTGGAGATTGCTGCCTGCCCGGTTCTGTGTGCTGACAAGTTGGTGGAGTCGCGTCCTGAACTGCCCTGTGAAACGATCCAAGTTTAAAAGTGCTTTGGGGAGAGTTCAGAGCACTTTCACTTTAAAGTGTGGCTCAACATGTTCTTGTATGGGTGGTGACTAGAAGGGCCTGGGAGGGGACATGAAAAATGAAGCAAAAACTAACTTTCTGTAAATGAGGGTACAGCTGGACGGCTTAAACCAGATCGAGAAAGAGGCTCCATAGTTATCTGTTCTTGCGCCTTTAACCTGAATGGCATCAGTATGACTGAGCCAGGTTACACAAGGGCACAGTGACACATCACAACCCAGTTGTCCACAGGGTAGAACAAAGCACTCTGTGCACTTTGACCACAAATCTTATGTTTTCCACTGGGAACAAATGGAAAGGGAGATTAATTGCTGTGAGCACTGAAAATGAATGAGCATGAAGACTATGCCTGTGATGACAATATTTGTGAATGCATTTGTTTTCTGAGGATTGGAAGTTAATATTTTATTCATTGTCTCATGTGTGAATGCATGATTATATCAGCAACACATTTAAATGAAACAGGAATATTGTGTGCTACACCAGTTTGATAAGGAAACTGAAATAGTTCCCGAAGTAAATCAGTTCTTGATAACCCAAACTATAATTTAAAACATAAATGCCTTTCTGAGCTCATCTGTTCTAAGCTGGATAGAACCCAGCATGTTTCAGTTTTTAAATAACTCCTTCCCATGACCTTTGCAATTCACTACCTTACACAACAGTGCAAAAAGGAGCCTCATACACATGACTCAGGCTGCCTTAGGGTTGCTGAAATTTAAGAAGGCAGCCTACATACCATGATCACAAGCAAAAGGAAAATAAAAGACTGCTTATATAACGCCCAGCCAAGTCGAACAAACCTCTGCAGTTATACAAGGCTGCAGGCTGCAAAGATGCATCTGAAGTTCAAAGAAGTCTTACAGAAACAGCCTGACGTGGCTGGTGTTTAGCCCCAGTGATTACTGTCAACACTAGTAAAATAAATAATCTTTCATCTTAAAATACTGCTCTAAAACACTTAGCTTACAACATGGACTTGCTCCGGGACATTTGAAACACATTGAGTAAAATGATCATAGAGAAGGAGTAAGGTGCCTGGTCTGCTAACTTGCTCTAAAACACTTAGCTTACAACATGGACTTGCTCCGGGACATTTGAAACACATTGAGTAAAATGATCATAGAGAAGGAGTAAGGTGCCTGGTCTGCTAACTTGCCAGCCCAAAATGATCCACAGGAAACATGCACCGTGACCTCCTGACAAGCAGCAGGGTAGGAGTCCTCCTGTGTGTACTGAATGCCGTCCCAATGCTCCTAGATCTTTATGGAGGTTACTCAGAGTCACAGGTCCATCTGTGAGGAAACCTGTGATCATGTACCACCTCCCTGGCCTGTGCCACAGTGATATCATTGAGCTGTGCAACTGAATATGCAAGTTATTCAGACTTGCAAGCCAGATCCAGCCCTGGGCTAGAATCCAGATCTAAGAAAAGCACCCGGGTGCCAGTGGAGGGCAAAATTAGAGTGGAGATCCCTAAATGACCTTATAAAAAATATCCAGGACAAGAAGGGCACCCCTAAAGCAGGACTGCTGGAAATGGCCACAGTCAGGCATCCTCCTTTGATTAAAAGCCTGGCACAGGAGTACAGCTTTGTTCTGCTGAAATGGAGAGGATCTCTCAGAGGGAGTTGGCTGCCTACAGTTCCTGGATATCATAAACAAAGCTCTGGCTTTTCTTGTAAGATGCAAGTGTTGCTCTTTCTGCTGATGCCTATCTTTCTGTAACAGAGCAGTGGCTAAACCTTGTAACTGTAAAACTCTCCACCAAAGAAGAATCGCCACCTTCATGCCACAGTGCCTCTTTTTCCAGGCAAGTCCTGCTACTGTGTGGCTGTAGGTCAGCTGAGGTAATGATAATCCGTTACCCTGCAGTGAAGACTGGTCCCCAGCTCACACAGGAATTCACTACTCCTTGACTCAGAGCAGCACCTGGAATTCTGTAACTTTCTGCCTAGGGCACCTGCCTGGAAAAACAGAATAATTTACTGGATCGAACCATAAGGCTTCTTACCTTTTTAAATTATAAAATTAGTTATCTATCACTTAGACTACATTCTCAATTATTTGTGGCTAGACTCAAACTAACTCCTTTCCAAGCCACCAGGAAAAAAGGCTTGTTTTGAGAAGCACACTATCTAGGGATGGGCAGACAAAATAGACTGAAGGTAAGAGGATAGAATAAATACATTTTTGATTTGCTGTTTCAAAATATAAACGAAACATACAGAGTAAAGCAAATAGTAAATATTTCTGTAGATGGGACCACTTGAGATAATAAATCCATTTATCAACCAAGGAAAGCACTAACCTAACTCATCTTTCTTCTACAGAAAAAAAACCCCAACAAATGTCTTTATTTTTTCAGCAAATACCAATTTCAAACTCCAAAGGATATAGCTGGGTCTTATTTTCCCAGCATTTAGGCAAGGCTAAACTTCAGAAAGGTAAACAGGAGCGAGAAGGAGGTCACTTTTGTCTTATATTTTTTCTAAACTTCCCTGTTTCAAGTGGAAATGAGACCTGATCTAACCCTGGGCCTCAAGACATCTAAGAGGTTGGTTCAGAATCTACTCTTGGTTCTAAATCAAAATTTCTAATTTTATCTTCCATAACTACTTTCCACTCCAAAGTACACCTCATGCTAAGAAGATAACACCGGTACTTATAGTAACTGGCACTGGTTGCTCTTCCTCATTACTGGAGAAATTATTAGTCTTTAACATCCGCATTTGCCTAGAAAGATCTCAGCTCAAGCCAGCTGTTTCTACAGACCATCTGTTGGCTTTCCATCTTTTGATTCCAGTGACCTCAAGTAAAAACAGAAGGTTGTATCCAATTACCAGCCCCTGAACAATCTTTAAGTTCAGAAGTATCATATCTGATACTTGGATATCATTGTTCCAGCAGTATTAGGTAAATAATATTTTGTCTGTTGAAAAGTGTATTCTCTGTATGGAAAATGCAGGCAGATTCCCCTCACAATTTTAATCTCCAGTACTTCTCCTGGAGTCTACTGAATCTTTTGCATGGCAGCCTCCAAAAGCAGTCACCTGCAAATGTAGTTACTTTTTAAAATGGTTGTAAGAAAGAAGTTTAAAAAATGCATATGATGAACTACATCTGGAAAAGGGAACAGGCCCTTCAGAGCCAAGATAATTCCTGGATCCAACCTCCTGATATTCTGAAACTGTTTCCTTATAGCACAGACACTGATAATGCCATAAGTATCATTCTTGAAGCTGGTCAAAAAATTATTTTCCAACAATATTTTACTACAGAATTTCCTTTACTTCATCAAATTGTCAAATGCTGTATTCCCCAAACTGGATACAAACCCTGAAAGGCCAATCCAGGAGAAAAGTACAGACTAGTGCACAACTACTACCAAATGCAAAAAAATGCATTTAGTTCTCTGCTAATGAGATGGGGATCAATATATATGATGGTACAAAGAAGTCCTGAGTAGCAAGAGGCAATAGATACAAGCTGAACAAGGAAAATTCTGATTAACTACAAATTAACAGCCTTCACAATGAAGGTGAAGCACTGGACTAGGGGTCCAGGTAGACTGGAGCATCTGAGCCCTCAGAGATGTCCGAAACAGGACTGTCCAATTCCCTGAACAACCTGACCTAGTTTTGAAGGTGTCCCCACTTTCAGCAGGTCCTGTTTGGCCTCAATTACTCTATGATTCTAGGAAGCTGGATTTGAACTGTTGAGTTATTTGGACTCATTGCAATATTTCAGAAAGCAACTGAGAGTGAAGATACAAAGGTCCTCTGGAGGACACAAATAAATTAAACTATCCCTGAGTCCCACAGTGATAGCAAAATACCCACTGAAAGCAATTATCTGTGACTCCCCATTGGACTTGCCTTTAGAAACGGCAGGGTGAGAGATCAGCCATGTGGCTCAGTGCTGCAGTTTTACTCTAACCTTGATACTCTCAAGAGATGTTTTTTAAAAATCACCTTTTGCAGGGCTCATTGTAAAATCTCAGAAAAATTCTCCGTACTTGAGAACCCAGCTGTGTTGGGGGAGGACGAATGTCCCACCCACAGCAAATACTCTGTGAGAGGGCAACAGAACATTTGAATTACAGCCAAATCCTCCCTTTGAAGCAGGCTGAAGACCTCAGGCCACCGCTGTTTGCAGGTACTCCATCTGCTCTGAGCTCTACTGATATGTTCATTTTTGCAATGTAATGCTCCTGATTTCCACTAAAAATAAGTTACTGCTCTGTGGAACAGCAGGCTTAGATTACTGTTATTCTTTCTGTAATGCTCTCAGGAAAAGAAAGAAGACAGTTTAGTCTTGTCCTATTCTTCCTGTTTATTCAGTACATGGCACGTTTTTCTCCCTTATTTCCCCCTGTGTTAGGATTTTCTTTATGCTGTCAAAACTTTTATGAGTCCTCTGTCTTTTTGTCCTGCTCTAGGTTTGTATGGCAGCATGCCAAATGAAAGTGCACTTGGTTTTGAGACCGGTTTTATGAGCAACCACTCTTTTCAACAAGCATAGGAGTAAAACAGCATTGCTGAAACATTGTGTGCAAAGATATTGTAAGAATGTTAAGGAGTCAGGGGATATAAAAGCAAATGAAGTATTACCTTGTGCTTCTGAACTAGCTTTCAGTAAAATTAATCAACAAAAATGAATCAATAAAATATTCATATGTTAAGCAAAAGACCTAATTTAAACTAGGAGGTTATTACAAATACTTGATTTCAAGTGAAGATGGATTTTGATGATCTGTAATGGAGTTTCTCTGGAAATATGTGTTAGGGTGACTACTGCAGCACTTCAGCTGCAGTGATGATGCATAGCTGCCTATTGGTTCTGCAGTGCAGAATTACCCACTGCCAGCAACAGGCACAGCAGACAAGAACCAACGTCTTTTGTCACACTCAGTGTGACAAGAAGATTATACATCCTTCCATCTAGGGAAACAGAGACTGCTTATCTTGAAGCAGTTACAAGTGATTGCTTCTTCATCAACCTCTGATGTAAAATGTAGAACAACAGGATTTTCTTCATTAACATAATTTTTATTCTCTAGAATCAGAAAAAATGGACTGTTGCTCAAAGGGCACAAAAAGGTTTTGGCAGCAGCAAGACGAAGAAAAGGAAAACCTAACTTTTCAGTTAGATTGCAACATCCAACTTCTGGCACACCAGCAAACTCACATTAGCTTGAGGAGCCAAGTTTTAGTATTTTGTCTTTCATTTGTGGGATTTATAGGTGGCGACTGAGGCCAAATTCTCTTCTCACTCAGTATTTTAAAATTCAGATTTTGTCTATTGTTCAGAAATATGGGGTATCAACAGGATACTCTAAGAGAGGGAGCCACAACTTTCAACACCAGCTCTAAAAGTAGCTCCTCTCCCGGCCTTATCAGGAAAACAGGAAGAGAAAGACATAAATAAGAGAGACCTGTAACACTACCCTTCTGATTTCACAGCAAAATATGGAGAATTGAACTAAAGAGCACAAAATGTTCTGAAGATCCAAAGTAACAAATGCTAACTACTTAGTGATTTCTTTTTTCTCTAGAGAGCAACAATCTCTGCAGAAGTCATCCATGAATGCAGTCTACAAACTCTGTACTTACAGTCAGGAAAATAAGGTAATGGGTGGCAACTTCATCCCGACCCATTTCTGTATATGAACTACCACTATCACTCAAATTCACCTAGGCAGAGGTCTGTCTTCCCACACCTTTCCAACCTCTGACAGGATGAGAAGATGCCTTAATTGTGCCACTGTTTGTATGCGGCGGGCAGATGACACGGACTCTCCCTCATGGGGATGTGGGAAGAGAGACCCTTATTGGAAGGGGACAAGGGTTTATAAAGAATACAAATCTCAGAGGGGACAGAAGCTGGTATTTTTCGACAGCCTTGCAATCTTGGGTTAACAGATATCTGTTTTCCTGTGATACAATCTTATCAGAGTCCCTCCATCCTCCCAGGTGCCCTGGGCCCAGGGGCAGACTTTCTATCTCTGCAGACCCCTTGTTTCGGGGTGTGTATTTGTCTCAGGGCTTTAATCCTTTCAGTCTCAGAACCTCTTTCAAGTCTTGGTCAGTTGTCTGCTTCTCTGAATTCCATCCGGGACATACATAGACTGTAAGGACATTTCTAAACTTGAGGGCTTTACAGTCACTCTTGTTGCAAACAGAAAATTATGTAAATGGTTGTTGTTTCAGCGCATTCTGCCAATCTATTTCTAACCACGTGCTACCGTTAGAAAGGAATGCAAATTATTCATCTTCCATGCTTCTAATGAAGTCTTTAATAGATAATGGTGTCTGCTAGATGCTTTTTTTGGTTTTTAATTCTAAAATAACCCTCAAAGAGAAGATGACAGTATACCATTCTGGATAAACTAATGTCTCAAAAGTCACCCAGAACACCAATAAACGAACATTTTAATACTCCGTGTTTTTAACTTTTGCCATGGAAGACTTGCATTTGTAAGGACGGCACCATTTTATCTTTCTAGCTTGTTTTCATGCAGAAGGTCACGGGGCAGCATTTTCCACACTCTTACATCTCAAGTAGTGCTCACTAAGCGCAGATTTTCCTTTGTGTCCTCTACTGGTTTCAGTGTACAGCTGTACACATCTGACCAATGTGGTAAAGATGCAAGTATAGTCAAAATCTGTTTTGTTACAGCTCCTAAGGGATTGCTAATTAAAACACCCAGAGGCTCGCTGAACATCTGCTGCCAACACACGGCAAAGGGGGCATCCCAACCACCCTGAAAATAGAAAGGCCTGTGAGCACAGGCACCTACAGACAGAGAAAGAGATCGTCAAGGAAATTAAAACACTGCCGAACTTACATACTTCCCATATTCCGAAATTCACATGAAGAATAAGGCTAGAACAGGGTATCTCAGAAGCATGTGCGAGTTGCTGCCCCAGAGATGTGAACGGGGACAGGAGAGGGGAGAGCAAAGGAGGAGGACAGGCTGCTGCTCAGGTAGGAATGACAGGGGCTGCCCTTGCGGGGAAGGGCTGCTCCGCCTTGGTACCCACCGTCCTCAAACCATCCCTTGCAGGCAGCGAGAGCGGCCAGTGCGGCCCCCGCAGGGCACCGCCGCCTTGGCCTGCAGGGGTTCTGGTGAAGGCAAACCACCACGGGGCAAAAGAAATCAAAATAAATTAAAAAAACAAAACAAAACAAAACAAACAAACAAAAAAAAGCCCCAGACAAGCAAAACAAAAAACGTCCCACGTGTTGCAGCGCAGGCTTCAGTGGTCTCTTGAGGAGACCACTTGTGTCTGTTCACTTGGTGAACATTTCAAGGGGAAACACAAAAAGCCCTCACATTTCCAACTCTTTAATGTTGATTCAGAGTAAATGTCAGTGTGCTCTGCAGACGGGTTTCAGACGTTTTCCCATATTCAGCCTCCCTAACGAGCAGAAGCTGTGTGGCTCTGGCTCCTGACCAAAGAAGCGTGGGGGCTTTCTCAGGACAGAGGTCCCTGGTTCAGAGGACAAACTGCCCTGCTTTCGTGAGGACTTAACATGCTCTGTGACTCCACGAAGATTTCAAAGGGAAAAAGCTCCCCCTCCTTTCCCCTCCGGATCCGCCCCCGCCCCGCGCTCTCCCTCCCCTCACGGCGGGGGGGGGAGGGGAGGGGCGGACACANGAGGGGCGGCCACCCCGCGCGCCGCCGCCGCGTTCGCGCCTTCCCGCCCCTGCGCGGTGCGCGCGCACGGAGCGCCCCCTCCTCCCCCCCGCACGCGCCGCAAGCCTCCGCATCACGTGACCGCCTGGCCCTCTCCGGCAGCCAATGGGCGACG